>OX387428.1:1485387-2081537 GCA_947563755.1 Lochmaea crataegi
AGAAGCAGAGTTCATCTTTAAGTTCAAATTTTCTGCACATTAGTTCTTCAGGGTGCAGTGTCCAGTCACCAGGTCGGTAACTGTATTCAAATGTTCCTTACCCAGCTTCAATAGCCTGGTTGAGAGTTCCTTGTCTACCTTGTTCAGTAATCCCTTTGTATGGAGATGCTCTTGAATCAACCTCCATTTGAGTTGGTGTTCTCTATCTAGCCAGTTCTTGATTTTCCTTCTAATGCAATATTTCGTGATTCCACAAAACGGTTTCGGACCTATGAAGTCTCCTTTAGACCCTTCTTTAGCTAACTCTGGTCCGCCATTTCATTACCTGCAATCCCCTCATGTGCCGGCACCCATATTAGAGACACCTTCTTGTCTCTTGCCAGAAGGTTAAGGGATTATTTGGAGCCAAAGAGGATAAGCAATAGAGTCAAAAAGCCTATTCGCAGTTTTCAGACCAAGGTTTATCACGTGCGAACAATTGGGGTTCATTGTTCTTTCTTTTTGTCTAATTCGTCTTTCACCTCTTACCACCAAGAAGAACTTGTTCTACCTCTTCTTCCTGTACAACACCGGGCTTCCAGTCTCATATAGAACAAACTACAGCCTCATCTTCAGCTCTCCAAGCATGGAATGGAAAGGAATTTTGTGAGGAAGGATCCTCTATCGGAACAGTACGTCCCTGCGATAAATCATCTCTCTTGTAAACGTGGCAATAGCAGGGAATTGTCACAGCTTTTCAAGGACTCTTCTGGTTTCGACTTTTGTTTTACTCTCTAACTTCAACTCCTATAATAAGTTTAATTCACAAAACGTTGGATTCGGCAATTTCTGTCACCGTAAATCGATATATGATTTGTCTGCATTTTTCAGTTGATGTATAGACTGAGCGTTGACATATTCACTGAATTAATTATTTTTCACAGCGATAAACTCCCCTATAGAGAATGGCGACTCTAAAATGGTTTACCCAAGGAAATGAACACAACGCTAAAACGTGAGGGAATAGTTAATATAGACGAATTTTCAATGAAAGCAGCCACATTGAAACTTCATTCATTACACTGCAAAATATCACTTGGTAAACTGCTTCATATACAAATTTTTACGTTGATTTTATAGATATTTGTGAACCTGTTTTTCATGATAATTTCAGGAATATAAAAATCATAATTAACGCGAAAGGCTGATTTGCAAGATAAGGGCAATGTTAGTTCTTTGTTGATCTGTCGGATGGAGGGTGTTCGAGATGATGAGCCGACTGTTTGGGGAAGTAGGGAGCGGGAACAGCGTTGGGCTCCACAGGCTTGAGCAGGTGGAGGTGTTGAGGAAGATGGTGGCGTAGGTAACAACGTATACAGATGGGGAAAAGGAGGGCAGGAATGGAGCGATAATCCTGAAGTATATCGGGGAAATAGATCAGGAAGGGATTGAGAGGATTAAGAAGGGGTTGGGGGAAATGAAAGGGGAGTGGGTGGATAAACTCAAAGTCTCAAGGAATAGGGAAGTGGTTACAGAGGCAAAGAAGAGGGTTGAGGTGACAGGAGCTAGGCGGTGGAAGCGGGGAGGGAAAAAACCATAAAGATGGATGGAAGATGAAGGGGAGAGGGGAAAAATAGAGAAATTGATTGGGAAAGGTACAAAGGTGATTAAAGTGGTAAGAGAGAGGAACGGGATGAAAATGGCGGTGTTGGTGGAATGGGAAAAAGCGGAAGCCTTTTGGGAAAAAAGGAGATTAGATTGGGTAGGAACAGGGTAAGTATTATAGAGGGTAGAGAGGATGGCCGATGGTTAGGATGTGGGATAGAGGGGCATACAGTAGAAGGGTGTAAGGTGAAGGAAGTCAAGGAGAGGAGTAAGTGCTGGCTATGTAAGAGCCAGGATCACATGGCCAGATACTGTCGACAGGCCTTCCTTTGTAGGGTATGTGGGGAAAGGGAACACAAGCCAGGGGAGATAGAATATAGTAGGGGAAGGAAGGGAGTAGATGAAGACGATGGAAAACGGATAGGAAAAAATGGGAGGGTCCCTCTCTGGTCAAATAGGAGGAAGGGCAGTGCAGATAATAATAATGATTCTGTTTATTTATATCCACCTTTTAGATACCTTTCTTCGTATTGCTCGATAATATAAGGTTAAAATCGGGGTGTTTTACAGTGTAGAATGCAGCGCTTCTATCTAAAACGATCAAAGCACTTTGAATGGTGTTACCTGCACTGAATAATTGCTATGCAAGTGAATAGCTTGGTGAAGATGTCTGATAGTAAATTTTAAAGCATAAGAATATGAAATTGTTACTATTAAATATTCACTTTTGGAACGTGGGTTATAATTGAAATTTTTCGAATTAAACTACGAAGTTTCCACGTGATTTGCGATGGTAAATCAAACTTTGTTGAAAAAAGTTTATATATCAGTTGAAAAATTTAATATTAGTCAAAAGTACGGAAGCAATCATTTCATAAGAAAGGTAATGTTGACTTTTTGAAAGTTGAAAAGTTCGAATGGCTGAATATTCATCATTGGCACCAAACTAAGTCGGTTAGTTATTTATGCGGTCCACTGTGTCGTAAAAATGATTTACAACATTAGTTATACCCACCAGTGGTACCGTGACTTGAGTTTAGAAAGAGTTTACTATTGCTGGTGGTAGCCGCTGTTACTCTTCATGTTTTAGAATAAAATAATCGATTGTATATTTTTTATTCGGTCCTGTTTACGATCGTAGAACAAATTGTACACTTCTATTTTACAACGTCGTAAATTTTTCTTTTTATTCCGTATTATATTATATTTTTTATTGTATGCGATTTTTCTGAATCGATTTTTTTACATTTCCGTCCCGACACCATATATATATGTATATATATATATATATACATATATATCTTTCCCATTGGCTTCAGGCTATTTATCACAAAACCGGAAAGTGATAAATGTATCTTATAAAAGAGGCTTTTCCTACCGCACCCTCTTCCTCTTCCGCTTTCCCTCGAAGGAAAAACAAAATACAACCAAGATTGATGACAATGATAACTTGATGTTTACGGCTTCGGTCACCTGATCATTAATTTTGTAATGTCGTCGGGCAATTTTCTTAATTGACGTACGCGGTTAATTTTTTAATCTAATGCCCCTATTACGAATAAAATAACCAATACATACGAGGGAAACACCAGAAAAACGTCCACCAAACGAAGTTGAGGCGCGCGAGTTTTAATTTGGCAGTTTTTTTCTGTCCGACATTACCGCCACAACGCCATCTAGCGAACGTTCAGAGTAGCTTGTGATCACAAAAAAAATGTCAAACTAAACGACAATAGCACCATCTAGTAGGTATTTTTCGAACTATTCAAGTGAACCAGAATCGGTATAGTGTGTAAAGTAGGACCAGAAATATAAGAAGGTCATAAATTACCAACCACTTGAGTTACCACCAAAAATAATGTAGTAAAATGCCAAACTATTTCGAGAGATATTTTAATCCGGATCTGGGACTCACACATTTATTGCTTATCTATATTTCGGAACAATAGATAATAATGAGGGTCGTCGGCTTATATTGAGTTACGACCTTCTTAGATTTCTGGTCGTACTTTAACTACTAGTACTATCATGATATATACCTACAATTAAATGTTAATCTTTACCAGTGTTGCCAGGTCTATGGTTCGTTATTAAAAAGTTATATTAAGATACTTTTAACAATTTATCTCTCTCTTTTTTTTTGTCTCGATTCCCAGCGATGAGTTGCCGGCGGCTAACTTTTAATGAAGGCAAATTCAAACTGTCATATTTTTGCTCCTCTTTAACTTTCTTGAAGTTTTCGATCACCCTCTAACCTTATTCGCGCTCATTATGAATAATGAAAATGATTATAGGAGAAATTATTAATTATTGTAGCTTGAAAGAATGTCCAATTAGCAATGAATATTTTCGAAAAAAAAATAATTGCTTAATCTCGACTTTTGGTCCAGTTCGTAGCTGTCTGTGATGAAATTTATTGTATATTTCTTTGAAAGCTTATTGGATTAGATTAGCGGCCGCAAGAATGAGCAGAATTGAGCTGAAGGCAGACAGTAGCCTCGGAATTACGTTAGTTAGAAGCAGTGGCGGATCCAGCGAGGGGCAATGAGAGCAATTGCAATTTAATATTAGAGAATTAAGGTTTATTTTGATCTACTTGTTCAACACGTGACCTTGAAATTTTGAAGCGAAGTTGCCATTCATTGGACCGGAACCTTCTGCGGCGTCGCAAAGTCGACAATAAATATGGCAACAAGGAAGTGGGTGGCACAGAAATCTCTAGAATGGTGGGTAACCTAACCAGGACAGAGACAGGCGAAACAGTTCATTAGAGGACATTCGCCAACTCTTGCGGCAGACCTAATGAGCAAAGATAGGAAAACTGTCAAAGCCGTAGTGGGTGTGTTGACGGGGCACTGTAAGCTTAACAGGGTTGACAGACGAATCTATGTGCAGATTCTGTCACCTAGAGGAGAAAACTACAGATCACTTCCTATGCCAGTGCGATTACCTGAGGAAAGTCTCAGAGACTAGTAGCTCACTTAGTCCTATTTCCCTGAGGAATTTTAAGATATCTGCAGGCTTTAACTGTATCCAGTAATCTCCTAGGTGTTGTGCCCTAGGATTCTGAATTGCTGTGCAATTCGCAAGTATGTGGATGGAGGTTTCTTCTTCCATGCCACAGAATCTACATTCTTCTTCCTCAGGTGCCCATTCAGGCGACCATATCCCGTTAAAATCCCTGTTAAAACTCTCAGTGAAGTTTCACTTTGATTTATGCAGAGAAGAATCTTCTCTTTTTTTCGGCTTTGTCTATTTCTTCCAAGATTACATTAGGGCTGATACCGCAAAAGGGTTCCGGCCCCCAAAAGGGTGTTTCAGTCCCCCTCTTTGCTAGTTCATCTGCTATTTCATTTCCTTCTATCCCAGTATGTCCTGGAATCCACAGTAAGGTGGCTTTAATGGCTGCTTGACTATCCGACATTATGATAATTCTTTGCCTTCTATATCCTTTATCAATATTGAACTGGACACACTTTCTTTTGGCGTGAATTTCCGCTTGAAAGATACCTGGGGTTTTCCCCAAACTTTCAGAGTGTTTGGTTCCAGGCCCGTACACTCCTATCCCAGTTTCTTCTATTGCTTTTGAGCCGTCTATGTACCATTGAATGGTATTTGGATCCCATTCCTTCTTGTTGCTTAATTCTGTAACGAATTTCTTAGAAAAGTTATACTTTTTCATCGTACCATCTTGTAGCATGTCCCAAGTTTTCTGATTTGTAAGAAGTAATGATTCCCTCTCTACATATGTAGTGGTGTGAGGTTGAGAATCACTTCCATGTTTTCATTGCTCCTGTAATGCATATAAAGGCTGGTGTTTGAATTTTTGAGAAGGTTCTACTACTCCAGGCAATGGCTCCATAAGTGATAATTGGTCTAACTATGGCAATGTACATCCAGCTCAGGATTTTTGGGTTACAACCCCAATTTCTCCCTGCCAGATTCCTGCACACCATTAGAGCCATTTTTGCTTTGTATATAATCTCCATTTCGTGTTTGTTCCACAGGAGTTTACTGTCCAGAGTCAAACTTAGATACTTCACTTCTTGTCTCCATTCAACCTCGCTCCCATCAAGTTTAATGGTTTTGAGGTTGAGTATTCTTTTCTTGGTGAAGGCTATTAAGAAGGTTTTGGTGGGGTTGATGTTAAGTCCCACTTGCCTACACGTATGAAATATGAATCTTGCTCTAAGAACGTCATGAGATCCGATCTAAATGTTTAATTGAGTCCTATCCTCAATACTAATAGAATAATTTATGATTTATTAATAAATGTCTTGAAGGAGTCCAACGTTACTACCTAATTAAGCAAGGAATGTTCCAAAATTCTGTAGCAAATGGAGTAAGTTTTCTTGTCAGTCGAACAACAAAATTGTTCCATTCCAAACAATGGAAACAAGCTTAAACTTTAATTCCTCTATTGTAACTAAAACAGAACCAATCTATGAAGGAAACGTAAAGAGCGAAGAGAGTGTGTAGTTGAAAACCTTAGCTTTCTCAATTCTAAATTGCCTTTTTTAGAAAACTAATGAATAGAGTAAGTTAACGGTGATTGGAGGCTCAATCATTCGAGAGAAGGACTTTCTGTTATTGCTCTTTTTATTCGTTTTAAGGAAAACTGGATTTTTAATTACAGTAATAGACAATGTGTACAAGGGGAGATTTTTTCATTTTTAACCAAAAAAAAAATACACTGTCGCCTCAATGGGTCTCTCAAGAAGCTCAAACTAATGAAGAAGACAGAATATAGATTCATATGCGAGAAGTGGAAGTCAGCGAAATCACAATACGACAACGACTTCTAGAAGGCCTGCCACGGATCCCCAACTGTTTCTATAACGTCTGGAATTTGCATCCTTTTCACAATTGATACGCTCTCTTATCTTGCTTCTGCTGATGATCGAGGGCGATTATTCATTCGTTTAAGTTGTGCTCAATAGCCCAGGCACTTGAACTGAATCTTTGTTCCATGTCCCATGTTATCTATTTTCATTCCAGAATCTTCTTGTCTTCTATAAAGTTCACTAGTTTGACTGGAGGGATTTTCAGTAGTTGTAATGGTTGTATTGATTCCTCTCCAAAGTGCTTCCGTCTAAGTTCTTGTAAGCTCTCGCAGAAGCAGAGTATGTGAGTAGGTGTTTCATCATCAAGTTCACTAGCTTTGCCCATTTTGTGCAGATGTTCCTTTCAGAGTGCAGTGTCCAGTCACCAGGTCAGTAACTGTTTTAAAATGTCTCTTACCCAGTTTCAATAGCTGAGAGTTCCTTGTTCAGTAAACCCTTTGTATGGAGGAGCCCTTGTGTCAACCTCCATTTGAGTTAGTGATCCCTATCTAGCCAGTTCCCGATTTCCCCTCTTATGCAATCTTTTGTGATTCCACAAAACGGTTCCGGACCAATGAAGTCTCCTTTAAAGCCTTCTTTTGAGCTAACTGGTCCGCCATTTCATTGCCTGCAATCCACTCATGTGCCAGCACCCTTATTAGAGGCACTTTGTTGTCTGTTGCCAGCCTGTTAAGGGATTCTTTGGAGTTTTTCACCAGTCTAGACCTAGTTGTTGGATTACTGATAGCTTCAACCAGAGCCTGGCTCTTAGAGGGCGACTATGTAGTCGTAGGCAAACAAAAGATTTTTCTACTGTACAATTTTAGAATGCCCAAATTACTATGGTGTGCTAACCGTTCTAGTTGGTGCAAGTGCAAAACACTGTGATTCTGTCACTTTAGTTCTTCTTTTGTTCAGTATTTTCTTATCCTGTTGAATCGAAAACCTTGAAAAAAAAAGACGATCGAAATAAAAATCATCGATAATACTTTTTTTTACCCATTTTTCCAATCTGAGGGAAAAAATTAATCCTACAAATATTTTCAATCTCGACGAATCGATGTTCTTTCTCCGTAAAATGAAAATCTCCGCATCGATGGCGATAATCACCAACAAGGTATTGGAAAAACTACCGAAAGTTTTTAATTAGAATCTTTTTAATCACCTTTGTTTAGTTTTCCCCATTTAGTTTCTTTTTATCCTATTTTTACACGGAATACTCGATACCACTAGCCAATTAAATTGAATTAAAGAAAAAATGAACACGTACCAAAAGACTGAACTAGTCTCACCATTGAGACACTTTTACTTGACATTTATATCATTTTCCCCCCCTTTCTTCTTCAATTTTGGTGAAACTGAAAAGTACGTATTGTCTACTATGTAAAATATCACATGGCGCAGTCGAAATTTGCATTTTAAGCAATTCATTATGTTGTGTTCGTGTCGTGTTTTGTAAGTTTCTAATGGAGTTTCAAGTGACACAAAACGGAAATCAGTTCAATATTTACAGAGAGAAGTAAATAGTGTTTATTGATAATAATTGGTACTGCTAGACTTAGACCTTCAGTTTCCTGAAGAAGCTGACCAAGAAAACCGACAAATCTTTCAATTACCAGCCCTTTTGGTTCATCCAACGACGCCATAATAAAAATATTTTTAAAAAATAAGAACCCCACGTACCAAAAGACTGAACTAGTCTCACCATTGAGACACTTTTACTTGACATTTATATCATTTTCCCCCCTTTCTTCTTCAATTTTGGTGAAACTGAAAAGTACGTATTGTCTACTATGTAAAATATCACATGGCGCAGTCGAAATTTGCATTTTAACCAATTCACTATGTTGTGTTCGTGTCGTGTTTCGTAAGTTTCTAATGGAGTTTCAAGTGACACAAAACGGAATTCGGTTTAATATTTACAAAGAAAAGTAGAGATAATGTTTATTGATAATAATTGGTACTGCTAGACTTAGACCTTCAGTTTCCTGAAGAAGCTGACCAAGAAAACCGACAAGTCTCTCAATTACCAGCCCTTTTGGTTCATCCAACGACGCCATAATAAAAATATTTCAAGCAAATAAGAACCGCACGTACCAAAAGACTGATCTAGTCTCACCATTGAGACACTTTTACTTGACATTTATATCATTTCCCCCCTTTCTTCTTCAATTTTGGTGAAACTGAAAAGTATGTATTGTCTACTATGTAAAATATCACATGGCGCAGTCGAAATTTGCATTTTAAGCAATCCATTGTGTTGTGTTCGTGTCGTGTTTTCTAAGTTCCTAATGGAGTTTTAAGTGACACAAAACGGAGTTCAGTTTAATATTTACAGAGAGAAGTAGATAATGTTTATTGATAATTGATACGGCTAGACTAAGACCTTCAGTTTCCTGAAGAAGCTGACCAAGAAAAACGACAAGCCTTTCAATTACCAGCCCTTTTGGTTCATCTAACGACGCCTTAATAAAAATATTTCAAGCAACTAAGAACCGCACGTACCAAAAGACTGAACTAGTCTCACCATTGAGACACTTTTACTTGACATTTATATCATTTTTCCCCCTTTCTTCTTCAATTTTGGTAAAACTGAAAAGTACGTATTGTCGACTATGTAAAATATCACATGGCGTAGTCGAAACTTGCATTTTGACCAATTCATTGTTGTGTTCGTGTCGTGTTTTGTAAGTTTCTAATGGAGTTTTAAGTGACACAAAACGGAGTTCCGTTTAATATTTACAGAGAGAAGTAGATAATGTTTATTGATAATTGATACGGCTAGACTTAGACCTTCAGTTTCCTGAAGAAGCTTACCAAGAAAAACGACAATTCTTTCAATTACCAGCCCTTTTGGTTCATCCAACGACGCCATAATAAAAATATTTCAATCAAATAAGAACCGCACGTACCAAAAGACTGAACTAGTCTCACCATTGAGACACTTTTACTTGACATTTATATCATTTCCCCCCTTTCTTCTTCAATTTTGGTGAAACTGAAAAGTATGTATTGTCGACTATGTAAAATATCACATGGCGCAGTCGAAATTTGCATTTTAACCAATTCATTGTTGTGTTCGTGTCGTGTTTCGTAAGTTTCTAATGGAGTTTCAAGTGACATAAAACGGAGTTCAGTTAAATATTTACAGAGAGAAGTAGATAATGTTTATTGATAATTGATACGGCTAGACTTAGACCTTCAGTTTCCTGAAGAAGCTGACCAAGAAAACCGACAAGTCTCTCAATTACCAGCCCTTTTTGTTCATCCAACGACGCCATAATAAAAATATTTCAATGAAATAAGAACCGCACGTACCAAAAGAACTAGTCTCACCATTGAGACACTTTAACTTGACATTTATATCATTTCCCCCCCTTTGTTTTCAACTATTGGTGAAACTGAAAAGTACGTATTGTCTACTATGTAAAATATCACATGGCGCAGTCGAAATTTGCATTTTAAGCTTTTCATTATGTTGTGTTCGTGTCGTGTTTTCTAAGTTCCTAATGGAGTTTCAAGTGACACAAAACGGAATTCAGTTTAATATTTACAGAGAGAAGTAAATAGTGTTTATTGATAATAATCGGTACTGCTAGACTTAGACTTAAACCTTCAGTTTCCTGCAGAACCTGATCAAGAAAAACGACAAGACTCTCAATTACCAGCCCTTTTGGTTCATCTAACGACGCCTTAATAAAAATATTTCA
Organism: Lochmaea crataegi; assembly: GCA_947563755.1. Classification (NCBI taxonomy): domain Eukaryota; kingdom Metazoa; phylum Arthropoda; class Insecta; order Coleoptera; family Chrysomelidae; genus Lochmaea; species Lochmaea crataegi. Next base: position 1,495,505 of record OX387428.1, read on the forward strand.
AGCAACTAAGAACCGCACGTACCAAAAGACTGAACTAGTCTCACCATTGAGATACTTTTACTTGACATTTAAAACATTTTCCCTCCTTTGTTCTTCAATTGGTGAAACTGAAAAGTACGTATTGTCGACTATGTAAAATATCACATGGCGCAGTCGAAATTTGCATTTTAACCAATTCATTGTTGTGTTCGTGTCGTGTTTTCTAAGTTCCTAATGTAGTTTCAAGTGACTTCGTTAGTTTTGCGGTACATCAACATTTTATAGAAAGAATAAAAAAAGGCTAACGCAGTGGGTCGATCGACTGCATAAACTAATTATGAGGAGTCCGTGTTGTAGTTAAAATCTAATTTTGTGGCCATCAGAATAAAGCAATTTTCAGTTGGGACTTATTTGAATAATTTAATGGAATACCAGCAGAATGCGAATTATTCGACGACTGCCGAGGCATTGTCGACGAGGCTCTTTAAAAAAAAAGGCTCTAACCGTACTATTCCATTTCCGGTATTTACGAAAACGTAAAATGTAGACGAAGAAAACAAATAATATGATCGACTAGATAAAAATTAATAGTTAGACTTGGATTTCCCCATTCATTTCTTCTTCTTTTCCAACTATTTTTTCTACTTCTCTTAATTTTAACCTCCTCCAGTCATTAATTTGACTAGTTATTTTCGTTTTCAAAATTTTAAGTTCAAAGCAAGGTGTTTTCTTTTGTATTTTAAATATTAATTAAATATTTTAAATATCGAAATAATTATCTAATAATTTTTTAGAATTTTCAATAAATATTAGAATCAATTAAAAACAATTGATTTCATTTATAATATAGAAAAAACATTCAATTTATAAAATATAAACATTTTATATTTTTCTCATATTTTGTGTTCATCTATGCTGATTTTTAATGGCCTGGATGTTTCGCCTAAATAAAATTTGTTAAATTCACAGGATATTTGCAGTTTTTTTAACAGTATTGGTAGATTTGAAGCTGACTTGACTTCCAGTTTTTAAAAAAAAAATTTTATAAACTTTTTCCATAATTAAACAAAGAAATGAGATTAAATACCAATATTGTATTTTGTTCAAACTTCTCCAACAAATAGTATCAATATAGGAAAGTTGGAAAGTCACATTGTGCACAATATGCATGCTTCATAAACAATCTTGAGTCAAAATATAAATAAATAAATTAAAAAGTACTTTCAGTTTCAATGGAATAAATTTACAAAAAAATAGTATATTTAGCAAGCAAAAAATCTCACTTACGATTGTTATATAAGTAGAAGAGTCGATTAAAAAATCATCAGCTTATACGATGGAGCAGAACTTTACGAAAAACTGTTGGAAGTCACAAACAATGAGGCGTCGTGAAGAGTTAGACGTCGCGACGTAGGATATACTGGAGGCGTCGCGTGAAAGACTGCGTTTATATAATCGCGGGGAATTTCCAGTATTGCGCGCACTCGCACTGCATTCGTTGGATAGAAAAACGTTTAAAACTTAATTTGAAGGAAATTAGAAGAATAAAAATGGGATCGAAAAGGAAAAATGGTACATCGTAAGATAATGATTAATAGAATAGAGCATACTATATACAGAGTGATTTTAATTGTATGAGAATATTTCTTCGTAACGACTTTTTTACTTTTCCAAAAATTAAGAATGAACTGCGTGGTCAAAGTCATAATCAACGCCTTCAAAGTCTCTATTTTTAATGTACCCACAAGCGAGTGGAATAACTGCTTCCAGAATTCGTTCCAAAGGATTTATATATGTAAATTGGGGTGACATTCTCTGAGACCTAAAAGATCTATTGTGCCCCCTTATTTCTACTTAGTTCCTGAGGAAAGTCTCAGAGACTAGTAGCTCCTTTTGTCCTTTTTCCCGGGGGAATTTTAGGATACCTGTAGACCTTAACTTCCCTCTCCTATCCAGTAATCTCCAAGGTGTTATGCCCTAGGATTCTGAATTGCTGTGCAATTCGCAAGTATGTGGATGGTTTCTTCTTCCATGCCACAGAATCTACATTCTTCTTCCTCCACTATTTTGAGCTTTTTCACGTGTCCGTTTAGGCGACAATGTCCAGTTAGCATCCCTGTTAAAACTCTTCCTGGCCCGTACACTCCTATCCCAGTTCCTTCTATTGCCTTTGAGCAGTTTGTGTATCATTGAATGGCATACTTTCCAAGTCTGGTAATGGTATTTGGATCCCATTCCTTCTTGTTGCTTAATTCCGTATCATCTTGTGGCATGTCCCAGGTTTCCTGATTTCTAAGAAGTAAGGAGGTGGTTTTTTTTAATGTTTCCCTCTCTACTTTGTCTGTATCTTGTTCTTTCTGCAACACTTTCCACCACTATATGTAGTGGTGTGTGATTGAGAATCACTTCCATGGCTGCCATTGGGTATGTTCTCATTGCTCCTGTAATGCATAAACAGGCTAGTCTTTGGAGAGGTTTTCTCTCGTTGTCAATAGGCTAGTTCTACTACTCCACGTAATGGCTCCATAAGTGATAATTGGTCTCACTATGGCAGTGTACATCCAGCTCAGGATTTTTGGGTTACAACCCCAATTTCTCCCTGCTTGATTGCTGCACAACATTAGAGCCATTTTTGCTTTGTATATAATCTCCTTTTCGTGTTTGTTCCACAGGAGTTTACTGTCTAGAGTCAAACCTAGATACTTGACTTCTTGTCTCTATTCAACCTCGCTCCCATCAAATTTAATGGTTTTGAGGTTGAGCTTTATTTTCTTAGTGAAGACTATTAAGATGGTTTTGGTAGGGTTGATGTTAAGTCCCACTTACCTACACCAGCTAATTGTATAGTTCAGACCCTTTTGTACGATGTCACAAAGGGTATTTTCGAATTTTCCCTTGGCTGTTATAACAATATCATCACCATATCCTTGGCAGGATATTCCGAGGTCATTTAAACCACAAAGAAGTTCGTCAACCGTCAGGCTCCACATTAAAGGGGATGCTACTCCTTCCTGTGGACATCCTCTGGTTGTACAGATGGAGACAATGTCTTTGCTCGTCCTCGCCTCTGCTACTCTAGTGGTGAGCAGTTTCGACATCCATTTGAATGTTGGGCTGTCTACACCTCTTCTATCTAATGCTCTTTTGACAGCCTCATGAGGAGTATTGTCAAAAGCTCCTTTTATATCCAAAAAGGTGCATACTACGGCTTCTTGGTTGTCTGTCAGTTATACCAGTGCAGTCTCCGTAGATCTGCCTGCCCGGTAAGCATGATGATGCGGGTGGAGAGGTAGTATCTCTAGGATTTCCGCTCTAATATAATTGTCAATAGCTTTTTCCATCGTTTTGAGCACAAACGATGTTAGGCTAATTGGTCTGAAGGATTTGTGATTTGTTGTGTCCCTTTTTCCAGCTTTTGGAATAAAGGTTACTATTGCCCTTCTCCATGCTTCTGGTATATAACCTAGTTCTAAGATGCTTCAACTGATCCTAACCAAATGTGGTAGAATTTCGTCTTGTCCTTTCTGGAGCAATTCTGGGAAAATTTCATCGGCTCCCGATGCCTTGAAAGGTGAAAAGAGGTATCCATTTTAACCTTTCGTTACTACAAATGTGCTTAGCCATTGTAATACTTTCTCTCGAAGGTCTGTTATGACCTTCGAGAGGATTATCTCCCCTATTTGGGATACTCCCAGGAAAATGAGTATCTAGTAAGAGTCTCACTGTTTTCTCCTCATTTTCGGTATATTTACCGTCTGGCTTCCTCAAAGCTATATCTTTGTTGACCCTACTTTTTGCCATGATTTTGTAGAGTCTTGCCGCAGCAGTAGTTGTGTTTATATCTTCACAGAATTTTCTGAAGCTTTTTCGTTTAGCCTTTCTAATTTCCTTATAGTAGGTGTTTCTCACCTCGGTGTATCTCTGCCAGTCTCCGGTGAGTTTTGCTCTATTAAAAAGTTCCCGGGTTTGAAATCTTAATTCTGACAGATATTTATTCCACCAGGGTGCATCTCTGCTGCTAGGTTGTTCTTGAAGAGGGCAGCTCGATTTAAACGCATCGATTATTGCCTTAATCAGGTCCTCAAGCTCATTTTCCAGATCGAGATGGAGCTTATCCCTCCCTTTTCTCTGGATATGTGCTAGGTTTTCTTTCAAACAGGTGTTATAGTTGTCCCAATCTGTTTTTCATGGTTTTCTTCTGGGGCTCACCTCAGGTTTGCCTAGTTCTAACTTGAATGTTATGATGCTATGATCGGAGAGAGATGGTTCGCCCGAAACTCTCCAATCTTTTACTATATTTTTTAGTTCCTGTTACCAGTGTGACATCTAAGACTTCTTGTCTTACCCTTGTTACAAATGTGGGGGTATTCCCTATATTGTGAATATTAATGTTTTTATTAAGGATATATTCTAAACGCAGCTCACCTCTATGATTGGTATTGCTACTGCCCCAAACAGTATTTTGTGCATTGGCATCACATGCTAAGAGTAGAGGTAGTCTCTTCTCTTCACAGTACTTCACCAGCTTTTGTACCTCGGGGAGTGGTGTTATCCCGTCTCCCGCAAAGTAGCATGATGCTATTACTCTCTTTAATCAGGGTGATGTCCCCTTCTGTAAGAGTGCTGTCCCCTTCCTCCGACCCAAACTTCATTCCCTTCTCGCACAGCGGCGACTCCTCCCCAAGAAGTTTAGAGATGTGTAGGCTTTCTACACTACTCGAGTCGTCGCTGGCCTTGGAGGAGATAGAAACCTTCTCTGGGTTTCCTTCCTCTTCTTTTCCCAAACCGGTAATGAATGGTGAACCCGTGGTTCTTGATTTTTTGACAGGATAGATTGTCTATTCCTGCCCTCAAGACTAGGCCTTTGCCCTCTGCTTTAAGGTTGAGGACCTTCCACTGGTCTGTTACCAAACCTTCTTTCTGCGCTTTTATCAAGCGAAGAAGTTTTCCTTTCTCTACGCCTTTGCTTCTTGGGAGAAAGATCGTAGCGGTATGCATTTTTGGGATGTTTTCTCCCTGGCACTCCATCAATTCTACTCCCATCAGCTGTGGTATTATCAACTGGAGCCATTCTGCAGTCTGTGGTGTTTTACAGTCGATTAGAACGACTCCTGGTCTAAAATGTATGCCAATAAAGTGGAGCCATCCAGCATACCTTTCTTCAATTATTGCGTTCTCCATCAAGGTTTGGTCGACCGCACAGAGAGTGGTCTCAGGGTACGCCATAGGGAGAACCGCAATTCTTATTAATTTTGCTGCAGTTGCGTACTTGCCAGCTGAAGAAGAGATGGCTATTTTGCCCTCCTTTTTCTTCTTCTCCTGTACTTGCGGTGACTGGGCTGTTGCCACTTCCCGCTTTCGTTTTTCCCCTTTAGAAGGGATGTTCTTCTCCTCTCCTTGTTTTTTACGCTTTCTTTCTTGCTACCAGCTCAAGAAAGCGAAGATACCATCTTACCCCCGCTCCACTAAGTCCACGCCTTAGTGCATCGTCCCTTCCTCCGGGTTTACCCAGTTTAGGTTTTTCAACTTTTTTTCACGATGGCGCGTAAAAATCTAAGTGAATAATAGCCATTATATGCGAGTAGAACACTACATTTTGTCCACGATTATTAATTACCATATTATAAATGAATTTATTTTTTTCTCATTTCTCCAATTTAGGAAGCTTCTATTTATAATTTTTCTGGAAATAAATTTAACGCGACTAAATACTGCTGCTTCTCTTATATTTGGCGATCTCAGTGTCTTTCATATTAAATTTTTCTAGTAATTTCAATATAATAATAAAAATTCCTGCAATAAAATCCCTATAAATTATTTAAAACGTCACGACATACTCCATGCGCTCTATATAGAATAGCTTGGTTGATAAATTATTATGTCTCCGTAGCAGAGTGGTTTAGAGGTCTGATTGCGTGAAATGAATATGCCTAGGACGCGGTAAAATTTTTAATTGTAATTTTGTGACCTTTATATTCAATTCATTATCCACACCTATTATATTCACTAGTGAATAATAAACGACATTACACTTGAAGAAGCAAACGTAAAATGTTAACATCATTAAATAGTCGTTGACAAAGAAATATTTCCAATAGAATTTTATTGAAGGTTGTTGAAATCACCGTCGGCTGTCCCACTCGAACAAAAATGCATAATTATATATGATGGTATAAAACTAGTTGTAGAATTGTCGTCACTTTTTAAACAGTTATATACTGGTATACATATATGTATACACACACACACTTATCTCATGAATACTTGAGATTAACGATAAAACGAATTAAGGTACAAACAAAACAACATATTAAGATAATAATGCCAGTTTAGTTTGTTAAGTTGAAGTGAAATTTTTGAGTGTCAGGGAAAAAAATGGTAGTGCAAGTGTATATAAGTGGAGTTTCCGGAAATACCGAGGTATATATATATATATATATGTTTGTAGATTTTTGTTACAACGAGGTTATAAACGGTGTTAGTATGCCTGTCTCGCGGTTGATTTGATTAGTGCTTGGCAAACGTAGAAAGACCATTGGCTGGTATTATTATAGGGAAAAATAATTGTAGATTGTTTTAATTGAAATTTGAAAAAAATTGTATTTAGAGGCTCCTGAGGGGAATATTAAAAAGTTTCTGATTCCATTGTTCGATAATATACAGGGTGAAATGTGAATTTTGATGGAAATTTATTCTGGTCATAACTTTTCAAAGGTGGGTCCCATTTTTTTCCTACTTTAGTAAAACGTTCATATAAAAAATATCACATTGTATATTATTCAGAGCTAGTGAGTGTAATGAAATTTCTTGTATTAGATAATTTACTTGCAGTTTTCAAATACCTAAGTACAAGGTGATATTTTTTATATTGTAACTCCTTACTAATTTATTCGACTTTAACTTTCACAATTTCCACATTGTAACATGTCTACTGTTTCGACTTTTAAATTTATATCGCAATTTTTCTCTAATTTCCGCTCGTCGTCTCATTAGCCACCCCAATCTTCAACCCTGACCATGAGACAATTGACGTCTGCCAACGGTCGCTTCCATTTTTTTCAAGGCCACGAGGGACAGCCCTTTCCGCTATCGACTCTCTTCGAGGAAAGACCTCCATTTTTATCGTCTTTATATCTTTCCTATCTAAATTGCTGTAGTAAGCACAGCAGCTAGTATACGGTGGACAACTAAGGATACCATTAGCAGCTGGATACCATTAACTGCTAGGAGATTATTAAGACACCCTCAAAGATACCTTCAAGATATCTCCAGGTCCACTTCTCTGCAGAAGATATTTACTCAAAATAAGTACCATAAAAAGTCCAGGCTACATATCGATCATTTTGTCCTGGCAAGAATAAAATTAATGTTTTAACTTCTTTTTTTTTCAATTTCTTATTCACCCGGCTATAAGAGCTGTAGAGGATCATGTCCGGGCTAATTCTTTTAATAAATATATTAATTTAATTTCTACAAGGTGTTTCTACCATTTTCACCTTAGTTTTCATTTTGTTTAAATTCATTTCGTTCTTTCGTCGACGCCTAAAAGGTAGTGGCGCCCTAAAGCTCTGACATACCTAGTGTAGCTCTAACATGGAGTAGAACCACTCTTGAGAAGAGTCTCATGCCGGCATCTGTCTCGAGTGGCCACTCTAGCGCCCAAGTCACGAGCAACCGTCGGGTACGGTTACAACAACTTGTAATCCATCAAGGAATGCCTGTGTTCCGATTTGCTCTAGAAAATCTGAGGATAGGCAAAAAGCAACAATCTTTTTATATCGGTCTCAAGTTCCTGTAGGCTTTCATTTAATTTTTGATTACGGAATTTTAGCTGACTCTGGAATACCGTTAGCCATACCTTGTCTCTACGAGGGACGCATAATAAGGCGTGTCTTGTGGAAGAATCTGCAAAACGGTAGAAAGGCTTTGAGAAACTGTATTTTGAATGAGGACAGGTTCGGTTATGGAAGAGGCCGAGGTCGTGCCTTCAATTACAATATTAGCTACTGAAGCTTGAGAACGAATTCTTCTTTCTAAATTAACTATTTCAATTCTAATATGCTTTTCTAAATTAGATATTAAATTTTCTTGTTGGTGTTCTAAATCGTCTGCTCTATTATTAAGCTGTCCTATCTCTAGCTTTAATGTTTCTTGAATTTGTATCAGGCCATTCATAATTTCTACATCTGTTTGTCTACGCCTCTCCTCCTTCTGTATTTCTATCTATTCTTCTTTCTCCTTTCTACGTCTTTCCTTTACTGCTTCTTCCTCCTTTCTACGTCTTTCTTTCTCTTCTTCCATCATTAAAATTCGTGCTGGGGGTCCGGAAGTATCCATGTCTCTGTCGTATACGGTGGTTCTTATTATCGGAACACAGAACTCGAATTTTCAAAACTTCAAAACTAAACTCACTAATGTCAGTTGTCCCGACTTTTGTACTTTTCACCTGTTCCAGACAGTTCTCGACTTTTCGATGACAGTTCTAGATGTATATCTTCTTCTTTTTCTTCATGGACCTCTACATATCCTCAGTACAATATTAACAAAACGAACTAATTTTTGTAGACCGGTCCTGATTTTTTTTCTAGTTTCAATGAATCAATTAATTAGGTGGTAGTAGTGTCTCATTTAACCAAAATATTGGAAAAATCGAACTTATGTTTCAAAAGTAATTACCAAAAGAAATTTCAGTCAAAACTCACATTTCGCCCTGTACATTAGTAAACAATGGAAGCGGTGTGGATATTCGGTATTCCTGAGTATGTACAATTCCTCATAAATCACCCTGTATAGTATATTTATTGATAAAGAGATTTCGTTTGGACTATTTTGGAAATCTTATCGTTATTTCCGAGAAATAAGATAAATGTACGATTAGTATTACTCACCTAATCTAACATTTTTCGTAACGACATTGCGAAATTTTTTACGATTATTTCGATACTATTGGCAACATTGTAATGAAATTTTGTATAAATTGATTTTCGGAGCTGACACAACCCCTGATTTTTTTTGACTCTCAGATTTCCGGCCAAAGTTGAAGTCTTCGACAAAAAAATAAAATGTAAAAAGTGTAGAGCTCAAAAAGATCCATATTTTTTGTATCGTTGACATTTTCACATAACCTCAAATTTAGCTCGAAAAACGCAAAAAACTGCATTTTTCGATTTTTATTTTTAGTTTCGTCAAAAATTGTTCGATTTTGATGGAAATTCAGTAGGAGGTAGTTTTTATAGTCGCAAACTATGGAAAAAAATTTAAAATTAAAATTTTGTAAATTTTCCAGGTTATGATGTTTTTTCGGTAAAAAACTTTTTTTGGGGGGTACAAAAAAAGATTATTGCGACTTCCGGCCAAAGTTGAGGTCTTAGACAAAAAAATTACAGATAAATGTTGTAGATGCAAAAAAGATCTACAACTTTTGAATTGGTGACTTTTTCACATAACCTCAAAATTAGCTCGAAAAACGCAAAAAACTGCATTTTTCGATTTTTATTTTTAGTTTGGTCAAAAATTGTTCGATTTCAATAAAAATTTGGTAGAAAGTAGTTTTTATAGTCACAAACTATGGAAAAGATTTTGAAATTAAAATATTGAAGATTTTTCGAATTTTGACGTTTTTTCGGTAAAAAACACTTTTTTGGGGGGTGGAAAAAAACATTATTGCGAATTTCGGCCAAAGTTGAGGTCTTAGACAAAAAAAAATAAATATAAGATCAAAAAGATCTACAACTTTTGTATTGGTGACTTTTTCTCATAACCTCAAAATTAGCTCGAAAAACGCAAAAAACTGCATTTATTTTTAGTTTCGTCAAAAATTGTTCGATTTTGATGAAAATTCGGTAGGAGGTAATTTTTATACTCACAAACTATGGAAAAAATTTTCAAATTAAAATATTGGAAATTTTTCGAATTATGACGTTTTTTCGGTAAAAAAACACTTTTTTTAGAGAGCGCCAGTTGTACGGTTCGTATTGAGAAGTTTTAAACATTACGTCTATCCTAGCAGCGTTTTTGAACACTCTGTATACGCCGAAGTTAAAATAATAGCTACATCATTCAAACGAAACCAGGGTTGCCACCTTAGGGGTTTTCCCCTCAAATTTAGGGGGTTTAAAAGTCAAATGGGATTTTTTTAGGGGTGTCATATTTTTTGGGGTGTTATATTTTTCGGGTTTTTTTTAACTTCGAATATTTTTTTTTTACTTAAAAAAATGAATGTGTCAAATTTTAGACCCAGGAATAACCAAATTTAGCCAATCATATTTATTTATTATTTATTAAAATGCCTAAAGCTACAGATAAGAAAAATATTGTCCAAAATATTCCAATGCTTGGGAAACAGATCCAGACTTAAACGGTATAGTTATTCTATTATATTTTTCTTACTGTGGATTGCTGATTTAATTAGTTATTTTGTTATTAATATTGTTTTAGAGGAGTTTCCCAGTAGGGGTTTTTGGTTGGAGCTTTCGGGGGAAAATTTTTGAGAGCTGGTAACACTGACGAAACATGAAAATTTTAGAAAAGTAAAAGTAACACTCACATTTTGAAGTATCCACGAAGCAATCTTCATCCCAATACCATTTGAACTGCACCATGTTTCTCCATTAACCATCACTAAAAAACCGAATTCGACCATTTCCATTTACCGACCGGCGATCGCCACCACATTTATCTCTTACATCAAAGGCATACATCACATGAAAAATAGCAAAATATATAAATTAATAAATTTATCTATAAATGACTCTTAACCCCATGCAAGAATAATATTATCGTTTACTAATGATTTTTAAATGAATAAAAAATCAGAAAATTACATTAATTTATTTTTCAAATTTCCCCAATTATTATTATTATTATTATTATTATTACCTATTTTTATGAATATTTCTATTTTTGTTATTCTTCTCAACAGTCAGTTACCTTTAGGCATATCGCATTTTTAGAAACGAAACGAACGTTAAAATCTGTAAATAAAAATCTAATTGAAATGATATAATTTAATATCGTTTGAAAACAAACAAGGGGGCGTCCATTAATTACGTGAGGCATTATTGAGGATTTTATGACCCCCCCTTCCCACTTGGAGAGATGTAGTAAGATTTTTCTCGACCCCTGTCCCTCTCCGCTAATCTTACGTGAGATTTTTCAAAATTTGTGTTTTGGGTGTAAAAGCGTTGGATTTATTAAAAAAAAACAATTTGCTTGATTACTTTCATTTAAGTCTAGCAAATACTAGTATATTTGGGAATATTACCGTAATCTAAAATCACAGTGATAAAATTAGATCATAAATACACGTTTTCTATTTTAATGTAACTTAACTTTGTTGCAATTTTACATCGTTTTCTCCTAGAAAAAAAAATACGAGATATTTACAAAGACCCCTCCTCTCCCCATGTGTGATTTAATAAGATTCGACTGGATCCCCCCCCCTGAACACCACACGTAATTAATGAACGCCGCCCCAAGAAAACAATTTAAATTCATCATTGATCACTACCGATTTATTTATTTTTTAGGTTAAATCTCGCCAACAAAGAGTACAATCGATTCTAGATTCGAAAAGTATAAGATACGAAATTGTGGATATCACCGGCGAAGATGGAGATAAACAAAAAGCCTTCATGCAATTAAATGCCACATCGTTCGGAGGTACGATGAGCGATCCCAATCCGAAATATCCTTTACCACCACAATTTTTTAACGACGACATTTACTGTGGAGTAAGTACTTGTATACTTCTTTTAGATTCATATAAATACGAAACATTATATATAAAAATGTATAAGCATTAATTGTGGAACACCCTGTGTTCGCATTTCGAACATTCGCGTTTAATTTTATTTTGTATGTTCGCATTTCGAACATTCGCTTTTAATTTTATTTTGTATGTTAGCATTTCGAACATTCGCGTTTAATTTTATTTTGTATTTTCGCATTTCGAACATTCGCGTTTAATTTTAATTTGTATTTTCGCATTTCGAACATTCGCGTTTAATTTTATTTTGTATGTTCGCATTTCGAACATTCGCGTTTAATTTTATTTTGTATGTTCGCATTTCGAACATTCGCGTTTAATTTTATTTTGTATGTTCGCATTTCGAACATTCGCGTTTAATTTTATTTTGTATGTTCGCATTTCGAATATTCGCGTTTAATTTTATTTTGTATGTTCGCATTTCGAATATTCGCGTTTAATTTTATTTTGTATGTTCGCATCTCGAATATTCGCGTTTAGTTTTATTTTATTTCCGTCGGCGGCGAATAGGGGGCTTCGGTCCAAGTTGCCAACCCAAAAAATTTCATATTTTTCTACCACTGCGGAAGGGAAATTTCAGAACGAATTTTTCATGTAGAGGTTCGTATTATTTATAAATATCCGTAAACGGAGCCTCGGCTCTTCAAATTGGGTAATTTGATGCAAATATCGATATTTGTAAAGGTCATGTCTGATTGGCTGAAAGTTGTGTTGGAGCACCTGATTTCATGTCAATAACGTCTTTTATCCAATGATGAGATTGATTGATAGATATTATAGACGTAAAATCAGTAGCTCCAACATAAATTTCAGCCAATCGGACATGATCTTTACAAATATCGATATTCTTATTTGTATGTATTAATTTTTATACAGTTGCCGATTTGCAATCACTACTACCACTCCAATAATTTTAAAAAGTTACTTCACTATATTAATCACCAGATGGCTCTGCTGGTCCTATATCCCAAATTAAATTTAGAATTCTCAAATTTTATCAAACAAAGCCTTCGATTATTCATATGATAATCAAAAATAAACACAAAAATAAAAATATTATCGAATAAACTTTCAAGATCAACAAGGTTGTAAGAAACGGAAAAAAATCACTTAAGCATTTTCAATTAACAACGTAAACCTAGTAGCTATTAAATATCGTACAACAAATGATTTGGATGAATTAAGTGTAAAACAATATAATATAACCTTACCTTTCATGATTAACCACAGGTTCTGCGAAAAAATTTCACTATTCACACACTTTTAATTCACTTATTTTCAAAAGCTTTATCCTAAATATGTAATGGCGTCTTCTTTGCTTCTCTTCACACTTTTCTAGTTGCATTTAGTTTTATTGTTCACGCGTTACCGTTTTTCATTTGTCTTCCGTTGTCATGGAAACGATGGAAAGCTATCTTGATTTGTTCAGAAAACTTGTATAATTCGCTTAGCAACTATCTTCAGACACATTCTTAGTATTTTTGACGTAAGAAATTATGGAAATTTGATCTCTATTGACACCTTCTTATATTCAACTAATATTTAAGAATAATTTCCGGCTTATGTGTATTTTTAAATCACAAAATAAAGGTATTTAGGGAAAAACAAATATTTTCTAAATAATTTTGAATCAGCGTTAGGTCCTTTATATAAAATATGTCAATTATTCCAGCTACACAGTCATACCAACCGAGCTGAAAATTAAATGTATTAATCGCTAATAGGTACTAATGTTGATGAATTATTTATTTTTTGATTGTTTCAGGATTACGATTTGTTCGATACTGCTAACGAATTAGGAGAACTGAAAATATTTTTAAAATTAATGGAAGTTCCTATCCATCAAGAAATATCTACTGCAGAAATAGTATTGAAATGAAATAAAAAACATATAAATCAATAAATATACTTACATTTTATATTATATAGTGGTTTAATTTATATAACTCCCAGTTTTCTGGCATTCTTAATCCAAAGTAGGTGCAAAAGTAGTAATATCTACCTCGGATGAATGGCAAATTCATTCTACTCGTGTATTGTGTGTTGCTAAACTCCTAGGAGCCTTAACGACGGTAAATAGGTTTATTTGCATTATTGAACGTGCTGTTGTTGTTGTCGTATAAAAACCACTATATTTCTAGGCCAACTCTACAAAAATTTTGTATCTTCCTTTTGTATATGGAGGGTAGAAGGAAGGAGCACCATCTTGTATGGGAGACAAGTTGAAAAAGTGTCCACCTGTAAACTGCAAATAATAATTCGAAGATTCACCGAAATGGCGCTCGTGTAGCTAATGGAAATGATGTGAATTTAGCGGTTATAAACCGAGTGAAGTGTGCTGGGTTGAAAAATTTAGTATTTTTCGTGACTTGTGTAATTGAGAAATATACAGTATTTAAAATCTCAATTATTTACGTAGTATTTCCTTTTTTAATTTTGTATCTTACTCTAATAATTCATGGCGCTGTTTTTAAAATCCTTCCACTTGCTACTATGGCGCCACCTTAATTTGCTTCCTTTCGATTGACACTTTTTAATACATTCAGATGGTACTCCTTCCTTCTACCCTCCATACTTTTATAGTAAATTACGAATAAGGCTTTATTCTACAGAAAACAACTGACATAAAATTATTGACAACTTTGTAATATAACTGACAATGTCATGAATCTGATCATGACACCTTTACTGACAAGATTCTTCTTATAATATATCGTTAGCACCATAATACTTTCGTGTATTATGTTTTATAGGAGTTTTAAAGACGGTGGGTAGGTTGAAAATTCATTGAAATTTACCAAATGGTAGTATTTGAAGTGTCAATTTGTCGTAAAATTACGTTCTTTTGCAGTTTCCGTATAGATACCGTTTTATTCTCGGGCTAACAGTACAAAATTATCGAATCTACCTCTATTGGGTAAGTGTTATATCGATAGATGGTACTGAAAATTCCTTCTACTTCGTGTATTGCTTGTTGCTAGACACCTAGGAGTTGTGACAGCGGTTGTGTTTAAGGTAAGTTCATATAACAACGCCATTGGTCGGATCAATAGAAGAGTTCTATATAAGGTCAATGTAACCAACACAATAAATTAAAATTATCGAAATGACATAAGAAATGGGGGTCACTGAAAGGGGTCACCATTTATAGTAAATTTTATACCCATTTAGAATAAGACCATCCTTATTTATTATTAATAAATCGGTTGAAACAAAAAATTACCAACAAAAATGAACGTCGTAACTAATTTATTAGATGTCACGTTTTCGAAGTTTCGTCAAATTTTGATTTCATGTTAATGTCAGATGGTTCAAGAAGCCGCATACGTTAAGTTACTAAAACGGCTGGTACCTCTAAATAGGTATTAATTTTACTATAACTTACTTCTTGTTTCTTTCAGATATACTCAATGTTTTATATATTATATATTGTACCCAAAAGATAAAAAGCTCGTTTTAAGTTAGGGAATTTTGTTCTTAAGGCTTATGGCCTGTCTGTCAACTGTCAAAGTCAACGTCATAACATTGGTTGTCATCGCCTGGTTTTATTTTTATAAACTTTATTCGTTTGTATATATGTCTTTCCAGTGTATTATAATTCAATTTTGAAAATTTGAAACATACAAAACAAATACCAAGCTAAAACTACGCCTATGTTGCTTGCACTGACAATGTTGACAGTTACCTGTGACATTTGTGGTAAACATTAGAAAGCAAAACACCCTAAATTAAAACGAGCATTTTATCATTCGGGTACAAGATATATTGCATAAAACATGGTTTATATCTGAAAAACTGAAAAATTAAGTCAATAGGTGAACCCTTTCAGTGACCCCCATTTCATATGTCATTTTGATCATTTTATTTTATTGTGTTGGCTACATTGACCTTATATAGAACTCTTCCATTGGTGGGAAAGATGACATGTAGTGCATAATTTAGGATTCCATGAATTCGGGAAACTTAAAATCTGCGTGGCGGGAAACTTGACTCTAGTTTATGAAAGTGATTCAAAAATAAAACAAATAAGAACTGAAAAATGATAGTTTATTTGAAATAATTCATAAAGTATAATAAATATTTACAAGATCCAAAATAAGATAAACATATGAAATAAGCAACAATATTTTTTGATCAAGCAGTATTTAATACCGAATTAAATATTTTTCAAAAAAAAAACTTGAGTTACGCCGCTGCATTTTGCTTGCTAGAAAAACGTGATAAATATGGATTTATAATGAAAAATAAATAGATAACGATACAAGGCGAGAGAATAAATTAATCGATTTTGGCAAAAAATAAAAAAGGAGAAACACCAAATAGTATTTAAACAACCCACGTCCATTAGCCAAAAAGAGAAGAAGATTAATTCGACTGTTCAATCATGAAAAGAACATAAAGTAACATTTGAAACGACAGAAAGTGAATTCTCACTAATAAAAATCAATTATTAACGTTTTTAATCGAAAACTATCAAGAAATGGCGAGTAATCGATTTCACAGCACTCGAAATCATTTGATGACAGATGACATAGAAAACAAAAAGTGATAGAGGAAAAGTTCCTAGTGAAACTGTAACAATTTTTTTTTGCGAGTGTAATACATTAAAATCTCATTAAATTGAAAAAAAAAACAATAACTTATTATCTGAAACCCTGGAGAAATCATTCAAGAGAGCTATTTAACGTTACTTCAAAGAAAATTTTTGCAGTTTCCGATAATCTAAGAATTTTCTTTTAATTTACGGTAAAAACGTTATTTAAAAAATAATTTTGGTGTTTCTATTAATCTTATAATTACATCATCAGTGCGTTTCGATATATTCCTAATAAATTATTCATCAGACTTTTCGGGGGAAGCTTCTTTTTTTTCTTCGTCTTTTTCTACATCGTCTTCGACGTCTTCGTCTCCAGCGCCACTGTCGGCATCATCTTGGTCTACCGGCTCCTGCAATTAAAGTAAAAATTAACACGAGCAATAATTATTTTTTTAATCTTCTTCGGGTCACTTTCTAGTAGTAACATTGAAAATAATTCAATATGTACTTAAGACAGAGACAGTTACCAGTAATTGATTTATTCATAACTCGAAACGTATCTGTCAAGAGGGAGAAGCTATCAGTTTTTTTAAGAAATGAAGTACAATTAAATAAAGAAGCATGATCATTTATTAACGCTATACAGGAGACTTGATTGATTAGTTTGGCACCTCAGCCTTTAGGCTTTTTGTGCTCTTGGTTATACCGTTTATGTGAGGAGACCAGTAGCCTTTATCAGGCTCAACAGTATTTTCAGTAGATCCTTCTTGGAGAAATCCTCCCTTGGATACTCTAGTCTTAGGAGTCGATATCTCCAATGAGACAGTGCTTCACATTCGAAGATAATGTGAAAGGCAGATAATAGGTCCCTCCCTGTATATGCCAATTGTATGCATGTGCTTCCTTAGGGTACAGTTACCGGTGAGTAATACCGTCACTTTCCTTATCTGGTCCCTGCTGAGGTAGAGGAAAAAGTACTGGAGCCAACTTACATAAGCGCGTTATCTCTCTTAATCAAACACCCGGTAAGTGTAAAATGAGAGTAAGTGAGGGTAGTAAGCCCTTAGATTGTTAAAAAGCGGAAATGGTCCTTAGAATTAAAAAATAAAACGTGTTTTTAAAACCAAGAAAAATCTGCGTTAATCTACAAACGACCGTACCTCCTTTATATCAGAACTAGGTTTGATTGCAGCTTCTTCTTTTTCAGTTTCCTAAAATATATACAGATTGAAACAGACGATTAACTTGATTAACACACACTAGCATGCAGAATAAAGTTAATGCCTTGCTGTTCGAACTACTTTTTATAATGTTAGCTGGAAGCCTAAAGGGTAATGGTCCTATTTAAGTCAATGCTCCGATATTTCATTATGAGGAGTGACTGGAGTAGCAAAGGGGTTGACCTAAACAACACCGTTACCTCTAAAAGTTTACACAAAGTTAAATTTCAACAACGTTGATGAAAGTATTAACGAACCTCTTTTATATCAGAATCACTTTTAATTTCGCCGTCATCTGCTTCTTTTTCTGTGTCCTAAAATGACTTTTTAGTTTATAAAAATTGAAATTATCCAGTTTAACAAACTCGATTGACACACATTTAAAGTAACATGGAGAAAAGCACATACATTTTGAGGACTTTTAGGGTCAGAGCAAAGCCAAAAAAAATCTGGCGCAATTTCATTAAAATTAATATAACATGCGGATACAAGTTAATGGGTAGCGAATAGAATTTTTCTACGAAACACAATAAGAAGTGGAAAGTTAGCGAAGAATCTAAAATAATGTTAATTTAAGACGAACCTTGTTTTCGTCAGATTTCTCTTTAATTTCACCGTCTATCGATTCTTCTTTTTCTACCTATAATTAAATGAACACTCCAAAAATACAAGACAATTAATTTGACTAATTCTAAAATTGTTATACCTCGATTTCATCGGATTTCTTTTGAATTTCGCTTTCTACAGATTCCCCTTTTTCCTCCTACAATTAAATAAGATAATTTTTTGATGTTTTTGTTATAATTTTTTTCCGAAGAAACCCATATAAAAGAAGAATAGAAAAGCTCAAATATCTGAAAATAATGGTTGAATTTGCCTGCTAGAATAATATTTTTATCAAAATGTTAGACTGCGATTATTAAATATGCCAATAAAAAGTTAATTTTCATGGAGAAAAGGTACTACAATACCTCGTTTTCGTCAGATTTTTCTTTATTTTCACTTTCGACCGATCCTTCTATCTCTTTTCGTTCCTAAAATTTCATCCGATATTACAAAATACAAAAATTCCGTTCAATAACTAGTTCAGAACCGTTCCAGAACTAGTTCAGAACCATTCCAAAACTAGTTCAGAACAGTTAAAGAACTGCTTCAGAGCCGTTCCGGAACTAGTTCAGAAAGGAAAAAGGCCCTACAATACCTCGTTTTCATCAGATTTCTCTTGAATTTCGCTTTCTACAGATTCCCCTTTTTCCTCCTACAATCAAATGATATAATTTATTGATGTTTTTGTTGGATTTTTTTTAAGAAACCCATATAAAAGAAGAATAAAAAAGCTCAAAAATCTGAAGATAATGGTTAAAATTGCCTGCTACAATAATATTTTTATCGAAATGTTAGACTGCGATTATTAAATATGCCAATAAAAAGTTAATTTTCTTGGAAAAAGAGGTACTACAATACCTCGTTTTCGTCAGATTTTTCTTTATTTTCATTTTCGACCGATCCTTTTATCTCTATTGGTTCCTAAAATTGAAATTTCATCCGATAGAACAAAATACAAAAATTTTGCGATAATAAAACTGAGAAATCATGCAAAAAAAAATTCGGTAAATTAATAATTTGAATCATTAAGCCAATTAGTTAATTTTTAGCCAACAAAAATTTCTTTTGACCAAAGCTGGAGGAGAAATACCTCATTTTCAGTAGATTTCACTTTCAACCGATCCTTCTATCTCTACCGATTCATAAAATATCATCTAATTTAAGGGTTAATGAAACGTTGGGCTGCGTTTTTGGGACGAGCAATCGACTGACACAGTGAGTTTTTTGATAAAATAATTCGTTCACCTTCAGATAGTGTCATGAAATTTAAAAAAAAAAAGCAATTTCAACATAAAAAGTCTTGTAAATACCACAAAACTATGAATTTTGAATTCAAATTTTAGAAGAGTATAATCAAAATACTAGTCTACTTGGAAAAAAATTTACAAAAGTATAACTCAAAGGGTTTCCTTTTAATGAATAATAAATGAAAAATTAGTCAAAATATTCGAAAATCCACTTTTTGAAACCAAAAGGTTCTATAACTCGACTTATTGGTGAGATAGATCGTTCCAAAGACCAGAAATAGATTCAGGAGAAAATTTTACATAATAGAAATGAATCTCAAGTCGCATTTCCAAACATTAAGGGAAATAGCAAAAATCAATTTAAATCACGAAATATTTCCTTTCCTACCTTTTTGTTCAAAATTTCCATGACATGAAAATGGCTTAAAATTCGTAACAAGGGGTTTTTTGTGACGAGAAATCGACTAGCACAGTCTATGGATATCGAACTGAAATTTTAGGAGAGTATTCTCTAAAGATCAATCTAATAGGAAACATATTTACGAAAGCATAACCTTTTCTGTTTTAGGAATAATAAATCTAAATCTTTTACCTTCAAATTTTAGGGATAATAAAAATCATGCAAAAACCTGTTTTGTACAAGAAAAACTGAAAAAATTAATAACTGAAAGTATTTATAAAGCCAATTAGTTGAATTTCAGCCATTTAACATCAGATTTTTCTTTATTTTCACTTTCGACCGATCCTTCAATCTGTTGTACCTAAAATTCAGACATCACCCTACAGAACAAATTTTAGGAATAATACAACGTAGCAAAAGCATGCAACATCCTGTTGAGCCAGTTAGTTAAATTTTAGCCATCAAAATTTTATTTTTATAAATATAAAAGGCAAATACCTCATTTTCAATAGATTTCTCTTTATTTTCACTTTCTTCCGATCCCTCTACCTCTACTACTTCCTAAAATTTAAATATCATCCTATAGAACAAATTTGGAACATGAAAAAAAATTGAAAAATCATGCAACAACCAGTTTTATACCAGAAAAATTGAAAAAATATATAATTTTAACATTCATAAAGCTGATTACTTGAATTTTAGCCAACGAATACAAAATACCTCATTTTCAGTAGATTTTTCTTTATTTTCATTAACTGATTCTTCTGTCTCTACTGGTTCCTAAAATTTCATTACAGACCCAATGGTAGATTTCAAATCACAAATTTTTTCATAAATCATAATATCAGTAAAAAAATCATATATTTAGGTAGTTAAACTGAATCTAAATAATTCTCAAACATCTTTTACTTTTAACTTTGTTTTGTATTTTCATTTAAAGTTCTTAATTCCCTCAATCAACAATTTAGCTACTCAAATTTAGATTAGTATACAAAGCATAAAAAGAAACCAAAAGTTTCCTAAAAACTTGTTAGCTTCACTTAACAGTAACATTCTAATAATAATTTAGAAAATTTTATCAATTTCGCACCTCTTTATCTACAGATTCCTCTGTCTTTTCACCATCGCCTAATCCCTCATTTTCCAATGAATCCTAAAAAAATTTGTTACCCAACATTATAGATTTAATAGGAAGCCATATAATAACTAATAAATTTCACGTTAAAACTAAAATTAGCATTTAAATTTGTCGTACCCTAAACACAAAACTGAAATTATACTCAATAAAACCAATTTTTTCAAACAGCAAATTTGTTAATTGCTTCAAACGTTACTATCCTACCTCTTTCATTGTCGAATCATTCTCAATGTCTTTTTCTATTTCCTAAAAATGAATTTCCCTTAGCAAAACATAAACACAAGACCTTTCTTACAGTTTAAGCTTCACGAAAACTCCAAAACATTATCTGACAGTTCACCAGATTCAAAGATCAAACTGAACGATTATTACCTACCATT
Organism: Lochmaea crataegi; assembly: GCA_947563755.1. Classification (NCBI taxonomy): domain Eukaryota; kingdom Metazoa; phylum Arthropoda; class Insecta; order Coleoptera; family Chrysomelidae; genus Lochmaea; species Lochmaea crataegi. Next base: position 1,516,779 of record OX387428.1, read on the forward strand.
TTTCGAGATACAAAGTCAAGAATAATTAAATAAATAATGTACAAACCTTTTTGTCTCCAGATTCATCTTCCTTCGCTGTATCCTTGTCTTCTTCTTTGGCTTTTTGTTCATTTGACTCTTCATCAGTTTTACCAAGTACATTTTCTATTTTTTCATCAATAGATACATCTCCATTTTTCAGTTTAATTTCGGCAATAGAAGTTTGTTCATTCAATGAATTGGGTTCTAGTTTAAGGAATTTTTCCATTTCATCTAATTCGTTTGCCATATCAAATAAATCGTAATCCTAAAACCCAACAAATTCAAGAGAAGTTTTGTTTATGAATTACTAATGATACTAAATATGAGTAAAGTAAAATATGAAGTTTTATAAATAATTTTGAATGATCGCCAGTTAAGATATTTTTAAATAAAATTGATAAACAATTAAATGTTTTTAAACAAATACCTAGTTATATTATAAATTAACATAAAGATGAGCAATACTCACACCGCAGTACTCTTCTTCGTTAAAAATTTGAGGTGGAAGAGGGTGTCTAGGTGTAGGATCACCTATCGTACCTCCGGAAGAAGTAGACTTAATTTGCATGAAATCTTTCGCCTCCTCGGCCCCGGGCTCCGCCATGTCTATCACTTCATATTTTATATTTTTCGAATCTAATATCAAGAGAACTCTTTGTTGCCGTTTTTTCACCTACAATATTTATAAGTTGATTAATTTTTTTGTTAATAAAATGAGAGACACAAAAGATACCTCTTTATTTCCGGAGATTCCACTGATATACACTTTGATCACCATGATTCGGGCTTCTTATAAGCTAGTTTTTATAAATAAAATTTAGAAAAATAACTTCTGACAGGTTTCTTAGTTACTTGGCAGTGTAGTGTGTGGCACCACACCTATTTTTATAAAAGTAATCAAGTTACAAACCAATTAGCATTTCGCTAGATGCGTGCTAGGAATGTTGTCTTAAAAAAGTCATCTGCTACAAATAAAAGAATATGGAGAAACTGTCACTGCTGACAGTATTTAAAAAAGAAGAATCATTTACATAACCTGTAAAATGGAATTTTGACATTTTGTAAATATGGAAATTAAAAACAAAATATATTAAAATTATGATCAGTCTTAACAAATCATTTTTATACGGCATATGTTTTGCTTCAGTAACGTGGCTGGTATCTCTTTATTTATATTTTCAAATTACAAAAAGTGAAAGTTTAAAAAGCTTCCCAACTGTTAGAACCAGCCATCTAGAACATGTTAATAGAGCAGTTGACACAGAAAAGTTGACTCAGGATAATGTTTTGTTTAAAAAACGAGAATCTATTGAAACGAATGGTAATATAAATGAAGGTACCTATTAGTTTATACTACATTAACTTAGTCGACAATTTTTTAGACTTAGTAGAAATTGGAATGATAACAAATTCTAAGGATCAAGAAATTAAAGATGAAGGATACAAAGTGCATGCTTACAATGTACTAATCAGTAATAGACTTAGTTTAAATAGAACAATTCCTGATACAAGAAATGCATTGTAAGATACTTCTTTTGCATTGTTAAATTTTTATTATTAATCCTCATTCTTTTTAGATGTAAAACAAAAACGTATTCGAAAGATTTACCAAAATCCAGTATTATTATTTGTTTTTATAATGAACATTACCGAACATTATTACGAACTGTTCAATCAATTCTTAACAGAACTCCGGATTATCTATTAGAAGAGATAATTCTAATAGATGATGAAAGTGATATAGAAAATTTACATAAAGATCTAGAAAATTATTTTAAAACTGATGAATTTAAAAAAGTGAAATTATTCAAGACTGATCGAAGAGAAGGGTTGATTAGAGCCAGACTTTTTGGATCTAGAAAAGCTCAAGGAGAGGTACTGATATTTTTAGACAGCCATGTAGAAGTTAATAATGGTTGGATAGAACCACTCGTATTTAGAATCAAAGAAAAAAGATCTAACGTAGTTTTACCTATAATTGATATTATAAACGCTGATACATTCAATTACTCTGGAAGCCCCCTCGTCAGGGGTGGTTTTAATTGGGGATTACACTTCAAATGGGAAAATTTACCAACAGGTACGAATATACACAGCTTTAATTCATATAAAAAAATATATAACTAATATATTTTAGGAACTTTGCAAAGTAAAGAAGATTTTGTAAAACCTATTAAATCGCCTACAATGGCTGGTGGTCTTTTTGCGATAGATAAAAAATATTTTATTGATATCGGAGAATATGATGTTGGCATGGATATTTGGGGTGGAGAAAATTTGGAAATATCATTCAGAGTAAGTGCAGAATTTCATAAAATATTAGATGGATTTTAATGGTTATTTTAGATATGGATGTGTGGCGGTACTTTGGAGTTAATACCTTGTAGTCGAGTGGGTCATATTTTTAGACATAGAAGACCATATGGATCTCCAGATGGACAAGATACAATGTTAAGGAACTCGTTAAGAGTTGCTCATGTCTGGATGGACGGATATAAAGTATAAAGTTTCTCTAGTTTTATAAATTTCTTCTTAATTTAGTATAAATTTACAGGATTTTTTTTTAAAACAACGTTCCGATGCTAAAAATGTTAACTACGGTGACGTTTCATCCAGACTACAACTTCGTAAAGAATTAAAATGTTTCGATTTCAATTGGTATTTAAAAAATGTTTACCCCGAACTACCCTTACCGACAGAAGATGGTGAAAGATTGAAGAGAAAATGGTCAGCTTTAGAAAAAGATACTTTTCAACCTTGGCACATAAGAAAACGTAACTATATCGATCAATTTGAAATTCGATTACATAATACCAGTCTATGTGTTCAGAGCGAAAAAGATTATAAAAGCAAGGGAAGTCATTTGATTTTAAGAACCTGTTTGAAAAATAAGAATCAAATTTGGTATGAAACTGACAAAAATGAATTGGTTCTTGCCCAATTACTTTGTCTTCAGTATGAAAAAACCGCTCCGATCTTATATAAATGTCATGAAATGGGAGGTGACCAAGAATGGAAACATAACGAAGGGGTAAGTTGAAATTTTAATACTATCAAACACTTATCTTGTCTATAATTGAATATTTTCTTAGAAACAGTCTCCGATTTACAATTTAGCAGCAGGTACGTGTTTAGCAGCTGAAGACAACAAAATAAATGCAACAGTTACCATGAAAATTTGTTTTAACAGTCATTTTACAACTTGGGATCTTGTTAGTTAATTGTATAATGTTTTTTATAGTATTTTTTTGCAAGATGTTTATTTTTATTATATCTTGATATGTGTAAGACTGATATTGATCAAATTTTATAAATGATAACTAATTAATCATCAAATTATTGGTTAGTTGACTAACCAATTAATAATTCTCTCGTAGCAGCTCTCTAGCAAAATTGATTTGGTTTTGACCACCGAATCTAATTGATTAGATCTGAGATTATCATTTCACTTAACAACAAAAAATGCTCACTATATATTATAGAGATAATGTGCTCATGGACAAACTTTATTATTTTATAAGTCTCTTAAAAACAGCAATGTCAATTAAAGGATATATAATAAAATATTTTGGTAGCAATTGGGTTACTTGTGTTATTAACATCAAAGATGTAAAGGTAAAAATCTTGCATTCATTCATGTCTATAGTACGGAAATTATCATTATCGTAATATATTACATTACATATATTATTATATCCTAAATGACATTGTTAATTTTAGTATTTAAAATGAATTCCAATTATTATCATATTAAACATAGTTTTATAGAGGCAGCTTAAAATGAAACTACCGTATTTTTAGATTGCATCATCTTATTAGGAAATTTGTGTCGCAAAAATACTTTTAAAATAATAAAAAATTGTATATAACTACTATTATTTTATTTACTCACCTTTATCAGTTAACTCCCCATTTTAACAACAACACCACCAAACTTATATTTTAACTTTAATCGCGAAAAAGCTATAAGCAGCTATTTAAAAAGATTGTAACGATTTATTGACGGCATTTTGAAATTCGTCTTTTTTATTGCGTAAAAAAGAAGCCAAAGGTCTTCTTCTTTCAGTTTTCTGGCCTCCACCCCTTGGGTATTTGGTCAGCGCGGGTAAACTAGCTATGTTTGGGAATATTCCCTGAAGAACGTCTGGAATTTTCCATCTTCCTCTTGAAACTTCTCGTTTTCCGTTTACTTATTTTTCCTGAGGCTAGACATGTTAAAGGACAACACAACACAGGTTGCTCAGGGGCAACAAAGTGCGTAAAAAAGTGATTGGTTAGATGGAGTAGGTTATTTAAAAAAGTAGAAGTTTAGTCATCTCCACTAAGGGCCTCTTACAGTTATGCATACTCACCTACAAACGAAGAAAAGGCCAAAAATATTTGTCACAGCATCGAGTTTTTTCATTAAACTATCTCCTTAGTAGCTACCTTGACTGTTTCATTATATAATTAAATGTCATTAAATATGTGGCTTTGGAGTTAAAAGGGGAAAAGTACATATTGGCCCTTTCAGCTATGATTAATTGCTTTGGTTGATGAAAAGTTGTGATTATATGAAAGGCTCAAAAGCGCTAAGATAAAAAATAGTTTTTGGCCGGGCTAGGAACAAAAATAAAACATTCGATTTGCTCTATATATCATTTAATATTTAAATTAACACAAAAAAAACAACAAATCACAATTTAAATAAATAAATGCAACATTCATATTTTTCTATATACACTTTATCCCGCTGCTTTAGCCAAATCCCCCAAAAGTCTGTCTATAGCGACATCTCCAACCGTTTGTCTGAAGAGAAGCTCTTCCAATCCCCTCCTGGAAACCGATTGAACTGCTGGTAAAGTAAGAAGAAGCTTTCCGAATCTTCCTTTATGCACCGCCTGTCTTTGCGCGCAATATTCATGCAGCATAACATGAGTTTGATCCTGAAGTAGCTCCACATGAGTAGGTTCACAAAGTCCTCTGCTTTCTATAAAAACAAAAAAAAATACTTGTGGATTTTACGGAATATTTTTAATATGGGAATATACCTGCTTTAAAAAGTACCAGCGCTTTTAAACAAGCATGCTCAGTATGATCAACTCTTAATAAATTCAATCTTGTTATTATTTCCTTTAATTTTCTCGCATCTTCTTCTAATAGTACGTGGCGGGAAGCCGGAGCGACTGCGTTACTTAATAAAATAGCTAGAAAAATAAATTTTATAGAAAAAATCGATTTTCTTCTTCTTGATCTTACCTTCATCAACTGGAAACGCCCATTGTGCCGCTGTTAGTACAAAAAGTTCATTCCAACTTTCTTCCAATAAAATTGATTGGTCCCTGTAGGACAACTGAGGAAATAATAATGGTTATAATTATTGCTACCACCTCTATTTGTGTCATAGAACTGTCACAATGGGCGCGTTCAGCCATGCTAGCGCTAGCAGCGGCGCTCTGTGAAAGCGCTTGACGGTGGCTGAACGTCTATGCTTTAATGCTCTGTGACAAACAGATAAACACATCACATAACCTTTAAATTTATTTTTAAAAAGGTTAGAATTGTTGTTTGTTGTTGTTAACATAACTAACCGCTGACCAACTTAGCGGAAAATAAATTCGCTGGAAAAAATGGCGACCGCTAGAGCTAGCGCTGTCACTTAGCGTTCAAATTCGCCCCCCGCTTACTGTGTGCTTGCCTAGGCTGCGTTCATAAACTTACTCCAGTGAGTAGAGAAGAGTATGATCACGTGATTAGAAAAGTATGTTTGATGGTTACTCGGAGTAACCGTTCAGAGGCTTCACCGGCCGAAGGCAAATCAAATGTCATTGTGTTGTGTATGAATTTGGGGTTATATTGTTCACTTCGAAAATAGAAATTAATTAACCATGGATGAGTTGAATAACTGAACTACTGTATAAGCCAAACTGTCATAACTGTCAGAGTATATAATACTCCATTAAAAAGCGGAGTATGCAGAGTTTACTCCGGGTAGGTTTCTGAACGTTTATAAAAGCATACTCTATACTGGTAGAGTAAATTTATGAACGCTTCGGAGTAAACTATCCTTACTCTGAGTAAGTTTATGAACGTAGCCCTAGCGAAATAACAGAAGAAATGACAGATGACATAATGTTTCATCACAGAATAACCTACTGTGAGTGGGTTGTTCTGTGGTTTCGTAAAAAATAAGTTGACAGTTACCTGTAAAAATGATGGTATTGTTCTAGCCCATTTAATAGCCAAAAAAAGAAGTTTCGCTGCCGACTCGTATACATTTTCAGCAGGAAATAAATTTAGATACGACAAGTCCAAGTGTCTTGTTGATTGTGTAGATCTACAAGGATCAATCGGTAATTGCAATCTGGACGATGATTCCTCTAAAAAGAATTTTAAAAAAATTATAAAGGAACAAAAAGTTGGTATATTATATATTTTTTACCGTCTTCCAAAGACTTATTTTGAGCAATTTCTTCGGAACTCGAAACTTCATCATCTTTGATAATATTTCTCGGTGATCTCGGTTGTTTTTGTATATTATAAGGTGAATTCGAAAGTCCTAAAAATTCTCAGTTAAAAACATCTACCTAATTTCTTTATATAAAACTCACGTAATCCTGTAGAATGTAATCCTGTTGGTTGTTTTCCAAAAGCTCCCAGCATGGAAACTGTAGGATAGACAAGTCCTTGATGAAAATACGATCCTGGAATTTGAGGCAAAACGGGATCTAGCAGAGATGAACTTTGTAATTGAAGAGGAATTCCACCGATAGCGGAAACGTTGGTGATGGGGGAAAATTGAAACGGACGAAGCCTAGCTCCTAGACCTAGATGATAGTGATGCAAGGAAGAAGTATGACTTGCACGTGGTGCTCTTTCATGTTGAACGGCTAGAAAAATGTTATAAGTTTTAAGCAACCATATCCAGTACAAACGTTTATTATGAAATTGTTACTCCTTATCCTTCTTTATTTCTATAACTTTTAACTTTTATAACACAATACTATGAATATAAACGACTTTTATATCACAGTACTCAACTCTCTAATATTTCTTCAAAACTAAACTCAACTAATGTCAATTGTCCCGCCTTTTATACTTTTCGCCTGCTCCAGACAGTTCTCGACTTTTCGATGACAGTTCTAGATGATTTTAGATGTATGTCTTCTTCTTTTTCTTCATGGACCTCTACGTAACCTCAGTACAGGTACGACGTAACAATATTTATTATTTTCTTTTCAGATAATTCAACTAAAAACTTATTAAATAAAAATCATAAAAAAAAACCGCCCTATCTACCACGATCACAACATTGTTCATTAAACAGTTATAAATAAATAATGATATCGCAAAGGAGGCGGAACAGGTAGTGGCATTTAGATCGTAATTAGTCGCAGATATCCCCTCCCTCTTGGGGGGTGGTAAAGGGGAGACGGCCACCACTAGCACGTCGAGCTAGAAGTCAAATCATAAAAAATTCAAATGTATATATAGTCGATCGCCTTGTGTAATCATCATTAGAGATATGCACTGGTCTACATAGGCGTGCGTTTATTGAGGAGATATTCAACTGATGCTTTCTATACTTTTTGTAAAGTCAACGTGAAGACATGAGAAAAAGCAAGGACTGTTGATAAAGTATCGATATATCAAAATATCGATATTTCTGAATAATAATATCGATATTTATTACTAGACTCCGTTTCACGTAAGAAGAAGCCACTTGAAGTTGCAGTCGTATGCGCGAACTTGTTAACAAAACCAGCTCCATATTGTAAAATTGACAATCGACTTCAAATCAGTAGCATAACGTTTTCACATTTTGTAGGTTAACGCAAAATTAGAATAATGTGGATAATTTTTTCTTTAACACCAACAAGTTTCTTAGGAGGCATGGTTTTAGATCAAATGAAACACACAACAGTCACAGATAAACTAGCTAACCACGTCTTAAAATATTCAAAAATCAAAAATATTCGACAGTAAATGACTGCTTCAAACACAACCTCAAATGTCAATCATAAAATGGCTGTCGGCATGAAAATCGTTTGTAACGCCAATGGCATGAAACGGTCGTTACGAGGCGACATAGATAAACAAGACCGATTTTGGTTTCTGCGCAAGTCAGTTGGCAAACTTCAAGTGGCTTCTTCTTATGTGAAACGGAGTCTAATACTTTTTTGGACGATATATCGATAGTTCGATATTGAAATGTAGATATCGACAATCGATATTTTTTTAAAATAAGTTTTTATTTTTTCTCGCCAAAACTTAATCTACTGTTCTTTATATGTACTCTATATTATGTTTTTCCTCTTTTAGTTTATTTATCTTGCAGAAGCTGAGAAAATTTATCAATTTTTTTCTGGTTCACTGTGCCAAATGAGGGAAATGATCCAAATATCGATATTTTTTTTCGATATATCAAACCCCGATGGTGATATATTTAAAAATATCGATATATCGAGAATCTGTTATTTTAAACAGCCTTAAACAAAACCCAAGAAAGCAAATCAAATAAATATATCAAAATTTATTAGCTGGCATTAGAAAGAGGCGTTTAAAATTATTGGAAAACATCATTAATTAAAACTTAATACTTAAGAAAATTTTGAAGACCCTGCAACATGAGGTTAAAACAAAAGAAGAACTAAAGTGGCCCAACTTGCATTGGCACCAACTAACTAGGTGGGTTAGTGTCCGTAAAATGATTAACACGTCACGTGATAGGTATCTAAACAACAAAAACTGTTTCGGCCGAAATTATAAAGAGAAGAATTCCACACATCCAAAAATTTACGTACCTATCAGAAAAAATGATTTTTTAAATTAAATCTATCCCCGAACAAAAGTTTTTTTCCACGCCTCTGCTAACTATAGAGCACCAGAAGTCGATTCATGACATTATGAGGTTGGGGGTGGGTTTTTTTTTCTGTTGGTGTTTTGTTTCCGATATAGGGGCACGAACAGGTGGAAAAATTCCCATGGGGTTGAAAGACAGTACACCTTTAAGAGAATCAGGATATAGCGAGTGATTAAAGTGCAAGGAAAATCTGTTTTTTCGCAAATGAATAATTTTATAATATCGAAAAGTCAATATTGTTTGGATCGATTAGATTTAAATATTTTGGCATCAATAAATGGGGAAAAGAAAAAAGTTGCTCTCTTAAACTCCCCCATTTAATATAAAAGGTCTTTTTGACGCGCATCGACTGTTTCCACTTATCGAGTTCACACTAAACTTGTGTTTGTTTATTTTTTCTGCTAATGACGTTCCAAGCTTTCTACGTCAAACACACGTGCGGACGACTTAATCAATTTATAGATACAAGGGTTGAATAGTGGTTTATTTAATATTACAAAAAAATCAGTAGTACGAAGAGACATTTTTAATTTTAGAATAATAAGAACAACCAACAAGTGTATTAATAAATTGTTAATGTCCCTTTTAATATAGGCCAGTAAAAATAGAATTTAACCTCGCACTAAATTTCCGATCAAATTTTTATTTTTATAAGGTTTAGGATCACTTTTACTGAGTATAAAATCATAAAATGCTGACAGATTTCGGTGGAGCTTAAAGCGCCATATTTTGACCGAAATCTCGGAAACTATGCACTTTAGGGCAAAAGTCATATTAATCATTATTGTAGAGAATAAAATTTTGCACCTTTTATTTGCCGTAAAGTTTTTTTGTAAAACTCACCGTTCACTATTTATAGCCCATTGAATGAACCGATTTTTCTATCTCGCCCGATAACTCTTAAAATATTGGATTAATCAATAAAATCAATACATCCATTTTTAAAGATCAATTTATTTTCTACAACTTTTGTTTAATACTTTTTTTCCTAATGTCCATACTTTTTGAGATATAGGACGTTTAATGTAGAAATGCCATTGCTCGGCGAGCCGCGGGGTTATTAATGAATGATTTTGTGTCCATTGAAATGTTACAATTTAAGGCATTTTATAGAGGACGCAATTTTATTCTTGGGACATGTGTGGGGGGTCAATAGAAGCTTAACCCCGAGTTTGTGGGGTTGCCGCCCTTGTCCCCCGGCCGCCATCTTGGAAAAAGGGGGTAAACACCTTTTTCGCGATACCCCGAAAACTATACGTCCTACAATAAATTCTTGAAGACACAATTTGTAGCAAATCGCTTTGCCTACAATTTTTCAAGAATGTATTTACAATAAAAAAAGATCATAAAACTAAGTTAAACATTTCGTTTTGACCGGATTCTCATGAGCATTGACGAACCCGGTCAACTTTGGAACGCTGTTGAAATTAAAAAAAAATTATAGAGAAAAAATTTTCTCAAAAGACCATCTACAAGATTGGTCTGAGGTTATTTTTTTGTAAAATGTATTAAAAAAAGTTATAGAACAAAAAAGAAAATTTTTATAGAAATTTTCTCACTTTTTTGCTTATAACTTCTTTAATTTTGAATTTAGGGCAAAAAGTTATATGAACATATTTGTAGGCAAAGCAATTTGCTACAAATTATGCCTTCAATAATTTTTTGTAGGACGTATAGTTTCCGAGATATCGCGAAAAAGGTGTTTGCACCTCTTTTTCCAAGATGGCGACCGGGGGACAAGGGCGGCAACCCCACAAACTTGGGGTTAAGCTTCTATTGACCCCCCACACATGTCCCAAAAATAAAATTGCGTCCTCTAAAAAATGTAAAGCTCATGTAACAATTCAATGGACTATTTTTTTAAAAAGGCCAAAAGTTTCGGAAATTTGGATATGTTAACGTTTTAGCGGACGAAAAATACTTGCCTTCAAAAATAATCGATTTTTCATTGGGAAATTAGTAATTTTTTTTAAAATCGATGAAAAAATAATATTTATTGGGCAATTTATTTCAAATACCATTAATTTATTTTTGAAGGATTGAAAAATATGTATCAAGTAATATGTAATATCTTTGAGAACATTTGCTAAATACTCATCTGCTGCTTGACTCTCTAAATTGTACCGGGTGTCCCAATATAAGAATGGCTCTCGGCAATACCCGTATCAGAAACCGTTTATGGCACAGCTAAGGGAAAAAAATTTCATATAATATATTTTTAACATATTGATAGCACGGTTTCAGGTAAGCGACCCTAAAACCGCAATAAACCATAGGCGGATATTGGAATTTAGGCAGGATAAAATAAATCAATTTTATCTCAAATATGGACAATAAGTAGGATATTTAAACGTGGGAACAAAAAACCTAAACATCAAAAATTACGAGCACAAACTACCTACTTATACTAGAAAATAGTACTCTTATAGGCTCCTAATATGATCTTATTCTTACCCAACTACACTGCACTGTCACGGCAAATTTACCAATTCCAAATATATTTGAATGGTAATGGTATTAGGGTTCTATTGTCCTCGCTACCTGCGGTTCACTATACAGGAAGAATCTAGCGAACTGAACACTTATTTACATAAAGAAGCGCTTACAATTCTTTGAATCACCCTGAAGTGTTTCAGACACGTTTTTGGATTTATAATGAGGTCTTCAGCTATCAATATGATAAAAAATACACTATAACAAAAGTGGCCTCGAGAAATTATTTTTGAGTTTGTATGTGCACCGCTAGAGGTCGTAATTGAATAAAAAAATTTTAAAAAGGCAAATTTTTCTAAATTAACCCAATTAGAGGCATAACCAAAATAATCATTGCATTCTTCAAAAAAATTTGGCGTATATTTGATATTACAAGTTTTGGTCTATCTACTCAAATAAGGGGTGGGGGAGAGTGGGAAGTTTGTTATGAAAAAACCCCTATAACTCCGGTTTTTCTTAACCGATTTTTGCAAACTCAGTTTTCTTGAAAACAGTTTTTTTCCACTAACATAAGAGTAATAATTTTGAGATAACTTAATGAGTAGTATGTACGCTAGAGGGCGCCTATTAATTATTTTTTTAAATCTAATTCTGTTTGAACCACCCTGGTATTTTTTCCCATTTCCCACTTAATTCTTAGGTTTAATGATCTGGAATAGACTCCACATTCTTCAAAACTTACCATCTCTTTTCATATTAACTTGAAGACATTTCTTAAATCTACAAGCCTGACATTGATTTCTTCTTGTAACATCCACTATACAATTTCCATTTTCTTTGCAAACGTATTCCAAATTTCTGGAAAGAAGAAAAATTATTGTATCCAATACAACCAATTACTACCAAAATACTACCTTCGAATGCTTCTTTTGAAAAACCCTCTGCAGCCGTCGCAACTTGCTACGCCATAATGTTTACCAGAAGCTTTGTCACCGCAAACTTTACAGAAACTTTCAATTTTTTGAGTGCTCGCACAAGTTTCGTCCATCTGGAAAGAAAAAGAAAGTCTACTTGTTATCCCTTAAATATATGGTGGTGGAAAGTGTTGCAAAAATAACAAGATACATACTAAATAGAGATGGAATCATTTAAAAAAAAATCCTTTTTGCACAGCAATTCAGAATCCTATTGGACAGCATCTAGGTGATTACTGGATAGAAGAGGGACCTAAGTTAAAGCCTGCAGATATCCTCTAATTCCTCCGGGAAATAGAACTACTAGAGCTACTAGTCTTTGAGACTTTCCTCATGAACTAAGCAGAAGTAAGGGGGGCACAATAGATCTTTTAGGTTTAACTGAATTTCACCCCAATACATCCCTTAAATAGAAATTACCGTACGTCTTTTCGTGCATCAAAGAGAAACTTTAAAACTCGACAAAACTTTATGTAAATGTGTAAAAGATGTGGAATTTTTCTAACAGTAGGGGGTTCGGATATGTAACATATGGTTAAATTTCGACGTAGACATTGAAAAATGGGTTTATAATGATAGGTTTCTCCACCATATCAATATTACTATCTAATTAGTAATAATTTTTCCATTTTATCGAGCTTAAAACAGTAACTGTTTATTTGATACGAGGATTGTTGCATATAACAACATAGTTGACGTCTGTCAACAAATATCAAATGTCAAAATTTACTGTCATGCTTAGGAAAACGTCGATGAAGTACGTAAGGTGATCCAAGAATTCTCGATGGATGCCGGATCTGTTGTAGTCCGGTCATCCAAGGTGCAGGAACGGCATTTTCAGGAAAAAAATGTAGACGTTTTTTCTCATCGGTTCATTATATTTTTCAGGTGCTGAATCCGAATCTGAGGTTTGCCACCTTGCCAGGCATGAGCTTTAGCCAGGAAATCACAAAAAAATAGCATTTTTTTCAATTTTTTCCAACTTCAAACATTTAACTATACCCAGACTAATTTATCCAGGCTATATCTCTTAAACGAATAGAGATTTTCGAATGGGACAAAAATTGATCTATTCCATTTCTAATACACTTTCATATGGCGTAGAAAAAATCATCCCCTAAATATTCATCCCTTAGTTACAGCCTCTAATTTTAAATTTTTCAATAGCACCCTGTACATTTTTTTATAATTTTGAATCATTACAGGAGTAATTTGGCGACATGCTTGTCTTATATTTTCTTTTAATTCGTCTACATTTTGAGGTTTTGATTGATAAACAATATCTTTTATCACTGGCCCTGGCCCCACAGGTGAACCCTTTTCCAAAAAGGGTCCAGTACTCAAAATCTTCCTCTTACTGGATGGCAACCAACAAATAATGAACCAACAACAACAACATGTGGCAAAATACCAAAACTTCAACGTTGGCGCTTTCAATCGTTTGAGTGCAATATATTCCCTATAAGGGTTTGTGAAAACGGCTTCCAGAACAGGACAATACGAACTCCTGTAGAACAAAATACTAAACCGTATATTCCACAACTAATTCAGAACGAGAACCTATAAAACCTAGCAGGGGATGACTTCCCAGTCATTAACAAAATTCAGATTCTCGTTCGATGCACGTTTGGAAACAAAGCCATCTAGTAGAAAGCACACTTCCTCAACTTCAGTACAGAATACTACCATAGAGAGACCTACCCGAAACATACATCCGAACTACACTGCTCACTACACCGAGCGTGTTCCGCACAGATCGAGTCATAAAGTACTACACTTCCCTCTATGTAAGCCACGGCATGACAAACGAACGCTTTTATCCAAGACACGACGGTCACGGCCCATTGTCAATGTCATCCAACAAATAATTCCACTTTGTAAACAATGGACAGAAATAATAAAGTCTGTATTAAGGATTATTCAAATAAATTTGAGCAATAGATAGTACCACAATACCTCCATGTCAACGTAAACCTCCTGCCCAAAAGAAAGAGTCAAGACGTGACAAATCAGGTGAACGTGCCGCCCACATAATTACCGGAGAGTTGTTTGCTATCCGGTGGTTATCGAAAAGGTTTTGTAGGTGTAGGTGGAGGAGCTTCGTCTTGTAGCTTGTTTCTTGATTACTTACGAACCCATTTTATTTTTGAAAAATTTCTTGAATAGACGATGGAAGACCACGTCCAAAATTATAAAAAAACGTACAGGGTGCTATTAAGAAATTAAAGGGGTGATAAGACCACTCCCTCATGACCAGTCCTCTCACTATGATGTCTTCTACATTGATACTTATTGCTCTACTAAAGAGCATCTTGAATATCCATTCTCCCACTACCAGACCAGGGGTACATTCCTGGAGATGAGTTGCTGGGTAATTGTTGGAAAGGTTGTTTTATCAAACACTCCCTCAATATCTATGAATGTACCCAGGGTGGATTCGTTATTGTCCAATGATCTTTCGATTCTGCCAACCACTTAGTGAAGGGTCGAATCAGTGGACCTTCCCGGAGTATATGCATGCTGATTTGGATGAAGTGGGTTGTGAACTAGCACTTCATCTCTTATATACCTCTCACATAGCCTCTACATTGTTTTTAAAAAGAACGATGTGATGCTAATAGGTCGGAATGCTTTTGGTAAGGTGTAATCCATCCTTCTTATACCAATCGTACACTTCTCTCCACTTTCTGGGAATATACCTCAGAGCTAAAGAGGCTCTGAATATTCCAACCAGGTGCGGCATAAGGATATCCATCATCAATTACTGCACTAGCAAATTTCCAGTCGTATTGTGAGGGTGTTGGTACTTCCGCCCAGTTCGTCGTTCCAGGAAAAACAGAACCTGGAAAGTGAGTTTCCATAAGAATCTCAGCGCTTTCTTGGAGGCCGGCGGCTTTGTTAGGATGCCGAAACTCTTATGGTGGTCGTTTGAGAGTGCCTTCTGTAGCCTAGAAACTTGTGGGAAGTCTTCGACTGCCTCACAGTAGGCTCTCCAGGCTGCTCTTTGTCTTTGTCTGCAGACTTTTTTGAACTCTTTGAGGTTGGCTTGGTATACTCCTCAGTCCTCTTTGAGTTTTGTTCGTTTTGCCTTGGAGTTTCCAGATCCCAGAAGATGCAGTCAACGCCTTCAAAAACTCTATTTTGAATGTACCAACAACTGCTTCCAGAATTGCATTTCTCTTCTTGGAGAATACTTTGAAAAACAATAGTGTTTAAATCTATTTTTCATTATCCATTATTCATAAAAAATTTTAATGAAACTTGTATTGCAATTTCACCCTATTTCGAAGCAATTAGCCAAAAAAAAAACGTGCCAGATATACCTATATTGATAAAGTACCCCATATATAAAAGATCATATCAAAAAAAAAGTCTGAACCTTTCACACCCTATAATTAAATCCAAGCAGGCCATTAAACCGCAATCGACAGTCATATGTTACAGATTGTCACTCGAACTTACCCTTATTTCATTCCCTTAGGCCCTTTTGTTTGTGTTCCTGTGGAAGTCTCTTAAACACGCAATCACTTACGATAACTTTGTTATTATTATTATTATTTCCTTTATATAAGGGTTCTGTTTAGACGTGACTACCAAAACAAATTAAATGTCAATATCATAAGATTATCAAAAAAAAAATTCACTTTGCAGATTTTGTTAATTTCTTTGGAATAATTGGAGATATGGCAACGTTGGATCTTACAACAGCGCCTTTTGAATGCATCTGGTGTTTCGATTTCAATTGAAACAAGAATTCCATTAACACAAATTCATATTAAAGGATAAGATAAGAAAAATCCAATACATACAAATAGTGAGGATAAGATAGGAAGAATAGAAGAGAGGAATGCCAAGGATATCACCACGGACAGACGACGTGCAGAGTCAAGTGCGGAAAACCACAGTGCACCAGACCAAAGGGTCAAGCCAGTCACCTACGAAACTGCCAAGAAGAACACCCATCAAATTATAAGGGATACCCATAGGCATCAAATAACAGGACGACCAGGAAACCAGCCCCAAAAGGAACGACGCCAGGAGTCAGCTACGCCCAAGCGACATCCAAGAATACGACAAAACAACAGATTCTCGAACAGATTACAAGACTGTTAGCTCAGCTAATGGCCTAAAGTCACCTATAGAGAATCTCAAGAAGACCCACCTAGGAGAAGGCTCAGCACATCCATAGAAAGATGAGTCGGGGCAACTATAACATGTGGATCCACTCTACAAGGTCGTCAAGGATTTGCCCCTTATAGAAGCAGCGAAAAAAACTAAAGATAACGAGAAGACCTCTGAAGTAATAATCACCCAGGTTACACAGCCATTAGGATGTACGCGGAAAACGCGAACGTCGACGATGAGGACCCATCGGATGAGATGGGGGGTTGGTGGAAGTTCTCCCCGGGATGCATTGGGCTTAGAGCGATGTATCTTGGGAGGGACGGGCTCATCTTGCACGTGTGGTGTGTGCATTGTGAATCGGAATGCATTGTTCACCAGATGAGTCGATGGACGCGTTTCTGATAGTTGGTGTGTTCGTGTATGGACTCTTCCTCTATGCCCCTAGTGCTAGTTTTTAGACTAAACGAAATATTTAGAAACCGGCTTTACCAATAAAGAAATCACCAAAAGTGTGTCCAGTTCAATACTTAAACCTAGAAGGCAAGGGAATGAGTTCTTGTGTGATCAGTTTTAGAATAGTAAAGAAGTACCTAGAAGACCTCAATGAACGAATGAATAAATGCAAGTACATCTTCACCATATTGTATAGGAACATAGGAACAGGAGCTGGAGTCCCATGTGCACTGTCCACGCATCGTTGGGAAAGTTTGCATCTGTATTCTGCGCTATCGACATGTGAAAGGGGGCATAGAGGCCAAAAGATACTCTCAGATATTCAGACAGCACTGAAATCTTTAGCATGTCCCCAGATCAGATCTAGACTGGTCTGGGACTGCCTACAATCTCGGTGGATTCAAAATAAACATCGGACGTACTGGAAACACGTGCCAAAACAGGAACACAGCAAACTCCTGGTCAAAAAACCCTCGGAAATATTCAACCTCAACAGGGAACGGATGAGGAGAGTGACGGGATTACTCACCGGTCACTGTACCCTAAGGAAGCACATGCATACAATTGGCATATATAGCGAGGAACCTATTATCTGTCGTTTGTGCATGGAAGAGGAGGAAACAGCCTCTCACATCATCTTCGAATGTGAAGCACTGAATACTCCTAGGACTAGAGTATCCAAGGGAGGATTTCTCCAAGAAGGACCTAGTGAAAAGACTGTTGAGCCTGTTAGGGGCTACTGGTCTCTTCACATAAACGATATAACCAAGAGCACAAGAAGCCTAAAGGCTCTGACTGGTGGTGCCGAACCAATCAATCAATCACCATATTCTTGACGGTTCCAGGACACTCTGGAATGGAAGGAAAATAATGAACTAGCAAGTGCTGAAACACCCTTTTGGTTGGCAGAAGAAGACGAATAATTTCTTCAAGGAATAAGGCTAATATCTGATACTTTCCTTAGAAGGGGGTACAAAATGGATCTTTTAGTGTATGTTCCCCCCACACAAACAATAAAAATTGTCATCGATATAGTATAAAAAATTGGTTTGGATTTTTATTGTTACTGTATTGTTAGTCACTACCAATTTTCAAATCTGAACTTGTAACATATTGCATAATTTGTAGTTACATTTATCTATAATTAGAGAAGCCCGCAGGGGTTGATTTTGAGTCGTAGAGAAAGCACAGGTGTTAAAGTCAATTGCGTCCGGGGTCGAATTGACATGAAACTCGAACCCCCCTTCTTCAAAACTTTATACGCCTCTTTTACGTGGACGTATTTACACACATGGGTGGTTCACATTAGTCGATTATGTTTGTCGAAATAATAAATAAATTGAGTGGTTGTTTATTTTTTTTTTGTTTAATTACTTTCAACTTCCACAAGGATCTGTTTCGGTACCGTTTCTTAGTTTTACCTTCAAATATTGTCATGGAAATTTGATAAAAAGTCTTGTAACAGATGGACAATTATTTATCGTCCGGGTGTTGGGGTATAGGAAATTATTCCATAACTATAAACGATTTTATTCACTAACAAAAACTTAGAAATACAGAATGGTTAAAAAAGGTAAAAATAACGGCGGTTGACAATAACGCGGGAATCAGAAAAGCCGGTAAATGAAAAAAAGGGTTTCAACGTGTTCTCTCTTTCGAACTAATTATCACACTACTGCCACAGCTTAAATTATGCTGTGCTACTGCAACGAGCGGTCAAAGGTAAGTATCCCACAAAGCGCAGTTGTCACGTTTGTTGGATGAGAAGGGGATCTTGTTACAGTCTTATAAATACCACAAAACTATGAATTTTGAATTGAAATTTTAGGAGAGCATAATCAAAAGACTAGTCTATTTAGAAAAAAAATACAAAAGCCTAACTGGAAGTAGTGAAAATGTTTACATTTCTACTCGCCCCATCTGGCTGTAATGTCAATTTTCTAAATTTAAAATCTACATACGACAATAGGGGAAAGTGTCCTAAAATGACAGGTAGCTACTAAAATGACACTAGAAGCGGCATCTCTTATTCGGTAAATGTATTAAATAATAAACACTATTAAAATATACTGTAAGTTTACAGATCTCTCCATGTTTATTTAACGGTTTTATTGTGTAGGTTATGTTTCAGTGGCAAGAAAGTTTTGTATGTGTTGATTTTACATTTTGCTGTTTTTATATCATTCTTCGTGGTATTAAATATTGTGTTGGCATTAATTATTGCTATATGTGAACAGTGAACAATTGTTTGGTAAGTAGGTTTTTTAATAGCAACATTAACATTATCAATAATACACTATATATATTGAAAATGTAACATTGCGTTTAAAATGACATATTGTGGTTATTGTTAAAATGACATAGTATGTCATTTTATACGACGCAGTGAGTGAACTCTTTTCTGAAGCGTATGGTAAAGCAGCCACAATCCAAATTGCATTGAGAGGATTTGCTACAACAGGAATCAGTCCATTTAATTCCAACATTTTCCCCGATAACTTTTTTGTACCAGCATATTGCACTATAGAAGATACTCAGACTGAAACACCAAATCCGTTGGGGGAGCAGCTTCACGATGACAATCAAACAGAAAAAGAAAATCAACCAGATGTCGTTTTTGAACATCCAATCAATAAGTAGTAATGAAGAAGTCAAGACAGTAATCGCAAAGTTGCCATTTTTAGAAATATCCCCACCGATCAACAAAAAGGAATGTGTAACAAAAAGGTACGCAGTCCTAACATGTTCTCCGAATCTTGATAAAAACGAAGAGCAAGCAACAAAAATTTAGACACGGAAAATTAAAAAGAAGATTTCCTGGGACAACTCTTAGGAAGAAAACATATCAGAAGCACATTGTTCTAAATTACATATGAATTTGCGTGATCAAACTACAAAAAAGAGTTCCAAGGCAATAATTGAAGATGAGACAGATGAAGAAAGTGAACCCTTTCAAGAGACTGATGATGAAAATGATGCTTCTTGCATTTATTGCAATGGGTTATTTAAGGCATCAAAATCTAAGGAAACTTGGATCCAGTGTATGCTGTGTCAGTTGTGGGCTCATTTGGAGTGTACAGATTTAACTCCAAAATCAAAGACATTTATTTGTGACTTGTGCAATTAATTTTTACTAATATTTTGATACTATGTCTACAGTGTCTAAAATGACATAGTTCAACACCTTCCCCTATATAATATAACTGTCACCCCCGAGATCAACTCATTACAAATTTAAATTTTTTAAAGCGTGAATGCGATTTTTTTATGAATAGAATCAATCAATAGAACGGCAAATGTAAGTGACAACATTAAAAAATAATTATCCGACGATGACTTTTTTTTCTTCTCTCTATTCGATAGATTCGTTGCATAAAAAATTCGTTATCCCGTCTTACAGCCACCTATTTTTGCATGTGTAAAGGGGTGAAAAATGTGTATTTATTATTTCATCCCCTTAGTCAGCGAAAAGAAGCTACATAGCTATTACAATGCGAAGAAGCTCAGAAAATATGGATTAAACATACTCAATATGAAAGTTTTTCCCTTCTGAAAAAAGGCAAAGGGATATATAAATAAAGTAGACTATGTAGACTTTGTCCTGGAATCAATGATGATGGAATTCTAGTAGGTACTTTGCGGAAGAACAAATTTAGCAGAAACACTAGCCGAAAGTACTAAAAAGCCGATAATTCTAGACCCAAAACATCAATTTACATAAATGCTCATTGGATACTTCCATAAAAAATATCGACCCTCCTTTTTCCTTTTGGTACCCTCAGATCGTC
This sequence comes from Lochmaea crataegi, assembly GCA_947563755.1. NCBI lineage: Eukaryota > Metazoa > Arthropoda > Insecta > Coleoptera > Chrysomelidae > Lochmaea > Lochmaea crataegi. Next base: position 1,537,415 of record OX387428.1, read on the forward strand.
CTCCAATCCTGTCACGCTCCACTCATATTCTTCCAAGCTTAGTCACACTGTACACCACCATGTCTCCCATTCACACTACCACCCATCCGTTTCCCTTCCTCACTTCATCCGCCCTCAGTCAATCCCCCACCACCATTATTCCTGCCTCTCCTGTATCGTCCATAATCCATCCCTGCTTTCCCACATATCTAGCATTTACCTCAGATCCACACACCACATCCACTTCCCTTCCAAAAATCAATTCATCCTATATATCATGCGCTATCCTGCATTTCCCTAAATTTATCTGTAGCACCCTCCATCCATCCCATTTTTTCCATCGTCTTCATCTACTTCTTTCCTTCCCCTACTACATTCTATCTCCCCTGGCTTATGTTCCCTTTCCCCACATACCCTACAAAGGAAGGCCTGCCGACAGTCTCTGGCCATGTTATCTTCGCTATTACATAGACAGCACTTACTCCTCTCCTTGACTCCCTTCACCTTACACCCTGCTACTTTGTGCCCCTTCACCCCACATCCAGAGCATCTGCCCTCCTCACTACCCACTATAATAGTTACCCTGTTCCACCCCAATATAATCTCCCTTTTTTCCAGTAAGGCTTCCAGTTTTTCCCATTCCGCCTTTACCACCGCCATTTTCATCCCGTTCCTCTCCCTTACCACCTTAATCACCTTTGTCTCTTTCCCAATCAATTTCTCTATTTTCACCCTCACCCTTTCATCTTCCATCCACGGGTCTATCCCTACCATCATTATGGCTTTTGTTCTCCTCCCCGCTTCCACCGCCCTAGCTCCTGTCACCCTTTCCACCTCCTTCAGAATTCCCCTCACCTCAACCCCCTTCTTTGCCTCTTCAACCACCTCCCTATTTCTTGAGACTCTGAGTCTATGCACCCACTCCCCTTTCATCTCCCACAACCCCTTCTGAATCCTCTGGATCCTCTCCTGATCGACTTCCCCGATATTCCGGAGCTGGGGTAACGGCGAGTTTGAGGTGGGTTTGGTTGGTAGGTATCCCTTTGAGGATGAGTCCAACAAGGTTTGGGTCCTGGACCCATTCGAACCAATTAAAGAGTCCTTTTCCATAATAACATCCCAACATCACAGGCCGAGATGCAGTCAAATCTGTCTTCTTTAAATGCCAGAAATGAAAGAGCTAAACTAATGGGACAATTACCTGAAGACAGATTAAGCCGAGAAGTAAGACCATTTGCAAACGTTGGCATGGATTATTTTGGACCAATCCATGTCAAAATTGGAAGACGAAGAGAGAAACCTCTTTACATGCCTTTCTATATAAGAGCGATATATCTAAAGATAGCCCATAGTTCAAATAGCTGGTCAGCTGTATTAGCTATACTTAGACTGGTTTCGAGAAAAGATAATGGAACGAACGTTGTTGCTGCTAAGAGCATTCCAGGAAATGATTCTAGAGGTATTGATGTCAAATTCGATGCACCAGGTGCTCCAAATATGGGAGATGTATGGGAAAGAATGATTGGATTTGTAAATTGGCAAGGATCTACATGATCAATCTATTCGAGAAGAAACTCTTCAGACCTTCTTCGCTGAAGCTGAAGACATAGTGAATTCCAGGCCACTGATACGCGAGTATCAAGTGATCCGATGGATTCCGAAGCTCCTACACCTTGGATCATCGAGTGGAGATAGCTCTATTATACGTCTAGATCCTGATCTGAATTGTTTGCGTCCAGAGTGGAAAAAATCTCTGACTGAGAAGAAGAAGAATGAATTGAATATGAATATGTTATCGTCTGCTTGTGGTTCAAGTTCAGACTGATATTTACTATTTAATGTTATATGTTTATTTACGTGATGAACTTGACTCTCGATACCTGTCGGCCTCGTGGATTTTATTTATGTATGCTTTAACGTTCAATGATTTATTGAAAATAGTTTCAAGGGGATTTATTTTATGCCAAAAGGCATCACAACGTTAACGAAAATACCTCTAGATGGACAAAAAAGCTACAAACAATCGAGGTTAATGATATTGTTATACTGGGTGGACATTATTAAAAGTTTGTAAAGACGAAAAATACAGTTTTATCGACAAAAAATCGACTAGACTTAACGAGAAAGTAACAGGGGTGAGCTGAGGAAATTTTTTTATAGGAAATACCCAAAAAAAGATAAAAACAAATACGTATGGCAAGTTATATGCCATTATTTAACAAATACAAAAGGACCAAAACATTCCAACAAAAAAAGGATTTAATTAATAATAATACACAGGATGTCGCAGGAGTTCGTACCAAAAACCCAAAAAGATATTACGAGTAACTAATTTTTTACTTTTTCAAACTTTTTTTAAATAAAATCTTTTTCCATACATAAACAACAATATGATATTAAAAAAAAACTCACCTGTTCAATTTTTCTCTGGCTGCACGAACTCACTAAACACCCCAACTTTCACCTTACAACTAAAATCTGCGAACCTCCAACTTCCAGAGTACACCCTGTACTTACAACCCATCGTTTTCTGCCCTCAGAGCACGCCCTCGCTGTCGAGAGGGTTAAAAACCAGCCGATCAGTGGTTCCGAACTTTTAGCGCGCCCTCTCATTGGTGGATTTATTCCGGAAACTGTCGCACTATTGGTCGGCCGCTTTCACCCTTTCGACCTGTCACTGAACAATCGGCGGTGGTTGTCCATGACTTTTTGTTTTTTTATCAGGCTACACGATTGCGATCCGGGAATCTGGAATACAGTGTTGTCAATCTGTAGGGAATTCTTTGTTATACAGAAATATAAAGTGCTCGGTCCATAGTTTACGAAATTAAGTAAATCTTAAAATTTAAAAAAAAAACGTAGAGTCCAGTCAGAAGAGAAAACACCAATAAGTGAATCCCTTTTGAATATTTCATCGTAAGTAAACGGAATTTTTTACAAAAAAAAGTGCACATATATACACAGTATACATATAAAGCTCATGGAAAGCGTGACGATGATTTAAGCAACACTATCTATCATTGTTAATTGTGTTGCATAACCAAAAGTATTGTGTGTGGTGTGTTGCATAAAATCCATGTTTTTTCTTCACCCAAAAAAGTGCTCAACGCGCCTAAAGAAGTTTTCTCTTCAGAAACCTGCAAAATCTTATGTTTTGAATGGTAGACATTAACTGTCATTCTTGTCATAAGAACCACTGTTTACTGATTACACTGACTTTACACTGAATTCCTCTATTTCAGCCTGATAAAAATTGACAGACTGATTTACCCTTTTTATTTTCTATTATATTATAGTCTTTTTTTCCATTAATACAAATATGTATTCAATAGTATACACTTTATAGTCGGAGTCTGTCAGTAACAAGCCTTAAGCGAGGGATTTTCAACCTTACGAACGCACAAAACTGGAAGTGCGCATGCGAAACCACAGAAATATATAAATTTTATTCTGTGGTCATCACAAACACATATAACATAACCTATTAAATTCCCTAGTTGCCAACATTTTTCTAGTAACTTTTCGTTTAGTTTGCTTAAAGTCAGAGCTTCTTGTTAATGATTAGCAGACCGTTAATTCTAAGGGAACAAATTACGTCGCACCGTTTTTTATCAAATTCAATAGTGTTGTTTTGTTTTTATCCCCATTTAGAAAATTCTATTTTAAAAAATTTCTCAAAATCCGCCTTTTAGATTTTGACGTCACTAGTATAAGTTATATTTTGACATGGAACAAAATAATCATAAGAGAGAGTAGTGACGCAAATTTAAAAAGAAAAGAAGAAGTTTAGGTTAGGTCTGCAGGGACCCGATCCGATGTTGCCAGATTATTAATCTAAGTTTCTGACGTTTCGCTATAACCTTACATTTTTTGTTTTGTTTTTATGGACAAAATTTAAAAGTGTCTTATTTTCTACTTTGTGAAATAAATAACAATGCATGTGTTTTGTGTTTTGTTCGATTTGCGATAAAGTCTTTTCCACTCAGTCAAATTTTAATAGATTAGGTTAGGTTCCCTGCAGACAGCGACTTCTTTCCAGCTCAATGGTTATTAATTCAAATTTACCGCCTACATATTTTCAAAATGGCAACATCGTTTCTGTTTCATCTTGGTTTAAATTATAGAATAGTTCTACTTTAAGCTTTATACATTTTATTAATAAAATGCTTCAAATTCAAATTGAACAAGGTAAACAACAGAGTGATAGATGTCAGATGTCAACATTTTTGTCCTGAACAAGTTCAAACATCCCAATGAAGGAAAACGAAGAAGAAGCTGAAACATGGAACAGCAAAGAAAGACTATCGACAACTTCACATTTAAACTAGTGACGTATCTGCATTATAAGTTGTCAAAATTTGAAGTTGAACACCCTATTCTTTAAAGGATTGGTTAAGTCAAAAGGTTAGTCTTTAAGTGACACAAACTCGCGAAAGAGGGGGATGAAAATCCTTAACCGTTGCCGAAGGATATATAGAGTAATATTTTCCAAATTAAAGAAAGTGCGGATAGTAGTGAGGTAGGAACTTTTTGGGGTTTCATTCCTACCCTTAGGTATATAGGAACATTTCCACCCAATATGAAGCCTTTGTAAATTTCTTTTTATGTATTACTAATTTTTAAAGTGGATTTTTCGTCATCGTCACGCTTTTATGCAACACACAATACTTTTGGTTATGCAACACAATTAACAATGCAGCGTATATTGTGTTGCATAAATCACCGTCACGCTTTCCATGAGCTTTATATGTATACTGTGTACATATGGGTACTTTTTTTGTAAAAAATTCCATTTACGATGTGCTTACGATAAATTTTTTAAAATGAACTCATTTATTGGTGTTTTCACTTCTGTCGGCAGTCCAATGACTGGACTCTACTTTTTTTTGAGTACCTATATAGATTGTCTTACACTGCAAAATTTTTCTCTTCTTGTCAGTAAAGTTGACACATTTGCACCTACTTTGATTTTTACTCACAAAAAGTATTTCAAAGATTGTTTTTCGTAGAGAAAGTGTGGCATCGAAGAAGAAAAAAAGACATGAATCCAGTTGGTGAGTTTCTCATGGCGAAGTGGTTGTCAACACTTCACCGCTATTATGTTAAACGCGAAAACCTTTTATAGGAAATCAATTAAAAGGGAAACGTGGTTTCAATTTTTCTCCACTCAATTCTCTCTGCCAGGCCAGAGATCACGATTCCATCTCTTGTAGAATTCATGTTTCGAGGTAATATCTTTGAATGGTTTTTCTCGTATCAAACATGTAAAAATATATAGGATACAAAGAAAGAAAAAGAGAAAATTTTGCTTATATTTACAAAATACTGGGTGTCCCAGAACTCTCTGATCCATTTTAACTGCAAAAAGAAACAATTTCTTTTCATATAAGGTTTTTTCAGTATAAATGTTTAATTAGTGAAATCTTATAAAGGGTGATTTAAAAAATGGTATTTTTTAAATGAAAATATCGTCTATTTCTTTAAAGGAACACCCTATATATTTTTATTCTATTTGAAAGCTAAACTCTTAACCGTTCCGAAAATGTATAATTTGTTGTAGTTTAGATGAAAAATGAGTACCTATAAGTTCTTTGGTTTTTAATGATGATTGTTTATTAGATAAAGATGTTTAAAGCTTCGTTTAAAAAAAATTATACCGAATGTTTTTGAAAGAAGCACGACTTATTTAAAATGGGTCAGAAACTTCTGGGACTCCCAGTATATCTACAATTGTTTCATAAAACAAGTCTAAAGTTACTCTTCTTCTTTGTTGTTATGCTATAAATTATAGAACATAAAATAATTCGAAAAAACTGTTTGTGAAATAAAATCCAGTTAATCTGGAACACAGAATCGTTTTGAAGGGAGAGAATACACGTCAAACGCCTGCGGTGGCATTTTGATGTCCCTTTCAAAGCTAATACACAAAAGATAGAGTGTCTGCAAATATATTGCTCTCACATTCTACAATAGTTCGTGTCACTATCACTGAACCTTCGCTCTTTCAGCAATTCGAGTGGATAATGCGCAGAAACAATATATACGGGGTAACAAAAAGACATTCATAATTTGTTACAAACAATTTTTGTATAATAGGCCTACTCAAAATTACTCATTATTCATTAATGAATGATTTTCTATTAATAAACAACTGCATGTTTGTATGTATGATAAGTCGTATAAAAGTTATAGCTTGTAACATGTCTATCGAGACACCCTTGAGAGGATTCTCTAGCCGGAGCCCTTCAAGCTGGAGCCTTTACCGTTATAAGCTGTTGAAATTCGTTATTTTTCACTGAGCCACCCTGTACAGTCGACGGAAAAATTTTGTAACTAAGACGTGTATTAACAGAGGTAGACTCCGTTCCACATAAGAAGAAGCCACTTGAAGTTTGCCAACTGACTTGCGCAGAAACCAAAGTTGGTCTTGTTTATCTATGTCGCCTCGCCATTGGCGTTACAAACGATTTTTATGCCGTCAGCCATTTTATTATTGACATTTGCGGTTGTGGTTGAAGCAGTCATTTATTGTCAAATATTCTTGATTTTTGAATATTTGAGGACGTTTAGCTAGTTTATCTAAAATACTTGTTGGTGATCTGTGCTACGTTTGTGTTAACCTACAAAATGTGAAAACGTTACGCTACTGATTTGAAGTCGAATGTCAATTTTACAATATGGCACTGGTTTTGACAACAAGTTCGCGCATACGACTGCAACTTCAAGTGGCTTCTTCTTACGTGAAACGGAGTCTATTAATAAGTTAAAATGTCTCGATTGTTATTACACATGTTGGTTGAATATCTAAGTACCCTCAAGTAACAATTTAACGGTTTTATACGTATTCATATTGTATTGTTTTTATTGATAAATCCCTCACAGTTAAAGGGCGCTCCCCATTTTGCTCTCATTTATTTTTCAAAACATTTGCCATATACCTGCTGCTCTCTATTTTCCAGCAGCTGTGTTAAATTATAGTTATCGCCATCTCTTTTTCGGTAGCTCAACTAAATTTTACAGGAAACTTTACACAAAATCGGTCGATCCGTTTAGCATAGATAAATACTATCACAGCACAGTGTGCTGTGACGACTATTGTACCCACCAATGACTCTTTTATTTAGTTTTTGGTACCCACCGGTCGTTCCCTACATTTTAAACTCAGCGACGCCAACTGCAATTCCAAAAACCCCTAAATTAAAACCAAAACTCCCTGTCATTTTATTATACAGGATGTACCGTAAATTAGAGCATGATAGAACTTAAAAAAGTGTCTTACTGTAGTAAAAGGTGAAAAATCTTGAAAACGGAGTGTTGTATCGAGTTCAACAAAGCGTACCTTTTAGGTAGGAAATTTAATAAAGAATTGCAGACAAAACTTTTTAGCTCTAAATACAGGGTGTTTCAAAAATATGGTACAATAAAAGTTTACGAACCCCTCGTATCACATCACTGGCTCATTAGAATTTGACAGAATTAATACTGTTGAAGTGTTTTGAAAAGACAATAACCTACAAAAAAATTTTACTTTCATCCCCCGAGAATATATGCAATAAGATGTGTATTTCTTTTGCACCGTTCAACAGCCTGTATCTGACAAACTGATTGTAAATTTAATTTGCTATTTTGGCGATAAATCTCTGTGAAACTCACAATTAAATCAGTCTCCTCACCAAAACAGATGGGCGTGTGTTAATTGCCCTGCTTACTTTTAACCGTTATGTTGCCTTATGTATCTACTTATCTGTTAAAGTTATTCCCAATTTTTTTCTTCACACAAAGAACAATTCTTGTCTCTCTCTCTTTCAAATAGTATTGTTCATATTATCCTTGTCGTACTGTACTATTAAACTTTTTCCCAGTCTATACACCCTTCTGCAGTAGATCACTTTTTATTGAAAAATGAACACACATTTTCAATAAAAATCTTGTTTATTTTACAAAAACAGCAAATTTACACGATTGAAATACTTAAAAATATCTAATAAGGCTTAAACTTCCTAGCATGCTTCATCAACTGTACTTTCTTTTTAGCCTCTTCATAATTTTTTCTAAGTGTAGCGATATTTTTCATTTTCGATTCTCTTATTTGAAAAGTATAGAAATTCTTCAATTCCTTTTTCTTTGCCCCTGTTGCAATCTAAAATAAATTTATAATTTGAGACTTAAATATTAATACTTAAACTAAAAACAAGTGTAAGAACTAATCGTTAAAAATTACCTTTTCATTCAATTTATTTGCAACACTCTCTTTTCTTGATAGACCAGGTTTTCGACCTCCTTTTGTTACCACTGTCCATCCCTCGTCATCTACTTCTTCCTCTTTTTTCTCCTTGCTTTCTTCATTATCGAAATTACTTATAAATTCATCAATTTCTTGTTGCAAATACTCTGGATCGCATATACTATCATTATAGTTTTTTATCCATTGTTCTAGACCTATTGTTACAGGATTGTTATCTGACGAAAGAGGATTTAATTTTTCTAATTTCAAAGCTTTTAATAGATGTTCTCTTTTGTGGAAAACTATGAATGCTCTTTTAAATCCATCGTTTATTTGATTGTCAGTATTATCTTCTAGTATGATATGTTTTACCTTTCCTGCATTGGAAAATGCATTTTTTAACCCTGTTTTTTTAGCTGTAGGAGGAATATTTATAGCAAAGAGAGTTTGACCTGGAGGTTTTAGTGCATCGTTTATTCTTGCTGAATGTTCTTTGATTAAAATTTCGTGACAGCTCGTACTTTTTGAAGAAAATACTAATGGTACAACTACAACAAGAAAGTTTCTTCACAAATATAAATGTCTCGCTTATATTAAGAATTTTACCTTTAAAGCCCTGTAAGCTTTTTGGACTCATTGTTGTTACAGATTTCTTAGTAATATTCTATCCAATTTATTTGTTTTTAACCAATTTATAAAACTAAAAAAAAGTGTGGTTATTTTAGTTATCCCAAAGAATACCCAACTCACAGACCCAACTAACAAGAAGCGAAACCAGCGAAACTTCGGATAAAAACGAGTTCACAGACGCCATGTTTTAAATTAGTCATCATGTGTCATGCGATCACATTTAGGCCTCTTGCTTATGGTCTTTACAGACCCAAATTAGAATGGAGTTTGCATGTAGGTTGAAATTATTGTCTTAAATGATCTATTTCACGTCTACAATGTCACGAAAAGTGCAGAAATAGTTACTGATGGAAAAATATACCTATATTAATACATTTGATAAAACACACTTTATGCTGAAATACTTTTTCTCAGTGTGATTCGAGTAAGCTGTAAGCATTTATTATGGTTCTCAGTGTATGCCAAAGTTAGCTGTCACCTTCAAGGTTATTTATTTTTGCCCCTCAAACATCAAAGGATTTTCGCCGGGCTTCACTTCTTGTTGTTGTGTATTCTTTGGTTATCCCAACAACTTACGCAACACTAAATACACTAGTGTCATTCACGAAACATAACTAGTTGATTGAAAGGGGAGGAATCTAATATTGACAACTTTAAAATAACTGTAAATGTGTCAAAATAAACACTAATTTTAAATATAATCGTTCACCAAATTGAAAAGGTGATCAAGCAGTGTTTTATTGTTGAAGTTATTCGGAAACAGTCTGGAAACGCTTTGGTTTGCGGAACGCGCCTAATGATTTGACTTTGACATAATTTTTATTGCGGATGTACTGTCATTTGTCACTTCTTTTTCTTCTGCGCGTCACTTTAGAAGAATTTGGCGTTGCTAAATAACCTATAGAGTAATAATTGTATAAAATGCCTAAGAAGATGAAATCCGATGCAATTCTTAAAGAAAAGGAAGAAGGAATCATCGGAAGAAATATGCTAATTTGTTTTAGCTGCAATTTCGAAACCGAAAACCTCGATGAACTGGACGAACACATTCTCATTAACCACGATGAAGATGAGGAGGATGAACTTCCTCAACAGAAATTTGAAATCGTACACGACGAGCCTACCGCCAATACTAAGAAGAGAAAAATTTCAAATATTCTTCCTACTACTATACCGAAAGATATTCCAAGAGCTAGAATTATTGTTAAGAAACATGATCCTAAATTTCAAATTGATACCAAGGTATTATCTCATTACTTATTATACTGGTTTGTAAAACATGTTTATTTATGAAATATATACCAGGGTAATTCCTAAAGTTGTTTAATACAGAATGTTTGTAAATAGTTTCAGTACTTACCTGAGGTAAAGAAAAGAGTAAAATATAATATCGGTGGAACGAAGAGAGCAAAAAGGACTGCAGCTGAAGATATGCAATGTACTTTATGTGATTTTACCACGAGAAAGAAGAGTGTCCTAGCTACTCATATGTTGAATCATTCTGATATAATACCACCTGTTTATTACAAATGCTCGCAGTGTCCGTATCAAACAAAAAGAAAAAACGACATGCCCAAGCATATGTTGGGTCATTGCAGCAATGGTAATTATTATATCGTTTATAATGAATAACTAAAATTAATTCTTTATTTTAAAACAAACAGATAGTGTCCCGCTGTACAAGTGTAAAACATGTCCATATGTTACAAAGAGAAAAGGTGATCTACCGAAACATGAAATGAACCATTCCGAGAGAAACGAAATGATTTCCTGGAATTGTACAGAATGTGAATATTTCTCGAAGAGGAAAAACGATTTACATAAACATATGTTGATACATAGTGATCGACAGCTCGCGGGACTCTACAAGTGTCTCAAATGTACTTATGTCACAGATAAGGTTGTCAAATTCTCTCGCCACGTTCTGAGCAGATGTAACTCTTGCGACAACCCAGTTAGCTTAGAACATATGATGCTAGAAGATATCTTAGCCAGTGTAGACCACAACGGCGTTCATGTCGTCTTAGATGGGGAATCCGAAGATGATCGTGATTATCCAGAAATTCAATACGAAGGTAAGCGTTAAATTTAATCTAATGTTGAAATATTTAAATGAATATTTAGAAGCAGGTGAAGAGGTGGAGGAGGAGGAGGAGACGGTGGTGGAGTATCAAGGCGAAGAAGGAGAAGATGCTCCTACAGTGATTATAGAAGGTGAAGTCGTCGATCAGCATTTTATGGATATCGAGTCGACTGAGTATGTTGTTAATGAGGAACAGAGTGATGTACAGGTGCAAGTGAAAAGTGAAAGGGTGGATGCTTGAAATGTATAAATGAAAATACATTTATTGGAATTTTCTTTAAAAAGGCAAAATCTGTTGAAACAGAATAAAATAAGCTTTGTGAGTTATATCACCAGTCAACCAAATATTTCCAGTTCTAGCACCTAAATATTATTTTTCCTATACAGGGTAATTCATTTTACATTGGGTTTTGTAAATTTTCACATATTATTTTGTTAGTTACAACAAAGAAATTAGCAAAATAAACAAATCGCACTGTATCTCTATTACGAAGATAGTAAGGACCAATAAATGGGGTAATTTAGAATCTTTCCCTTTCCCGATGAAACCCCTGTAAAACGTTTGTTTGTTTTTCATAATCTACTTCTGCTATTGGATGAAATATGTACTATTATAAATTTAAAGTATCTTACCTTGTTTAACAAAGTTACCACTAAATTGAACCATGCCGCATGCCGCACCAATCTTGTCAGAAATAACGTTCCGTGTTAACTATTCTACATTATCTTGTTTATAATATATCGGGTTTGTGAAACAAATTTTTTTCTCCAAGCAGTATGATAAAGAGTTTCTCAGATACACCGGGTTACCGAAAATATAAGAATCTTGATAGGTAAATCATGAAAAATTGAATGATTTTAAAGAGTGCAAAACCAAATTAAACACCCTGTATATAGAAGTAAAAGACGTTGGTTATTGATAACTGCAAAAATTTTGATCTGGAATTGAGCACTAAAAGGAAAAGTACAAATGTAAATTTGAGTTTTGTAATATTGCAAAGTTCTTATTTCTGTAACATTCTGTACATATATATATATATATATATATATGTACAATCCTGGCCATACACTCAACTGAAATCCATATTAAATTGAGTATATCAATTTTATCATTTTTTATCAGTTGACATTAGTATAAGCGGCGTTGTTGCGTTTAATTAAAAATTCGGAAGACTTCAGTTAATTTTTCGGATGTTGAATTTTTTCTCAGATTAGTGCGGCGGGACTTTTTAGTAACTATAACTGAGTAATGCCAAAAAAATGTTGGCATTTCTTATTAATTTTTTTTTAAAATTCTACACTAATGTGTCATGTGTATTGTTGAATAGTTGTAAGTATTTTTTAGTTTATAGCTCTGTACATTTTAATATAAATAAATTAAGATATTTCTGGAGTTTTATTTTAAATTTCCCATTATAGTCAATTTCAGGATTGATAAAATATCCAAATGAGAAATTGTTTAGGTAATGGGGTATTAAAAACTTAACAAAAATATTATTTTTCCTCAATGTTAATAGTTAGTGGTGGACAAAATCATAATCGGGAATCAATTATTTTTAATATTTTTATTCTCACAAGGTTATTATGTCGACTTGAAAATTCAACTTTTGGATGATTTAAAAATAGTTCGCCATTTATACTGTGACGTACATTACCCAAAAGAGAAGTTAGTTACATACGAGTTGACATAGGACTACAATTCTGTCGTCTTCTTTTTTAAAATCGTGATGAAGTATAGGTTATGCTTATGTTATATTGCTTTTATAGTTAATTACTTAGGAGTTGTTTAAATTTACTTCCTATTTATTTTTACGGCTAGAGACACTTATATAATTACCTTCATCAAAATAATCTTCACAGCAATAGTAACTAGTTGTAGTCTGTTTATATTCTCATCTAGCAGCCTCAAAACACAATTTTCGTCCAACTTCTACAGCAGGCACAGTTACAAACTTTTTACGAAGAGTTGTAACTGTTTTGTTCGTGCAGTATGATACAAAACAAGATATATATGATATATTGACATTATTCCAGCTTGAAAAATTGTGGAGAAAAACTAACTAAAAAAATTTTAATACAATGCTTTTATTTTTTATATAATATTGACACGTCAAGCTCGTATAAACTGTTAACAAAAAAACTCATAATATATTATAGACTTTGACAGTTCTTCAAACTTTAAATTCGAATGGCCTTTTTGTAACTGGCAATAGTTCATCAAGGAACCCTCGCCAAAATTCACGGAGTATCTACTGAGTCAGAATAGGAAAACAATCAGGATCCTGGTTGAGCTCCTTACAGGGCATTGTAGACTTAACAAACACATGAATAACATATCGGATTGGCAGAAACAACCATATGTAGGATTTGCCAAGAAGATGAGGAAACCCCAGTACATATACTGTGCTACTGCGAAGGCCTGACTAGGATGAGGTTTTCAACGATATGGGAGGAAAAACCACAACCCTCCCAATATATGGAGGACCTGAGGTTTGCCATCCGTCTAGTAATAAGGACGGGTCTAGACAAGGAACTCTAGAATAACGTCGTAGTGGAGAGGCTCTTAGAAGCACTTAAACCCCATATTTACCTTAATTTATCTAACTGTTGCGTTCGAATAAACTGTAAACAAAAAACTCATATGTATTATAAACTTTGACAGTTCTTTAAAATTCGAATGGCCTCTTTGTAACTGGCTATTAGTTCATAAAACATCTAAATCAGAAAGTGGCTAACTTCATCTTTAAGTATGTGACGTTTCGGTAGTGAAAGTTGCAAACTTTTAGGGGCTCTTAATTTACAGTTTTCTCCTAAAATATTCGGTTTAAAAAAGTTTTAAATACATTTTTGCAAAGTAGTACCAAACACTAATAAAATACCAATAGCCGGATATCGGAAGTGGGGCTCCTCGTACAATCGGACTGAAATTTTTTTAACGTTTTTTCATGAATAAAGAACACGAGAGAAAGCAATATTAAGGTGGCGCAAGATATTATTCGTCAATTTATTTCGTCTTCAGTAGAAAGTTTTGAGTTAAAAGTGTAATATTTTCAAAAAAAAACTCTCCTCTCTTTCTTATGGCTATGGCAGATACTAAAAATAAACCATTTTGGTAGACAATTATCATAAAAACATCTTAAAAAAGTACCCTTTCTACGATACACAGGATGTCCTAGGAGTTCGTACTAAAAACTTGGGAGATGATAGGGGGGTAAAAATAATGATAGAAATTCAGATAAAATGTGTACTCTATTCCCTTCCTTAACGAAGATGTAAGTACAGGGTGTGACAAATTGGATGGTTTTGCAGAGTGTTCATATCTGTGTGAATCAAACAAGGTCTAGATGGCAACTGAACTGACTCTATTGATTGAGCATGTAGGAATGAATGAATATAATTTTACGTTACTTGACATGTGTCAAGTGATACCAACGGTATCTAAGGAGAGGTTCAAGTACAGGAAATTGGAAAAAAATAGTTGGGACTTCATGACTTATTTTTTTGTTAAACAAGCTCGTTCTCACTGAGCATGACTTGTGAACGACCGGGTAGAACATCATGGGTTTACTAGGATGGAGAGGCCACCCTGCTCACCACATATGAATTGCATCGAGCATGTGTTTGTGCTGAAATGTCCAGACAATTAAATCGACTTGAACAACCTCCTCAAACGTTAGACCAATTTTAGCTATCGCATTGCAAATCATCTGGGCAGGCATTCCACATCAGTTCATCAATAATTTAATAAATAGTCTCCCAAATCGAGTAACAGCATTAAGGTGGTCCTACACAGTATTAATTTTCACTTTGTATAATTTTATTTTACTAAATTTGGCATTTTTTTCTTAAACACCCATTTTTCTTTATTGAATAATTGTTTTTTGTGTTGCTTTTGTTATTCTCTGAATAAACTTTCATTCCACGTAAATACCGTTTTTTCTTTCAAATATTTAAGAAAATTCGCACTTCGAGAAAATTTCCGGAAATAATTCGTGCTCTAGGGAGATTATAAGTAAAAATCTTTTTTCTGGGTTTGGGACTATGAAAGCTACCTTCAACCAAATTTTCATCAAAATCGAACAATTTTTGACAAAACTAAAAATAAAACACGAAAAATGGAGTTTCTTGCATTTTTCGAGCTAATTTTGAGGTTAAGTGAAAAAGTCACTAATGAAAAAATTGTAGATTTTGGAAAAATCTACAACTTTTATACTCAACTTTTTTTTCTAGGACCTCATCTTTTGCCGAAAATCGCAATAATGACTTTTCCCACCCCCCAAAAAAAGTGTTTTATACCGATTATTTCCTTCCTATTAATTTTGACCAATCGCTATCAAGAATTGGTATGTCAAATATAAATTTTAAGTGGAAAAATTACTTAACAACTGTCAACTTAGCTGTCAGCAGTTTTTCCGGAAAAAAAATCGAAAAAATTTCATGCAAGTTTGACAATTACCTTTCCTAGCTTGAAAGTTATATTGTTCGTATTGTAATGTTTTTGTTATTTATTTAAATAATTTTTACTTGTGGGATAAAATTATACACACTACGGCTAATTACTATCTATTTATTTAAAGAAACACACACGCTGTATTAAACTTAATTTATATACACACTATACTCAACGTCTACTAATTTATTTACACTCGGTATATTAGTTCTAATTTATTTTCACCACTTGGATATTACCCTATTTATCTGCACTATTTAATTCACTAATTCTTCCGAACTAACTGTACTGTACTAGCTAACTAACTAACTAACTGTTTACGCACTCCATAACCCGCGTATATATAGACCTTAACGGTTCTGGAAAACTCTAGTGCCTCCGGCGTTCGGGCTATGCACGAACGAAAACGTTCCAGAATGTTCGAGTACATTCGAACGCAAGGGGAGAAAACCGGCGCAGCCACCAAAATTTACAATCGGGGGACTGGGCCGGCTTTGAGTTGGTGACCTCGCAACATTATTAATTATATTGTTCTTATTATTTTAATTTAAAAAAATGTTGTATTAAAATAAAATGTTTATTTAACTCAGGAAATAATCTTACCAAATATCCCTCGTACATCTAATTTTTCCTGTGGAAAAATTGGAACACTCGTTTCTAAGTAATCTGTTTTAACAAATTACTTAGAAATTCGTTTTTCCGGAAAAATTAAATGCACTAGGGATATTACCCCCGAAAAAACGTCATAACTCGAAAATTTTGCGATATTTTTATTGGAAATTTTTTTTCAGGGTTTGTGACTATGAAAGCTACCTTCAACCAAATTTTCATCAAAATCGAACAATTTTTGACGAAACTAAAAATAAAAAACTAAAAATGCAGTTTTTTGGGTTTTTTGAGTTAATTTTGAGGTTATGTGAAAAAGTCATTGATGAAAAAGTTGTAAATTTTTCCAAGATCTACAACTTTTATAATCAACTTTTTTTTCTAGGACCTCAACTTTTGCCGGAAATCGCAATGTCTTTTTCCACCCCCCAAAAAAAGTGTTTTATATCGAGAAAACGTCATAACTCGAAAATTTTCCGATATTTTTATTGGAAATTTTTTTTCAGGGTTTGTGACTATGAAAGCAAATTTTCATCAAAATCGAACAATTTTTGACGAAACTAAAAATAAAAAACTAAAAATGCAGTTTTTTGAGTTAATTTTGAGGTTATGTGAAAAAGTCATTAATGAAAATGTTGTAGATTTTTCCAAGATCTACAACTTTTATATTCAACTTTTTTTTCTAGGACCTCAACTTTTGCCGGAAATCGCAATGTCTTTTTCCACCCCCCAAAAAAAGTGTTTTATATCGAGAAAACGTCATAACTCGAAAATTTTCCGATATTTTTATTGGAAATTTTTTTTCAGGGTTTGTGACTATGAAAGCTACCTTCAACCAAATTTTCATCAAAATCGAACAATTTTTGACGAAACTAAAAATAAAAAACTAAAAATGCAGTTTTTTGGGTTTTTTGAGTTAATTTTGAGGTTATGTGAAAAAGTCATTGATGAAAAAGTTGTAAATTTTTCCAAGATCTACAACTTTTATATTAAACTTTTTTTTCTAGGACCTCAACTTTTGCCGGAAATCGCAATGTCTTTTTCTACCCCCCAAAAAAAGTGTTTTACATCGAGAAAACGTCATAACTCGAAAATTTTCCGATATTTTTATTGGAAATTTTTTTTCAGGGTTTGTGACTATGAAAGCTACCTTCAACCAAATTTTCATCAAAATCGAACAATTTTTGACGAAACTAAAAATAAAAAACTAAAAATGCAGTTTTTTGGGTTTTTTGAGTTAATTTTGAGGTTATGTGAAAAAGTCACTAATGAAAAAGTTGTAGATTTTTCCAAGATCTACAACTTTTATAATCAACTTTTTTTTCTAGGACCTCAACTTTTGCCGGAAATCGCAATGTATTTTTCCACCCCCCCAAAAAAGTGTTTTATACCGAGAAATTTTTATCAATATCAATTGTTGAGCACTGTATTTGACATAGCAGTTTGGTTAAATTTTGGAAAATCGCCCTTTATCTCGAGAATGAAACAACTTACTGAAGATCTGGTTGGACCATATATATAAAAAAAATAATTCATGGGACATCCGGTACAGTACACTCAACTTTCAATATTTAAAATCTATTGTTATTTAAAATTTTTGAATTGCCCCTGGTAGTAATTGGGAAACGTCAAGGCAAGGTAAACCGCGATGTAAACTGAAATGTTGGTAAAAGTCACGTTGCAAGCATCGTGATAGAATTGCACTGAACTGTGTATCTTTCTCTTTTTATTGAATGTTCTGCGCATAATATTCTCTCGTTCTATTCACATATTCCTGTTTTTTGGTGGGTCCGATTTTCAGTTTCTAAACGAGCTTCTCCAGTGACAATCGGCATAAGTGTTAATATATATTTTTTCAAAAGTATTTTTGACAGTTTTTTCGAAGATAAAAAAAATGGTTTTTATCATGTACATGGGGTGAAGTGAACGAGGATTATAAGGTGAGTCGATAGATTTTTTATCAGATGATATTAATTTGAAATTTATTTTAAAAAAATTGATCTAATAAATAAATTTAAAATGGAAAGTTTATATTAAATGCGTGCTTAATTTTTCACTGAAAAATTTAAACTGGTAAAACATTATTTAATAGTCAAATAGAATCGAAAAAAAATAATAATTATTGAAAAAATAGACGAAAAATAACAAAGTATAGTCTGTTCATATTTAAAATGAAGTGACTAGCTAAACACTTGTTTATTTCCCGTGCAAGGTGGCAAGTATGGGATTGTGATATATCGATTGAGAGGTCTCTTCATTTTCTATTCAAAAATGTTGCCGTTTTCAAATTTATTGCAAAAATTAATCTGATTATCGAAGTTCGCTACAACTACACAAAAAAAAATAAATGTCAATGAATATGCTCAAAATTCTCATCACAAACGTCTTGACAACGTCCTAATCTTAAATAAAAATGTCTTCTAACAAATCATTCGTGACCGACCTAATCTTAAACGTCCTCTTAAGTCATTTAAATCAAGAGGTTTACTTTTTTACACAATCGAAAAAAAGTCTAATAATATAAGATCAGGCGATTGTGCTGGCCATTTTATCGATCCTCGCCTCCCTATTCCCCGATTTGGAAATATTGTATCGAGGTACTTTCGGACTTACTTGTTGGAGCTTGAATAAGGTTTCCTGGAAAAGGATAAACATTTGGTACGACATTATTTTGACTGCATTCACTGGTCCTGAACTAGCATCTGGGATATAAAAAACTGCACTCGGTGGATTCAAACAAAACATTAGACGTACTGGAGCAACGTGTCAAAGCAGGAACACAGCAAACTCTTGATCAAAAAATCCTCGGAGTCGCTGACTAATTATATCTGTTTACATCAATACAACAAGCCATACGATTTTTAAAACTTTACATCATCCCTGTCTGATCAATTCGTATTATCTTTGTGGTAATCCTATCCTATATTACAAGATCCTTGCACACCAAAATCTATAAAAATCATGCGATCCGTTTCTGAAATAATTGAGGCGTTCGATACTTAAACTTAAAACTCACTACTTCCTATCAAGATCGTCTTCCATGAGCTCCTGAGTTGGTATAAATGATTTTTGGGTGAAATTCAATGCTGCTAATGCTTATCTACTCGACGTATGTGTGTTTTCCTCGTATTCAAGGTCGTATACCTTGAATCGTATACGACTTTGTCGTCTGAACATGTCGTTCGACATTTTTATCGTTTCGATCAAATTGTCGAAACGGCTTTTCTATTTTACGAATTATCCCTTAAGATATAGGCGGTGCCGGCTATAAAAGGTAGGGGCGACCTGGGAGACATTTTTTTAAGTTAATTTTAAAACGCATCAAGTAAATATTTAAAATCCACCCTCCTATTTTGAAACAATGAAAACGAACAAATTACAATTAAAAAAAATATATTTAGTCACTTCACTATTAGTATGAACATACTATACATTTAATTCTTCGCCTAGCGCTTTTTTTCATTCTATGAAATGTTTAATTACGTTTTTATTGGAAGACCCGGAAGGAAAACACGTTTTTCTTTTATCTATAAAAAGCAAAATGTAGCTGCAACGTGCTTTCTGCTCCCTTTTGGATGAATCGAATCCAGGTGTCGTGTCATGGACAGGAACAGTTTCGTAAACTTGTTTACTGATGTTATATTATCTGGCTTTATGCAGCGTTCTATTTCCATTTAACGTGCTCGTCATTATATAGTTAGATAAGTAACCAACCGATCAATAAAACATTCACGGCTTTTTGTTTTTACAGAAAATTACAAAATTTGATTTATTTTGATTTATGGAAATATCCAGAGGCGTAAAAAGTAAGGAGATAAAAGTTGCCACTAATCCCGATAGCGCGCCGCTGGTTAAATTTTTGAAAAGTTAGCAAATTCGAAAAAAATATTTCAAGGCGTTTTTGATTCATGGCAAATTTTGAAATTTGATTTCAAACTTTTAACACACCCTGTATTTCGGTAACTAAGCCTATCAAATAACGAGAGCTCTCTGTGGGATAGAGCGTTGTCGGTCGAATATAGTAACACCCTGTATAAACAAAATTAGATTTATAAAAACATTTTTTTTAATCTGTGAGGTTTTTACTTTGGCGCTTTGTACAATAAAATTTCCTTCGGTTATAAGATTGCTAAATTTTTCCCTGAGATATTACTCCTTCAAAAGTGGCCTACCAAAATTTCAGCTCAATACTCACATTTTTGTGGTTTTTACGATTTTTGAAGATTTTTCAAAAATTTTTAATTTTTTTTATAAAACTGTCGATTTCCGATTCTCAAAATTTCTATCCCGTTCAAATTAAACACCCTGTAACTGAAAAATTACCCGTACAAACGTGTTTGAAAAGTAGAATTTTTCGCATGAGCACTTTGTTTATAGCACGTCAGAATGGAGTAGAATTTAAATATAAATTTTATTTAATTTATTTTTTTATTGACAGTTGGTAACATGATATATTATGTACAAATGTCAAATTTAAATTATTTGACACTTTCCACAACTTTCAAAAATTAAATTTATCAAAATGATTGAGAGTGATAGTAAAGCTAATAATACCCCTCCTGAAATTAAAAAAAAAGCGGAGCAAGCGATTTCAAGCTTGCTTCCTAAAAAAAGTCGAGACCGTTATGAAAGAATAGAAGAGTTCTATATAAGGTCAATGTAGCCAACACAATAAATTAAAATTGTCGAAATGACATAAGAAATGGGGGTCACTAAAAGGGGTCACCATTTAACTTACTTCTTGTTTCTTTCAGATATACTCAATGTTTTATATAATATATATTGTACCCAGAAGATAAAAAGCTCGTTTTAAGTTAGGGAATTTTGCTTCTTAAGGATTATGGCCTGTCTGTTAACTGTCAAAGTCAACGTCATAACACATTGGTTGTAATAGCTTGGTTTTATTTTTATAAACTCTATTCGTTTGTATATATGTCTTTTCAGTGTTTGATAATTTAATTTTGAAAATTTGAAAGATACAAAACAAATGCCAAGCTAAAACTACGCCTATGTTGCTTGCACCATTGCACTGACAATGTTGACAGTTTCCTGTGATATTTGTGGTAAACATTAGAAAGCAAAACACCCTAAATTAAAACGAGCTTTTTATCATTCGGGTACAAGATATATTGCATAAAATATGGTTTATATCTGAAAAACTGAAAAATTAAGTCAATAGGTGAACCCTTTCAGTGACCCCCATTTCATATGTCATTTTGATCATTTTATTTTATTGTGTTGGCTACATTGACCTTATATAGAACTCTTCCATTTGTCAAAACTTTGTGTGTAACATAACCTATGTTTGACACTTTTGTTGCCAACTGCTTAAAGCAAAGGTTTCATAGTCGAGGCTAGGAAATCAGCCAAGGCATTGACTCTTCTTTTCTGCAATGTGAAACATATAAACTGACCTTGGTGAAAATAAACCTATTTTCTGTTCTATTTATAGAAATTAAACTCTGAAAAACTTTCTTTAATTGAAAATTACTTATAAATGTCAGCTCTCACTTCTGCGTTGTATAACCAGTTAATAACAATGGCCGCCGACAATTATATAACATAAAGTCGATACTAAAATGTATATTTATAGATCTTACATAAAGCAGGATGAATAGAAAAACTGCTTATAAACATTTTTCATAAAAAACAAAAAAAATGAATCGAAAAGTCCGAGAGTTATTTAATACCGAACCGAGTAACTCACGTTCTAATCGCAACCACAGACCAAATATAATCGAAAGACAGCCCACTCTAATTCATCGCAACGTATCTTCTTTTTAAAAATTTTGCTTGAACCAAATGTCTAATTCTTCATCTCCCATTTTATCACAAATACACAACAACTAAATAAACATGGCATTTACTATATAGGTTATGTATATTTTTCTACCATTATTAGCTATAGGGCATGTCTACCAACTGACAGTTGACAAAGTCGCCTTCAGGAAAAACAATAAACAATTATTTGGTTAGATTTGTACCTACGTATGTTGTTTTGTAGTGTTTTAATGATCTTTTTTATTATAAACAGTCAGATATAACATTTAAAATACCTAAGCAATTAAAACAATGTCAAAAAGAGCACCAACTCAAAACGATCAAAATAAATATGTTGTGCTTAGAACAGGAGATCTTTGGCATAGAACGCTTATTTCACCAGGGCGTGACGTCACGTGGACTTTCCCTATTATTTTAGTAATAAAAGTTCGGACTAAGAATACGTCACATTTAGTAGCTACTTGTACTTAATACCTATTTTGACTATGAATAAGCGTGTTTATATTTAAAATAAACGATTTTCTATAAAAACCTTCCGAGATGAACATCGTTCTAAATATATAATCCGACGTTATACAACATCGGTAGTTAACTTTTATGACAGCCCTCATTAAATTAAATCCACAAACTGATAATTATATCCGATATTAAAGAAAAATCGATATGCAAGAGGATAAAAGAGTCTTTATCATATACTCTATTCGCAGATGTGTTTCAAACGTGCCGAAACGATGCTGCTTCTCCCACGATGTTTCTCTGTTTGAATATCATAAATGTGCGGAAAATGATCCATAAATAGCTTTGTCACGTGGATATTTCAAATAACGTGATAGTGGGTAGTAGTTCATTCTAAATTTCTAATTATCGAGTTTACTTTTTTAAATAGTGACTTGTTTAAAAATGGACGTCGGTTATTAACACAAAGTGATTTTTTTCATCGACTTTTTATTTGCCTTACACTTATGTATACAAAATTGATTGTTAGACAACCAAACATACATTTAAATTGACAATTAGCTAACATCGACTTTTTATTTGCCTTACACTTATGTATACAAAATTGATTGTTAGACAACCAAACATACATTTAAATTGACAATTAGCTTCCATCGACTTTTTATTTGTCTTACACTTATGTATAAAAAATTGATTGTTAGACAACCAAACATACATTTAACGAAAATTAATGTTATAACTGTTTCTAATTAATTCCACTATATAATTAAAAAATTATGAAAATTATTAATATGAGTAGATTCCACAAAGTAAGGGTCCAAACAGTAAATTCAATACATTTAACGTGTTTTGTTTGAGTTAATTTTGGTATCATTTAGAGACTTGTATCTTATATTTTTGAATGGTTTTGTATTTGAACTTGAATTGACTTTAATTACGAAACACGCGTTATTTTCACCATCTGCTCGACGAAAGTCAATTATCGGTAAATAATGAATGTCTGAATGTTCGTCGAACATGTAGCCGTAACAAAAAACGTGTAACTCAACGTGCTTTTTATCAAAAGAAATGTGCGATACCTACTTGGAATTATTATCAAGTGCTTCTTTTACTGACAAGGAAATTTTTGTAATTTATGTTTATATACAGAGCGAGTTTTTATACAATGAACGGTTTAATTTTTACGGAAACGGCTCGCACGATTTTTATAAACTTTTCATTTAATTCCGAGAAAATTTTGTAAAGTATAAAAGTGAATAAAAAACAAAAATTTTCAACAACTTTATTCATATACAAATGTCACAATATAACAAATAAAAAAAACGGAACCTTCTCCAATTTTTCCTAGTCCAAACTTCCTTAGTCGATGTCGGATGTCGTGTTATATTTCCTTGCGGTAGGACAATTTTCCAAGGACATTTTTAATTTTTGTGGGTTCTCCAAATGTCCAGAAACATCCAAAAACGGATTGGGGTGAAATTTGTAGGTGTGGTTCTTTTGGGGGTTGAAATCACACCTCAAAATGGCCAATTTCGTGTAATAAACCACTTTTTGAGTGGATGTAGTTTTTAGGAGTAGGAGGTGGTGTTTCACCCTTCCCGATGCAACAATTAACAATAAAGCGTATATAGTGTGTTGCATAAATCATCGTCGCGCTTTTCATGAGCTATATGTGTACTTTTTTTTTGTAAAAAATTCCATTTACGATGGGCTTACGATAAAATTTTTCAAAGGGATTCATTTAATGGTGTTTTCACTTCTGTCGGCAATCCAATGACTGGACTCTACGCTTTTTACCCAAAAAAATTAATATTTTTGTTTCAGTATATGTTATAAACAATTTGTGAAAGTAAAAAGAAAAATATGGAATCAGAATCTGTTACGAATAGTAACGCCAAGATCTCCGACTCTGGATATTCCAACAGTTGCAGTAATACAAATTCACAGAGAAGGTACATACCAAAAAATAATTCATATAAGTATAGAAAGAAAATTCGTATCTAAAAATTTTGTCACACAGTCTAATCGTAGAAAAAATATTGTGTGTATATAGATAGATATAAAGATTTTGAGCGAATTCGAATATTTCGTCATAGTATCGGCAAGAGCGCTACAAAATGCTCTCTGCCTCTCTACTAAATTTTTCTTGATAAGAAACTAAAACTTTAATCTTTCTTAGTGCAAGTTCCAAATCTATCCACAGCGGCAGTAATTCCAGCAGAAGCAGTGGTTACTGCGGAGCTACCAATCCAGATGGCAGGTCAGTACTAGCCCAAATCGATTTAAAATGAAAAAAAAAACATAATTTCTAAATTTTCCAGTGTGGAAATCGGTCCGCAGCCGCCAAAGCGTAGCAAGGACAAAGAGCACAAAAAGAAAAAAAAACAAACTATAAACGTTTCTTCACTTACCACAATTGCTGGGTCGACTTTGACTCTAGCTCCCAGTGAAAATTTAAGTAGTTCAACACAAAATATGATAGATATTCTACCGGAACCACTTATAGGTTGGTAAAGATTTTATTAAAAAAAAAATTATGATTAAGTCCAAAAATTTTCAGGTATCGAAGTAGTACTTACGCAAACAGTACCGGAAGTTCCTGTTGTTAGCGAAAACCTCAACGAAATCATTTCTGAAAGTCCCGATATTTCACAAATAGAAATTATAACAGTTAAAACTCCTCCACCTCCATCGACGTTTTACAACGACCCCACCGTCACTACCAACGAAAGTACCGAGTGGAGCAGTACCGAAGAAAAAGAAAACGAAGAACCCAAAACAGAAATCAAACCAGCCGAAACTAATCGAGCTTACACTTCCCAAACCGAGGTAAATACAAAAAAAAACACCCACTTTTATCACCCGATTTAACCTATTTTGATTTTATTTAGGACGGTTTTTGTTGCGTAATATCGATGTACGACGGCGTGGTTTTATATACGACCCCGAGTCTTACGACCGTTTTGGGATTTCCTAAAGATATGTGGTTGGGTAGATCCTTCATAGATTTCGTTCATCCGAAAGACAGAGAAACTTTTTCCAGCCAAGTTACAACCGGTGTCGCTTTTCCATTGGTCGATTCGGAAGGAAAGTACAAAGGTAAGTTCAATCAACCTCAATGTTTACATTTTTTAAGGTTATTATCCATAGTAGTGAGAGGGAAAGTTGGTCCGCAACTAACAGAGGTGTTGCCTGGTGCCTCCAGTGGATCGTTCGAGACTGCCTATAAGAAGCTGCACTCTCTCAGGTCTTCGGTACGATACTTTCCACCTTGGTCTGGTCTTTTACAACAGGCAGACCATACCAGGGACCAATTTTTTTACACCCGAATCCCCAGGTGGATGTAGAAAGGGTCTAATAATGAGACCTGGATGCTGAGGGGCTGCCCTATCCTCTCAACTGATCAGATCAGATCATAATGACATTTTGGGATTTGTGGCTCTTGCAGGAAAAAATGTTGCCTGTTACTTGGCAAAATTTAAATTTGTTTTTTCTTGTAGATTATAAGAATTGCCTTTACGTGTGCCTGAGAAAATACAGAGGGTTAAAATCATCCGGTTTCGGTATAGTAGACAAAGCAGTTTCCTACCAAGCATTCCAATTAACGGTGAAATTTAAACATTTTTCTGAAGCTTCGGAAACTAAAAGTTTGGAAAGAAACAGTGGGATGTTTTTAGTCGTAGCAGCTGTACCAGTTTATTCTTTATATAAAGGTGAGTTATTTGGTACGTCCTGTATATAAATAAATCTCAAAAATTGGTTGTTTTTTAGTGCCCGAAGAAAAGCGGGTTTTACCGAAATTTGGTATGAGGCATACAGCGGCTTGTATTTTTAGTCATGTAGATCCAGATGTAGTTACGAATTTCGGGTTTTTACCTCAAGATATGCTGGGAAAGTCTATTTTTGATTTTTATCACCCGGAAGATATGCCTTTTCTTAAAGAAATATACGAATCTGGTAAGAAATTTTTTTTTTTAATTTTTTTTTGGAAAATAATTTTTTTGGGAAATAATTTTTAGTGATGAGAATGTGCCAGATAACTGGATCAGTATTTCGCAGTAAACCTTATCGATTCGCCGTACAAAATGGTACTTTTGTAAAAGTCGAAACTGAATGGTCCAGTTTTATCAATCCTTGGTCCAGAAGCTTGGAATTTGTTATAGGATTTCACAGAGTTATAGAGGTACAAATTTTTTATTAAAATTGAAGAAGATTTGTCACTTTTAACATTTTTTATTTTACAGGGACCAATAAATCCGGATATTTTTCAACCACCACCGATTGAAATTATAAAATTTGTATCAGAAGAAACGCTTAAACAAAGCAAAATTATCAAAGGAGAAATATTACTCTTACTAAACAAGGTATTTTCATTTTTTTTTCAAATTTGGTCATTAAAACCGTCATAACTTGTGAACTAACTGTCAAAATGACGTGAAATTTCGTCACATATTGTTTCAAGATTCCTACTATCCAAAAAGCAAACACACATTGTTGCCATATACAGGGTGTCCCAGAGATTTCTACCAAAAATTTAGGAGTTATACAACAGACTTAGTGAATTTTAAAATGTCATAACCTGTCAATTAACTGTCAAAATGACGTGAAATTTCGTCACATATCGTTTCAAGATTCCTACTGTCCAAAAATTATACACACATCGTTGCCATATACAGGATGTCCAAGAGGTTTGTACCAAAAATTTAGGAGTTATAGAACAGACTTAGTGAATTTTAAAATGTCATAACTTGTGAACTAACTGTCAAAATGACGTGAAATTTCGTCACATATTGTTTCAAGATTCCTACTGTCCAAAAATTATACACACATTGTTGCCATATACAGGATGTCCAAGAGGTTTGTACCAAAAATTTAGGAGTTATAGAACAGACTTAGTGAATTTTAAAATGTCATAACTTGTGAACTAACTGTCAAAATGACGTGAAATTTCGTCACATATTGTTTCAATATTCATACTATCCAAAAATCAGCATACATTGTTGCCATATACAGGGTATCCCAGGAGTTTGTACCAAAAACGTGGGAGATGATAGAGCAGACTTACTGAATTTATAAATGCCATAACCTGTGAACTAACTGTCAAAATGACGTGAAATTTCGTCACATATTGTTTCAAGATTCCTACTATCCAAAAATCAGCATACATTGTTGCCATATACAGGGTATCCCAGGAGCTTGTTCCAAAAACGTGGGAGATGATAGAGCAGACTTACTGAATTTTAAAATGTCATAGCCTGTGAACTAACTGTCAAAATGACGTGAAATTTCGTCACATATCGTTTCAAGATTCCTACTATCCAAAAAGCATACACACATTGTTGCCATATACAGGGTGTCCTAGAGGTTTCTACCAAAACTTGGGAGATGATAGAGCAGACTTACTGGATTTGAAAATGTCATAACCTGTGAACTAACTGTCAAAATGACGTGAAATTTCGTCACATATTGTTTCAAGACTCCTACTATCCAAAAATCCGCATACATTGTTGGCATATACAGGGTATCCCATGAGTTTGTTCCAAAAACGTGGGAGATGATAGAGCAGACTTACTGAATTTTAAAATGTCATATCTTGTGAACTAACTGTCAGAATGACGTGAAATATCGTTTCAAGATTCCTACTATCCAAAAGTCATACACACATTGTTGCCTTATACAGAGTGTCCCAGTGTACAAAAACTTGAATAGAAGAGATTGAATTTGAAATTTTTTTTCAGGAATTGCCTCGACCTAACGAGGCTGTAAAACATGAGGTTTCCAAACGGTGTAAACATCTCGCAAATTTTATGGAATCTCTAATGAACGAAGTCAATAAAACGACTTTAGAATTAGACTTGCCCCAAGAAATTGACCCCACCATCTCGGTAAGTGTGAAAAAAATGGTAAGTTCTCTTTTTTCCGTAACAATATTGCTTGGCTTCCAAAAAACAAAAGGAAAATAACAATATCGCTGAGGGACAAAGGTGACTAAACAAACAATCGCACGGAAAAGTAAAAAAAAATTGCTTTTGTCCGAGACCTAAACATTTTTTTTTACTCTTCCTTCATCCTCCAAATGACATTATTCCAGCAATAGCATCATTTTTCCCATATCAAACATGATCGACTATTCTATACTTTCCCATGTAGAAATTTTCATATTTCATTCTTTCAGCATATCCAAACCATTCTATCGCTTGTCCAAAATCAATTGCACAGTCGGTCTATAGTTTTATTGGAACATCATTCAAAAAAACTAAAATTAACGCTTAGATCCTTTTAGAGAACCCAAATAAATATTTCGAGTCGATTTTATCGATTAAATACTTTTCAGGAACGCGACTCGGTTATGTTGGGCGAAATATCTCCGTATCACGATTATTGTGAGAGTAAATCATCTTCCGAAACGCCCCCTAGCTACAATCAGTTGAACTACAACGAAAACTTACAAAGGTTTTTCCAAAGTAAACCCATTACCACCGTTACCGAGGAAAGCAACAATGGCGTACAACGAGACACTGACGTTACACAAGAAACTAAACAGTAAGAATTTTTTTTAATAAAATTTTACAGTTAACTGTAAAAGTAACTTTTCAGGAAATGCCTTTCTTCTATTAAAAATAGCGGCACTTCTAGAAGTGATAGTGCAGGAAATTTGAGTTCGGTCAGTAATCCGAATATAGAAAGCGGTACTACAAATACGAATACGTCTAACGGAGATTCATATAAATCGCCGTTGCTAACTGAATCCCTACTTGTTAAGTGAGTACTTATTTTTTTTATCGATAATTTTTTTATTCTTAATATATTTATTTTTTTCAAGGCATAACGAAGATATGGAAAAAATTATGATTAAAAGACATCGCGAGCACAGATCTACTATAAAAGATAGTAAGAAGATCCATCACAAGCCGGATAAAAACAATATCGAAGACCGAAACGTTTTTGATAAAAATGAAGTGAGTCGTTTTAGAATATTTCATTTTTTAACTCACATCTTACACTCCCAAACAATAAACACCCTTAGTAAATATACTAAGTCGGTTCTAGCTCAGCGGAAATGCGCATGCCCTCCTGAAAAGCTCACCAAACCCACCCAACTCCCATATTTTGCCCCACCTCCAAATTTTGGCCTAGCTTCAAATTTTGACCCACTCCCAATTCTACTACAATATAATATGTATACAGGGTGAACTAAAATATCTTTTGAAAAACGTGCTGCGACAAACTGAAAAATTAAGTAAATAGGTGACCACTTTCAGTGACCCCCATTTCATATGTCATTTAGATCATTTTATTTTATTGTGTTGGCTCTATTTGTCCTTACATAGAACTATTTTATTGACTTTGACAGTAAGAAACGTTATTTTGTTTCTGGTCGATTTTTCCCACATTTAAATGCGATTCAGCAAAAAATATTTTCTTTATTGATTCCAGTTGAATTTACAGAATAACTACAAATTAGTAAAAGAACATTTCAAAGTAGTAATACACAAGAATTTGGTCAGAACTGGCCGTATATATATATATATAATTTATAAAAAATGTTTTAGCCGTTTTGTCCTGACTACGCTCACGGCGTAAAACGCAGCGGTACCCATTCTCAAGACGGAGAAAATCACAAAATTTCCAAATACAAACATCAATCTCCTAACGTTCTAAACCATAAGGAAGAACCAAATACATCTTCAGTAAAACCAATCAATATCCAATCTCAGCAGACCACGACAACAATGCTTTGTAGCGAACAGCCCATCTACCAATCAGGGGTAAGTGAAATTTTGACGTTTGAATTCTTCTTATTTATAACTTCTTTTTTTTTAGGTAAACGATATCAATTTATGGCCTCCTTTTTCGGTAACCGTAACAACTAATACACACACAAACACAGCTAATACGGCGTTAGAAAGTCCTGAGGGTCCTGGAAGTTTCAATACTGGAATGTATCCCTTGTATTACATTCCAACAACTCATCAACGAACGATACCGGGACATTTCAGTGATCCCGTTCTACACGGATCTATATATCAAGGTAAGCAACTGATTTTTCAACCAACTCATAAAAAAATCTGGTCCTTCGAGCCGGATAAATACATTTTGAGATATCTGTGTCTATTTTTAGTTCAATACATGCCCGCTAGTATGATCTATAACTACAACAACGCCCTCTACCCTACATCTCCTTTTATATGTCCGACGGTTCCAGTGGTACCTTTGCCAATGGTACCTCCTCCTATAAATCCTGCAGCTACCGTACGGCATATTAATCCGATGCAACCCGGAGTAGGAATTTCGAATCCAGTCGTTACCGAACATAAATCTTCTATGCCCAACACTTCTCTTACATCTCATACTCCACACACGCCGCAACAATTTCAAAGACCGGCATCTCAGGCTACTTCAGTTAAAGCCGAACCTGGAAGCGTCATGGGGTCCATCGCTTCAGCCAGCGTTGCCAATAAAGTGAGTTATACATTTTTTTTTTATTAATAACAATTATTATCGGAAATGAATTATTACAGTTTCCTGTAAAATTGTCGTATTTAGTAAAGCGTTTTAACAATAGATGTCGAAGAATAAAAATACTGATGAGGCGCAATACGCCGAAACCGGTCTACAAGTTATGTTATCCCTTCGAGTTGCAAACCAGAATGGTTGGTTTAAATCTTGTAGATTTACCAACCCCGTTTGACTTAGAAGTGTAATTCAATGTCTGTCGGGGCATGTAGCCCGGGAAGTAGTTGTTTCTTCTTCGTTGAACGGTCACTGTTTTTGGGAAAATTATTTTTCAAAACTTTGTCAAAGCGTTAGAATAATATATTTTTATTCTTCGACATCAATTATTATCGGCTAGGAAGGTAATAAGGATAGATAACTTAATCTACGTTTTAGAACAATTAACATTTAAAAGTTGAGCGCGATAACCCTTCTTCCATGAGAAATTCTACTCGACTGACTCTAGGGATGCGCGATTAGGGATATTCGATATACATCGATGCATCGAGAACATCCATGTTTACAATGCGATACATAGAATCAATCCGATGTTTTGAAAAGCTATCGATATATTCGATGTATCGATTTTTTTTTTGATAAAATATCGAATCGATGATAACCAGTTAATTTCACAAAAACTCAAGTTTCACCACTAAAATTTTACCTAAAATCTTTCTTTCTGTTTGTTTGTTTTAAAATAGATAAGTTTATTTTTCAATAGTGGACTGACAATATAATGTAACGTAAAATCTCGGATCGTTAGCGAATCGATACTTTGAGTATCGATACATTAACATACGATATTCTACTGTATCGATACATTAACATACGATATTCTACTGTATCGATACATTAACATTCGATATTCTACTGTATCGATACATTAACATTCGATATTCTACTGTATCGATAGATAACATTCGATATTCTACTGTATCGATACTTTACATTCGGTTCCGTATCGATACCTAATTACAGGTTGTCCGATCAACAGCACAAAATTAGCGCGTTAGAAATTAAACAAGTTTATAGAATGCTCTAAAAAAAATTGTTCTAGGCTTTATCGGAATGTTCCCGAAAGGATTTATGGTTCCAATCGCCTTTAGTTAGTCCGCCAGATCTCGAGACGGAACTCTTTGTGAAAAATAAGGTTAATTTTGTTTTTATGTTTGTTGTAAAATTTCGTTATATAAACGTGAATTTGAATAATTGCTAGTGCTTGGACTATATAGTTTTAGAATTGTAACTATGATGTGTAAAATCTACAAGAAAGAAATTTGTACTTTTCAGTTTATCGAGCCTGCAGAAATAAATCAACCACCTCCATTTAGACACAATACTGACGAATCTAGCAGTTGCTATTCATCATCGTATTCGTCATTTTTAAAAACCGACGCTGGGTCTGGTTCTAACGATGATTCGAATGTTACAGATAACAAATCGAATAAATATAATGAGGTATATAATCTACGTGAATAAAATTAAGTGGTATGCGGTGTTAATGTTATTATTTTTTTGTTCAGAATACGTGGAAAGGTCGTAAAAATGGTCCGACCAGAAAAAAAGAACCGCCATGGTTGGAATCGGTGGACGTTTCACCGGATTTAATTTATAGATATCAAATGGTCGTTAAAGATTTGGAAGATATTTTAGAAGCCGATTTGAATTGCCTTAAGGAAATTAACCAGGTATTTACTTAATTGATCTAACACAATACACAACACATACACCGTTTTCAACTTTCAAATTCCACCATCTTGTCTTGTAGTGTTCATTGAACATCGATAAAGTTGACTATCGAAAACCATCGATAGTATTAAAAAAATATCGATGGCTGTCCGTGCCGATAGGTAACCTGATTTCGAAAGGCGAAAAGAAGACGAAAACATAATTAGAAGAAAATCCTAACCTATGTTTTTAATTCAGTTGTTTTTAAATATAATATTTCACCGGACGAATAAATAGAAATCAATTTAGAATGTGATAATAAAGTATTGACTGCACTACTAACAAAGTCAGAAATTTCAAGAGGTATCCATTGTCAGTTGTCAGATATAATGATGAATGACTAGTGATGAGCGATATTTCACGAACTGTTCCTTTTTCACTCATACGAACAAATCACAATAAATCACAGTACCTATAAGCAAATATAAAGCGTGACGTGAACACAGCCAGCGAAAACGACAATGAATTGAATGAATGAATCGAAATATTCGAAATCGGTGGTGGTGTATTCTTTGCTTCTGGCAACGCTGATTGTGAATCCACCTACCGGCTTGCTTCTTAAACATTATCGTACAGGGTGGTACCCGCTCATAATGTTTTTCTCTATATCGAGTTTAATTTTATTTCAGCCAGTCTTAGTTAATGATCAACTTAATCAACTGTACATAGATATGGAATTAGAAGGACTATCGAAGAAGTTAACATTGGACGAAGGAATTACATCCAGTAGTAGCAGCGATGAAAATGTTATCAACATATCCAAGGTATGATTTCAACACTCTAGTTGTGCTTTTATCGAATTTTTTATTATAAAAATTGTTTTTTTTTCAGCCAAAGAAAAAACGAAAGTCTTACAGTTCCTTGGTAATGATTTACGAAGAAAATGCTCCTCTGCCTTCGCCCTTACACCGTTATAACTGAAATTGTTTTATTACATTTTTTATATTAAAAAACTGTACACGACAAAAATGATACTTCATTTATTTATAATAGTTATGTAAGTAACAGATTTTATATAGGATATACAAATATTTTTTACAACATTTATAAATTTTAATTCTATTTTTAGTGTTAACTTGATATTATATGTCTTGAATATTTTTGGATATTTCCAAGTATACTGTATTTATAGAAGATTTGCTTAGATTTTGAACTATTTATATAAAATTGGACTTTTATATTTTAAATAAATTGCATTTATCCAATATTACTTATTTGTTTTATTTATATAAACATACTAGCCCAGACGGATGGATAATATTTAGGAAATATGAGGAACGACATAGCTTACCTGTCTTTTGAAAAAAGTACCACTTGTAAAAAAAAGGACTGGATAGTATTTAGAAAATATGAGGAACGACATAACTAGTCCATATGGTTGATAGACTATTTCTTTTCTAGACAAGACCATAATGGGTTTAACCAAAGAATACACCACTTAGTTGGTGTATTCTGTGGTTTAACTGACAGATAGGTAGCGCAGCATGTATTCATCGAATTCTTAACCTCACTATTATAAAATAAAAACAAACCGAGAAATACTCTATAATTTTATAATATATTTCTTATACAAATTTAACTGATTTATTATATGTAAATGTAATTACGAGTGATTGTAAATATGAGAAATATATAGTTTCCATTTCCAGATATGATTTCTTTTGGAGAAATATCGTCGAGTGAACATAATTTGGATTCATTTGGTAAATCAATAGTTCCCACTGTAATACCTAACATAAACGATGTAGAAGAAACGGATCAAAGGTAGATAGATAGGTAGCTTTATTGGTCTTACAATATTACAGTTTATGAAAGTTAAAATTTCCTAAAATCTTCACAAACTGTTTAGACACATCAACATAATAAAACATATAAAAACATTTCACCTAAAATTAACTAACCCAGCCAGTTACAGTTAAAAACTTTATCTAACGAGTAAAAAGCCAGTTTCTAAGTGCATGCCTTACAGTATACTTCAATATTTCATAATTAAACTTTGTCCATTCAATTGGTATAGAGTTGTAAATTTTACAATAAAGAAAATCCGTTTGTTTGATTTACTTTGGGTAATCTAATAAAATCATTACTCCTAGTGTTATAGTTATGAACATTTGATCCTGTGTTATATTTATGTTTGTTTTTATGCACATATAAAATAGCTTTCAAAATAAAGAGACATGGTAGGGTCAGAATTCTTAATGATATAAACAATGGTTTTGCATGCTCCCTGAAGCCTACACCCACCATATCACATATAATTTTCTTTTGCTGTATAAAAACTTCATTTGCTACATTTGTTGTACCCTATAAAAGAATTCCATATTGAATGTGAGACTGTACTAATCCAAAATAAGCAACCCTAAGTACTTCTTTAGATTGTTGTCGATAGTAAAACCTAGCATTCTTACAATATTAATAATTAGTAATAAATTATAATATTATATATTCATTTAAGTATTTATGTATTGTTTTTTGTTTAAGATCTGAAAAATATAAAAACTACTCCAATATGTGTCGAATATGCCTTAAAATATCAAAAAATGTGGTAAATTTATTTACATCCTATATACAAGTTGATAATGTAGCGGTTGTAGATTTTTTGAGAAAAATAACAGACTTGCAGGTAAATTTTTATATTGACAATGTTACCGAGTGGTAAGAACTTCTTCATAGCTTAAAATTTTAGTTCGTCAACTCAAACGACTTACCAAGCAAAATATGTCAGGGTTGTTTACAAGATGTTTGTAAAATATTGGAGTTTGTTGAAAGATGTATAACATCAGACGCTAAAACTAATGCTCAAAAAACCAAAGATTTAGAACAACAGGATGAAATTATAATATTAAAATGTGAATCGTCTATAGATAGATACAAATGTGATATGTGTGGTGCAAAATTCAGTAATAAATCAAAATTTAATATTCACATGAAGAATCACGATGAAAAAGATTTCAAATGTCCCAATTGTCCACTAAGTTTTAATAAAAAAACGACACTAAACACTCATTTAAGATCTCACGTACCAGATAAAGACAAGAAATTCGGTTGTACAGAATGCGGAAAACAATTTCTGTATGGATATCTATTAAAGCAGCACGAGTTTAAACATAAAAACATCAAGCCATTTCCTTGCAACAAATGTGATAAAGGTAAGAATTACATTTAATTCAATATCTATAAAACTTAGCACACATCTTATTACAGGGTGTTTAACAGCCGAAAGCCTGCGTCGACACATGCGTCTTCATGACGAAAATTATGTAAAACCAGTTCATACTTGTTATATATGCAACAAATCTTTCGCTTACACTAGCTTTTTAGAAACGCATTTGAAAATACACACAGGAGAAAAACCTCATGTATGCAACATTTGCAACAAAAGTTTTTCCCAAACTAGTGCTTTGTATTTCCACCAAAGAACCCACACAGGATATAAACCGTTTACTTGCGGTACTTGTAAAGAAACTTTCATGTCCAAGAGTATTCTTAAAATCCATACAAGAAAACACACTAACGAACGCCCATACGTCTGTGATATCTGCGGCATGTGCTTCAAACAAACCTCTGGCCTCAGAGATCATAAAAAAACACATACTGGAGAAAAAGGTGTACTGTGTACAGTGTGTGGCAAAATATTATCTACTACAGGACAACTAACTATTCATGTTCGTAGCCATACCGGTGAAAAACCATTTAGCTGTACACACTGTAATAAATCTTTCGCTTCCAAAAATATGCTTAGCGTACATCAACGAGTTCATACTAAGGAACGACCTTATAAATGTAGTGTTTGTCAAAAATGTTTTACTCAAAACGGTACTTTACGTGCACATTTTAAAATACATAAAAGAAATTCGATTAAAGGGGGTAACAAAAAGGTAGAAGCCGATAATGGATGATTAGAAAAAGATTGGTAGCTGATTTTAATAAAGAGATTGATTGGGGTCCGGTGAACTATATGGAACCACGAGTTTTGATTTATATTGCTGGATTTTTACAATGTTTTTTAAACTAAATGGTATATTTTTCAATAAAACAAATTATAAATAGATAACAGATAATTTATTTACAATATATTTCGCTTACCTAATATAAAATAGCACTCAAATATGTAGTATAAAATAATATTCTGGAATAAAAACTTAAAAGACTAGTCAATACTTATTTATCATAAAACCATCGATTTTAGTTAGATATGCGATATATAAATATTAAATTTTTCGACAATATATCACACAATAATGCTTAGGTCTTCAATATAAACTACACCAAATTCGATATACTATCCCAGCTAATATTTCGCTAAAATCTGTTTCAACTTACATTAAAAAATATTTACACATCAAAAACACCATATCTATCGAAATTTATTCAGAACCAATTAAAAAGGCACTAATTGATCGTTTTTTTGTACATTTTTTATTGGTTCGGACAGTACAGTTTTGCTTGCTTGTTGATATGTTCCATTTGGATTATGTTGGAAACAATATTAATCTCATTGTGATTAACCCATTTAAAATGTTTCAAATTATTGAGTATTAGACAAAAGTAAACTATATTTTGCTTGAAAACTAATAGCTAGTACAGTCGTATTAAAGGAGGTGCACATATTATTGACATTATCATGTCATAGGTTGTCAAAATAGAGCCTCCCTCTTTAAGTTGTATTTTTATCAACCTATGACATTTGATAACCTTAAACTGGTTTAAAGAAAATTTTTAATACTTGTACCTTTTTTTAATAAAACTCTACAATGAACACAATATTGAGTAATTAATCTGCTACTTAAACAGAATTATGTTGTTTTGATAAAAATTTGATAAGAAATCAAAATTTAGGCAGTTATGGAAAAATAAACATAATATAAAACTTAACAAAACAAATATAATAAAAATTGTAAGAAGCTGGAAAAAATAAATAATAGATGGCTGTATTCATGTTAATAAACGCTTACCAAAGAGAATAGATGATGAACACTGTTCAGGAAAATGCTTCAAACTTTTCCAACATATTTTTTCCCTCCATATAAAAAAAATAATGAATTTCATCTTATAAATACAACCAGTGTCATAAAACTGTCACTCCCCTTCGTGTATCAAAATTTTTTCATAAAAATGTAACATTAAACACTAAAAACCCGGTAAAAATTCTGTATTAAAAACACCGGTTAAAAAAATCGGTTTTGCTTCCACTACACACGCTGTTTTATCAGACTTCTCAGTTTTAGCAGCTCCTTTTTCTATGTGGGTTTTTTTGTGCGTTTTCAAAGCTGAACTTTGTCTAAAAGCCTGACCGCATTCGTCACATATAAAAGGCTTTTCACCCGTATGAATTCTTTGGTGAGAGGTGAGGTCGTTGGATTGAGAGAAAGCCTTGTCGCAGAACTGAAATTGTTATAAAAAATTGCCAATCATAGTAAAATAATGTAATATTTAATCCTCTAAACACACAAATCGAACATGTCACTAAATATGCAAAAAAAGTAAGGTTATAGCCATCACCCATAGATAACTTGGAAAATAAGTCAGTTCCTAGTGCAATCACAAACCTATAGAGCGTTTCCAAGTGACGTCATCGACATGTGTCAACTATAACGATACCAAAGTATGCCTGATGCATGCAAGAAAAAATCACTTGTATTTGACAGATGTGTATCGGAATTGTCAACTGTCAACTGGTTGACAGTGACATTTGATGAATAAATTTGTATTTTACAAAAAAAACAATAAATGATAAACAAAATCAATAAATTTGATGAAAATTTTGGAGGTTTCTCGTTAAAGTGTACAGCTAAGATTGTGTGTTACTTATCTAGTGTTTTAAATAAATTTTTATCTACCTTACCTTGCATTTATATGGTTTTTCTCCGGTATGCGTCCGTTTGTGCCTGGCAAGAATCCCAGATCGAGAAAATTTCATTTTGCAAGTATCGCATTCGTAAGGTTTTTCACCGGAATGAATTCTTTTGTGTTTCGTAAGTGAACTTGAAGTAGTAAAACCGTGATTGCATACTGAACAAACGAAAGGTCTAGCTCCTAAAATATATAGGGTAATTAGCATTTAAAAATATATATGTGAAAAATGTTCACCAGTGTGTTTCCGAAGATGTGCCGACAATTCTCCTTTACTTGCAAATCCGTTTCCACATGTATTACAAAGATGTGCTTTTACCCCGCTATGTCTCACAGTATGTTGTCTTAAATTCCCTAATTGATTAAAACCCTTTCCGCATGTTGAACATAAAAATGGTTTCTCTCCGTTGTGCGTACGCATGTGATCTTTTAGATTTGATATCTGATTAAAGCCTGGTAAAAATTCATTAATTACTAAATATAAATAATGATATATTAGTACTCACCTTTACAACAAATATCACATATATGTGGCTTGAGCCCGGAATGTCCGTTCATATGGTGCCTAAGTTGTTCTTGTTTATAAAAACTTTTCTCGCACACTTCACATTTATACTGTTTTTCTATATAATGTGTTGTGCGTAAGTGCCTATTTAAATGAGCCAATTTGGAGAATTTTCTTTGGCAGACTTGACAGCAAACATTGTACTCTTCTTTTAGGTGAGATTTTAAGTGGGCATCTAGATCTTCTTTTTGGAGAAAAATTGTTTCGCAACGGTTACAAGCGTATACATAATCTTCCTTTTTAATCTCTAGTGTATCCTCATCGTCTTCGTCTATGTGGTAACTGCTATCGAAATCCATGTTGTGGTTTTCCATTTTCATAGCATGAGCTATTCGATGCCTAGAAAAAAATAAAGTGCCTTACGAATATCAGCGCTGCTAAAATATTTACCTTAAAAGTAAATCGTTTCTACTAAACTGTTTATGACAAATATCACAATCGAATTCCTTAACTTTGGGTTTGTCTTTCTGAGTCTCCTCTTCTTCCTTGCTTTCTATTGAATCTTCATCACTGTAATTACTATAGGAATCGAACATATCAAACTGATCCAGGTGTTTTTGAGTATTTTCATTTTTATTACAACATTCAGAATCATTTTCACACTTTAAACTATCTTCTATATTTTGGTCGGGCTTTATACATTCGGGTTCATAGAGTTCTGAAGATTTTTTTAGATTGTCTCGAAGAATTTTATCACTTTTTTCACATTTTAGTTTAAATAGGTATAAATTAATTGTATCAGCAGCACAAGATTTGCATATTTGTTCTGGCAAGCCATCTCCTAAAGTTACCTACAAATCGATTAATTATAACAAGGTAATATTAATAAAAAATTTGTTTTTGGTCTGCTGTTTATATTTTTATCATGCAATGTAAATAACCTCATTTTACCTGAACAGAAGAACAGGCAGTCATCATTTCAGATATATGAAGCGATATGCCTGAGCTTAATTCCGGTACAAAAACCGATTGGAATTGACCCTGTTCGGTGAGACATGCCCTACAAATATTTCGAAGTTCGCATTCTTGCATTTTTTCGAAATATTTTAAAAACTTTTGGCAATCAATTGTTTCTTATTGCCAGAGTTTCTAGAATTGTTCATTTATTTAGACTGTCGGCAGATGGTACAACTAATAAATGTCAAAGTTTAATTAAAATGAATGCTTTAACTCTTGGAGTACACCAGAGCAGCGAAATGAGAATTTCAAAAGTTGACTACTTCTATGATCTTTCTTCTTTTTTATTGGAAGATATAGTTAAAGTCATAGAAAAGTATTTAAATAATAGAATATAACTAAAATAACGAGAAAAAATCTCTAATAAACGTTCAAGTTTCAATAAAAAGTTGACCTTAGCTCTCAGAATACACTGGAGTATGGAATTCAAAAGTGTTATCTATTTCTATGATCTTTCTTCTTTTTTATTGAAATGGAAGCTTATTTAAAATGTTAAAAAGCATAAAAAATTGTGAAAATAAATAAAATAATATAGAATTAGACAATAGCTTGTGTAAAAATGTCCAAGTTTCATTAAAAAGTTTTCCTCAGCTCTCAGAGTAAACTGGAGTAACAAATTGAAAAGTGTCATCTATTTCTATGATCTTTCTTCTTTTTTATTGAAATGTTGAAAATGTAAATAGAAGCTTATTTGAAATGTTTAAAAGCATAAAAAATTGTGAAAATAAATTAAATAACATAGATTTAGACAATAGCTGCCGAATATGTATAACAGGCAAAAATTATTTAAGAGAAATTCACAAGACTAAAATATCAAAAATGATAGAGTCGTGTGCTTTGATAAAGGTAAACAATATATTTATATTTTTTTATTTTCTGTATTTAATGTTGTTCTAGATATCTGAAGATGATAGATTGCCTAGTAAAATATGTTCAATTTGCTTTCGTACTATCATAAAACTACATGCATTTAAGAAAAAGGTTGAACGCAATGACACAATTTTAAGACAAATTTTGGACAATAAATATAGTAGGAACATAAATTCAATTACAGAAGAATCAGAACTAAGTCTTAAAGTAGATAATAACTACAATAATGATACTAGTGTTGCTTTGAATAATGAAATTGATTCAATACCTCCACTAATCCCAATAACTAGAACTGAAAATCTCGATGCTGTTGATAATGTATCTAGAGATTTACCCAAAGATGCCCCACCTTTAGTTCCTCTTAAACCATTAGCAGATATAAAATCTTTGGAAAATGTCATTCCTGAATTGGAATATAAATGCTACAACTGTAATACGAAATTTAATAACATATCTTCACTAAAACAACATACTTTAGCTTTATGTAAACCTAAAGATTTACAGGTAAATCATATTATTTACTATTTTTAACTTGAAATGTGTAATATTTTTACATAATTTATAGTGTACCATTTGTTTGAAAGTGTTTAGTGGAAGGAAAAAATTGATAGGTCATTTAAAAGGACATATGGTAATCAAAGATCATGCTTGCAATATTTGTGGTAAAAAATATCCAAATCCTAGTACATTAAAAGTTCATGTAAGATCACATACAGGTTAGTCTAATAAGTTTATATTATATTTTTGTATCGTTTTTGTTTGTTTAGGTGAAAAACCTTTTAAATGCCAGATTTGTAATAAAGGTTTTGTACGATGGGCAGGAGTAAGATTACATATGAAAACCCACGAAGACAAAAGGCCGTTTTTATGTGATATTTGTAACAAAGCCTTCAAGGTACTGTCTAATTTAGAAAGACACAAAAGAATACATTTCGGAATAAAACCTTATAGTTGTCTACATTGCCACAAGACTTATAGGTAAATTTTTCGTTTAAAACGTTTAAAATTGTTTCAAATATACTTTTCTATTACAGCCAATTAGAAAATTTAACTTTACACACAAGAACTTTTCACACTAACGATCGCCCATTTCTCTGCAATATTTGTGGAAAAGGTTATGTCAATTCCAATCGTTTAAATCGTCACATGTGGATACATTCCGGTCGCAAACCGTACAAATGTCGAACGTGTCCAAAAGCATATTCGAACAGCGCCGATTTACGCATCCACGAGTCTTACCACATGGGTAAAAATATTAACGAATTAAAAAAGTACTCCTGTAAAATTTGCAATATGAGATTTTTTCATCCGAGTCGTTTGGCAAAGCATAATAAAGTGCACGAGAAGGAGGATAAATGCCATGTCTGTGGAACGTTATTTACAGACGAAGAAGTATATAAGTTGCATTTAAAGAATGAACATGGGTTTGATGAGTATGTGGAAGATAATTTGTTTGAAGAGATGAAGCAGAAAGCTGCAACTACAGTTGGTAATCTTCAAATATGATTTTGAAAAAATAGCTTTTACAGGTAAATTTTTATATCTCTAAGTGACTTTTGGACCAATTCATTTAAATTAGTTGTAGTTTATGCGTCTTCTGATATAGTGTGACAATAATTAGTGATTTTATGGAATCATGCAATTACTTTATAAGGTTATTAAATCTTTATTGTTGTTTTAGTTGATTGGTTTTACTGTAAATAAATTTTTGTTTAAATGTTCATTTCTTTGTGAAAATTTCCACCTTCCACGGACGTACGAAGTTGCAAGCCTTTTACCAAGGGCGTATGATGAAATTTTTCAAAGGGAGTCATTTATTTGCAAAAAATTACATCTACCATGGCTGACGGTGGAAACGAATCAACTTATGAAACATCCCTCGTATATTCGAAATAATTCACAAGGATTTGAACAGGAATGAAATGTTTGTAGGAAAAAGTAGAATAAATAACGACAGTGGCAGACAATTTTTTTTATATATAATTTTTCTTATGAAGCTTGTCTTTTTTAAAAATATATGGCTCGGTTTAACAATGCACATATATCAAGTGCAAACATAACACAAATATGTATATGCAAGATTTTTACTTGTTTTTAATTTTTTGGAGTGTGTAAGATTTAAAAATCGATTTAGGGGCGCAGATGTCAACCTCCCGAAAAATTCAGCCAAGTCTGCAGCGACAGATGTTACAGGAAGGGAAGAAGGGTGTATTTTATAGAACGTATTTAAGAATAAATTGTCATTTAGACTACAAAAATTCGTGAATAAGGATGTTAATTTTGTAAAAATGAAACTAATTTTAAT
Organism: Lochmaea crataegi; assembly: GCA_947563755.1. Lineage (NCBI taxonomy): Eukaryota > Metazoa > Arthropoda > Insecta > Coleoptera > Chrysomelidae > Lochmaea > Lochmaea crataegi. Next base: position 1,580,398 of record OX387428.1, read on the forward strand.
ACAGGATGTAAAGTTAATTTTATTACTGATATTTGAAACAAATGTTTTTAGTATACAGGGTGATTCGATAAGGCCGTATCTCGGAAAACGTTTGTCCTAGATTTTTGGGGAAACAAAATCAGCTGTAAAAAATATTTTCAAGTCCATATTTTTACGCTAGAAGTCGCAAATTATCATTTTCAAAATATAATTGCGTTTTTTACAAAATATTTCCTTATTTAGGCTAGTAAAAAATATCAACTTTAGAAACTACTATTCTAATACTACAACTTTTGTTAAAGTAATTTTTCTGTGTCCCCTATATTTAAGTGGTGGGGGAAATTTTCTTTCGTTGACATAAAAAAGACTGTAACTTCCATATGCCTGAACCGATTTTCAAAAATGTAGACTCCATACAAAGAGCATTAAAGGTAGATTCCAGAAAAAAATAACAACAAAACTTTTAATCTTTCAAACGGCAGCTAGAGGGTGTTATGTAACACCTAACTCTATGATTTCAAATACAATGCTATAATTCTAACCAGCTTACAAAAAGGTAAAGAAGATGACTTATTCACCTGTCAAAATCGCGAACTGATATCTCTTGTCATTCCATATTTTTTTATTAATGTTTGGCTCACCCTGTAAGTTGTAAGAGAAAATTTATTGCTAAAATTGTTTTTTTAACAAAATAACAAGTAAAAACGCAACAATACTACCTTCTACCGTTGAGTGATAATTGCCCGCTTTTAAAAGAAATAAATTTCACACAACAGTAGAGCCAAAGAATACACCATGGTGTATTCTTTGGTAGAGCAGTCCGATACGGTGTCGATTCGAGGCGAGGTGGGGGCAAGAGCAATGTTTAAACACCGCGTCGCCTAAATACAGTGCCAATTTTAATGAATAGTGGGGGTTACGCTGGAATCTCCGTAAGGCACAAAATTTTACATTGCGTTGCGTCTCTTCTTATATCTATCACTCAACGCTTCTACCTAATTATTAATTTTAAATACTCGAAATGCTTGATAGATTGCACCACCTACAGGAAAACTATGGACTCAAAAACATGCTTAAGCATTTTTTTAGCGTTGATTTTGTTATAAGAATTTTTTTCTCCAAATTTTAGGACGCCCCACTGAGAGGTGTACTAGGCTCAATACACCGCACACTAACTTGGAAAGAGTATTAAAATTGTTGTTTTTTTTTGGTGTGGTGCAGCTAAAGCTGGGTTCTACAAGAGTAGTACAAAATTTTCATTAAATACTTTATACCTGTCTAAAATATTTCAATAGCTTTATATAAAGCCTCTTGCATTCTCATGTGGTCCGCTCTAGAAGATTATATATTAGAGGAAGCTTAAAGCATTGTCAGTAAATTACGGGACCTACCCTTCTAATTTTGACGCTGTCAAATACTCAATCAGGAAATATGTCGAGCATTATGATCAAGATTATAAATATTATTAAGTACACTATATTTTTTGCGATATCCTTCGTCCTGCGACGTCCTTGCGTGTTCTAAGCTCGGAAAATCCATTATTCTTGCGATAATCCAGTACGGCGGGTGGTCTCGGCGGCTTATAAATCATTTCTACTATACATAACCGAAGCAATAATACTTTTTTTAGATAAAAAAAAACTTCAGTACGCTCTCTTGCTTTTAAATTTATTGAAATTAAAAAATTAGTCGAATGCTATATATACAGATTGTAAATAAGCTTTGGCTAATCTCTAATACAATTAAAATGGATTATTTATCCGGGAAGGGATTATTTTTCGTATTATTCTAGAAATATTTACGTACAAATCCCGATTTTAGACAGCATGAGTTATAGCTCACCCTGTATGCTGAAACATGAAATATTTGAATGTGGTCCTAGAGCTTCGAAAAAAATTTCTTATTTAGTAAATTATATACGTAGATTACGAAAATCGTTACGGATTTTTCTTCATATGCTTCCGAGTGTGTATACAGAGTGATTAAACGAATTTATGACCTATTTAAAGAAAAGTTTAAACGTGTATTTCTTCGCCGAAGTTTCCAACCGACTAATTTATTCATTTATTAAAAAGTAAAGGAACAATCTTGATGAAAGTTGGTTAGATTCTTAAAAAGTTTTCGTGAATGTTTTTGTAGCGTTTTCTTACGACCGAGATGTCCTATCTGGCCGTCATCACCGCCTTCTCTCGACGGTAGTAAGGAAGTCATTTAAGTTTTAATTCAAGGAATTAACGCGCGTTCAGATTGCAACCCGCCGGACTTTAATATATTAGATGATTATCGTCTGCCAACCAACTTAAATTACTTTGATTGGACAATGGAAATGGAAAAACTAATCATTTTTGTTTTCGAAAAAGTAGGTCGGAAAAATTTTTCATTATAAAAACTATCTCGACATCTATAATGAGCAATTCGTTGGAAGGATTATTTTGAAGTAAAATAATCTAAGATAGTCGAATACGACACTGGATGTAAAAAAGTTCCAAATTTACTTTTCATCGTCACAAGTTTTTGACAGTACCGGGTGTCTGATTAAGAGAGGTAACCTTCATCCAATCCCCTAGTCTACCTATTTTTTCTCGTATCTTCGCTTAGATGTAGTTTTTACCATTTTTTTTTCAAATTCCATCCACTTTAATGTATATGATTAAAAATATAGCATCGCAAGTAGATACACTAGGTCGGTACTGGCCCAGCGGAAATGCGCATGCCTTCCTGAAAAGCTCACCAAGCCCGTCATGTGCCACGTCAAACGTCAAGAGCTACGTGCCACGTGGCAAAATTTAGGGGTGGGGCGGGTGGCTTTTCAGGGCATGTGCATTTCCGCTGAGCCAGTACCGGCCTAGTATATTTACTATCGCATTCGAAGATTCCCAAAAAAGTTGAAAACAAAACAATTGTTCAATCACCGCCACCTAGCGACCGTTAACACCACTGGAATAATACGATGATATAATATTTGATTAGGCATTGAATTCCCTTTCAAATGATACTAAATTTGTCGAAATCCATAAGGCGGAATAAAAGTTATAACAGTTTTATTGAGTCAACTATCCCACTCACCCCTACCAGTTATTTTACAAGATAGAGGAAAAAGTACTGGAGCAAACTTACGTAAAATGATCTAATGGTTACGAATATTTCAATTTTGTGGTACTAAAGGTACATTTATAATAGAAAAATGATGTTTTTGTAATATTATTGTGAACTACGCCTTTAGCGGTGAAGTAGGAAACTTGAAAATAGTTTCCAGCAGTTTCTCGTATGCAAGTTTGTAATACAGATTTTTTTCTCCAAACTGTACGATAAATAATTTCTGAGATATAGCGGGTCACCTCTCTTAATCAGACACCCGGTACATCCCATTTCCAGGTTTTTCTCCTCCTCCGGTACAGTTCTCATAACTCACTCTGTATAATAAAAAAACTACTTTTCTCTAAAACATTTACAAACTTTTCCAACTGAAAGAACGTCTACTGAATTTTTCAGTTTTCCTTGCGTATCTTTTTTTTTGGGTCCCTTCTTATACGACCATTTACTTTCGCTAGTAAATAATTTTCAAAGTTTCTTATCCAATTTCGAATTTTTTTGTATCTTGTTCTAAACACGTCTAGGATACCGAATTAAACGGACAATTTATATTCAACACCAACATGTAAAAACGTTCTTTCGTCCACCACTTTTACGAACCGATAAAAAGAAAATAAAAAAGTTTCATTCAATCCCTAAAGTCCTAAATTTTATACCTGGAGAGAGGCTGCTTTTTCTACGCACAGTTCGCTCATTGTCAATTTCCCGAAATTAGATCAGAATTATCCCATTTAATCGATGTGTTCTCTTCCTTTCGGTAATTCCCCGGGGCTATGCATGCAAACTACGTTGGTTACACACGCAGTTCTTCACTCCCCCCTGGTGATGGAAAAGAACGAGTCACATAAAAATACCGTACTCTCTAGTGTTATATTTGACCACCACGGTGTTAATAGTACAAAAAAATTTAATATCCTATTGTCAAAAATCAACCTATGCCATAATCGCTTACTCTGAATTCAGTTAAATAACAAAATGTATCTCGATCTACTGTGAACATTCCTTCACAAATCTTTGTCTCTTGCGAAATGGCAACTATTTAAAGAGATCGCTATGCCAGAGGCGAGTTTGCAATTGAAATTCAACTCAATTGAACATAGAGACTCTCTATTCGAAATAAAAGGCCCTTTTAACCGACAGAGCACGGCAAGACGACGAGGACGCTTACGAGGAGTATCAAAAAAATTGTTTATCAATATGTCAGTAAAATCTTTTAAACCTTCCTACACCTCATTAAGCAAGTACGGTGCTGTTTCTCACTACCAACTTACCTTTTTATTCATAATTGACTCCAGTAATATCATGTTTCATTCTCCAAAAATCCAGAATCTTCTGAAAGCTTCGTGATAGATCTATGGTCGTTTGAAAGCTTCGCAATAGATCTATGGTCCTTTGAAATCTTCTTGATAGATCTATGGTCGATTGAAAGATTCACAATAGATCTATGGTCCTTAGAAACCTTCGAGATAGATCTATGGTCCTTTGAAACCTTCGAGATAGATCTATGATCGTTTGAAGGCTTCGCAATAGATCTATGGTCCTTTGAAAGCTTCACAATAGATCTATGATCGTTTGAAATCTTCGTGATAGATCTATGGTGGTATGAAAGTTTTGCAATAAATTTGGGATCATCTGAAAGTTGTGTGCTACTTCTGTGACAGCCCCGGTAAGTAATGCAAATGAATGAAAATAGGAGGAGTCGAAGAAACGAAAGGAGACGATAAAGCGTAGGGAAGGTTATTAAAAGGGTTGAAGCTCGAAAAACAGTCGCTACGGTAGGTCGCGTCGTTATTTGAATTTAAAAGTTTAGACACCTTTTGTGTTGAGCGCTGATTATTTTCTCTCTTCTTTAAACTTCAAATTGGCCTTAATGATCGTTATTATCCAACGAAGACGCTTTTTCGACATCACGACGATGTCTTTTACATTCGATAGAACGTCGCGTGGATTTTTGATATGCTGGAATTTTTCTTGTTAACATAATTATCTAACGAATGATCATAAACAAGCGTCCAAGCGGTATATATTCCCGAGGAGTAGTTGTTTCTGATTCCAAAGACGTAATTATGCAATTTTCATTGTTATAAACACCCTGTGATTATGTGAACACCGCATTTTCGTTGTACAATGTGGTCGGTTCTCTTGTATAACCATCTGAAGATTTACATAAATTTTTATCTTTTACTCGGCGTTGTCGGTGCTGGTAGTGGCGCGATGAAGAATTAAGAAGAACTTTTCTCGTAATTCAGATTTATTTTTGCGCGAATTTACTGTTTCCTTCGACCCCTTTGCATTCCCCTTGCCAAGAAATGGAATAGTTGAAACAGCAGCGTAGAAAATGCAAGATTTTAACTGCATAAAATCGGATTTGAGAAGAAAAAATTGATCCGTTTCATAAATATATTTGTATCAATAAAATGTTAATTAAATTTTTTAAATAATAAACAATAAATTCGTCCATTTTTAAACAATTTTTGACGTGAGTGTAACAAAGCTTTTTTTTAAATAATCACAATGTTTTCGTTATTTCGCCGTTTTTATTCTTACATCCACCTTTTCGCCTTCGCCATTTCTACTTTTACATCCACCTTTTCGCCTACGCCATTTCCACTCCCTTATCCACCTTTTCGCATTCGCCCTTTCCATTCCCGCATACACCTTCTAGTACTCGCCATTTATACACTAGTGTCCACATTATCGCATCCGCCATTTTTACACTCATGTCCACCTTTTCGCCTTCGCCAATTCTACTCCCATATTCACCCTTTCGCATTCGCCATTTCTACCCTTATATCCACTTTTTCTCCTTCGCCATTTCTATTCCGTTATCCACCTTTTCGCTTTCGCCATTTCTTCTCCCATTTCCACCCTTTCGCATTCGCCATTTCCACTCCCGCATACACCTTCTAGCATTCGCCACTTTTACACTAGTCTCCACATTACCGCATGCCATGTTTACACTCATGTCCACCTTTTCGCCTTCGCCATTTCTACACCCGCATCCACCTCTTCGCCTACGCCATTTTCACACTCATGTCCACATGATCGCATCCGTCATTTTTACACTCATGTCCACATGATCCCATCCGCCATTTTTACACTCATGTCCACCTTTTCGCATCCGCCATTTTTACTCCCGCGTCAATCTTTTTTTATATAGTATGATATTTGAATGGGATTGCTGACATTGACATGTGGTTGCTCCGAAATAGAATGGCGGAATGAATCTAAAATCGCATTTTTGACCTTTAAAAAAAATATCACGATTCCGCCTTTGTCTCAAAATAAGGCAGTTTCGCCATAACTTGAAATTCTTCATTTTCGTTCTCCGCAAACAAAAAGAGATATTTATCCTACCCTACACCGTACATTTTCTACAATGCCGTGGGAACACATAAAATGGCATTTTATTCTTAACTGCAAATTACCATTTAAATCTACGAAATAACTGCTGAAAACTTTTGTTCAACTTTTTTAATTTGTCTCTCGAAACTTCTATTTTTTTTGTTACTTTATTTTTTGGTAACATTATACCAAACCGTCGACGATTGTTTGTTTTGTGTGTAGATTTTTTTCCCGTTAGGTAGTTCAGGAACGGTTTCGAGTAGGTTATTAAAAAAACAATTAAAATACATCTACGATCCCTATCTCGATAATTTTGTTTAAATAGTCACGTTTACCGTAAAACGGTTGACTCAGCTCTCTCTCTCTACGGCGAATTACAAACTAAAAGACATAGAACTAAAAAAAACAGTAACTCAATAAACATTAGCTATGTTCCCGTGTTACACTTCAAACCAGTTCGGGATTAGCTCTGAATTGTCTAGAGCGCATGCCTAGTTAAAGAAGATAGAAAAAAACAATCAGCTCTCTCTACGGCGAATTACAAACTGAAAGACATAGAACTAAAAAAAAAACAGTAACTCAATAAACATTAGCTATGTTCGCGTGTTACACTCCGAACCAGTTCGGAATTAGCTCTGAATTTTCTAGAGCGCATGCCTAGTTAAAGAAGATAGAAGAAAACAATCAGCTCTCTCTACGGCGAATTACAAACTAAAAAAAATTACTCAATAAACATTAGCTATGTTCGCGTTTTATACTCCGAACCAGTTCGGAATTAGCTCTGAATTGTCTAGAGCACATGCCTAGTTAAAGAAGATAGAAGAAAACAATCAGCTCTCTCTACGGCGAATTACAAACTAAAAGACATAGAACTAAAAAGAAACAGTAACTCAATAAACATTAGCTATGTTCCCGTGTTACACTCCGAACCAGTTCGGAATTATCTCTTAATTGTCTAGAGCGCATGTCTAGTTAAAGAAAATAGAAAAAAACAATCAGCTCTCTCTACGGCGAATTACAAACTGAAAGACATAGAACTACAAAAAACAGTAACTCAATAAATATTAGCTATGTTCGCGTGTTACACTCCGAACCAGTTCGGAATTAGCTCTGAATTGTCTAGAGCGCATGTCTAGTTAAAGAAGATAGAAGAAAACAATCAGCTCTCTCTACGGCGAATTACAAACTAAAAGACATAGAACTCAAAAAAAACAGTAACTCAATAAACATTAGCTATGTTAGCTTGCTACACTCCGAACCAGTTCGGAATTAGCTCTGAATTGTCTAGAGCAGCCGAACTAAATTGTCAGTCCTTACCAAAAATAGAGAACTGCTGTAGGACTGATTCCGGATCTATAACGAACCAATCCAAACACCGAACTATTGCGAACTCCACTTTTCGGACTAAACTGGTTCGGAATTACATACGCGAACAAACCTAATGGACAAAATCAAAATTTTTTATAAAACACAGAACTTCTTCCATTCAACTTTCTTCTTCTTTCTCCTTTATTGGGTAATATCCCAGAGGATAATTTGCCCAGCTATTCAAATTTCTCGATGATTTATAAATAAACAAATCTTTTTAAATACGCATCTGTGTTTTGTACACATATACATTTTTGTCGTAACTCTCGAACATGACCTGAATTCTTTTGTTTACCCCAAAGCCGACATCGAGATAAATTTTTTTTGCTAAATGTGAGCCTCATATAAAGAATAGTGGTTTAATTTAAATTCACGTCGGGTTATAACTACAAACTTCTATGGAAAAAAATTGTACAAAACCGTTAATATTAGCTGGTTTCGAGTTCGTTGATTTTTCAACTAGTTTATATATATATTTTTCCCGGAATACACTGGAAAAAAAAATCGATCAGTAGATATACTAAGCGGGTACTGAAACAGCGGAAATGCGCTTGCCCTCCTGAAAAGCCCACCCAACCCCAATCCCTGGCCCACTCCCAAATTTAGGCCCCCATTCAAATTTTGACCCATCCCCCAAATTTAGTCAGTTAAAAGTCTGATATTTTATAATGTACCGGGTGGCGTAAAAGTAACATATAATATTTATACAGGGTGAACTTTAAAAAATGTGACACGTTAAACGTCGCCTGGTACGTCAAACGTCACTCCCTACGTCAAATACGCTGTCTTCAACCTTTTGAACTTGAAAGCACATTTTTCACCATCAAAAACTATCAAAATTTAGTTCTTTTTACCATTTAAAACTATAAAATTTCACAACCTTAACGTTGACCTTGACTCTGACCGCTTATTTCTTACACTCCCTGTAACAATTCACCCCTTGTTACACGATATATTTTTCCATGATTCCACTCCATATTAATATCCTAATCGAATTCTCGAAATAAATGCGTCTGTTGAAATATTTTTGCTGTGTAGACCCTTTCTCGATTTCTTCCAATATCCATTGAGATCAACTTTCTGGAAAATTTATCTCGGACTTAAATGATTTACAACAATTTTATTGTTATGTATTCCGTTTACGACTCATCACGGTTTATTTCAGAATCGCCGAAAACATAACCGGATGATTTGTCGAATATAAAAAAAATTAATGTAATTAGTTTTATTTTATGCTTCCAAATCGTAGTTGCGTGAATTTATTTAACTAACAGAAATGTTAAATATGATAGTGACAGTTAAGCGGCAACTTCATGTTAATGTATAATTGGTTGCCTATACTAAGCACATATTTTGGTGTATGTTTGGTTGCCTATAATATATATCGCTACGAGTATTTAAATAACTAACAGAAACGTCAGGTATCTTTGATAGTCACAGATGTATGTTTGGTTGCCTACAGTAAATATCGATGTATTAAAAATCGATTTTTACTCGAAAATGGAATAGAAATAAAACGAAAAATAGAGGTTTAATTTTTTTTATTACAAACCAATCTACAAATAGATATATATGTATAATACAAACAAAACAGTTACGATGAGCAACAAAAATTAGTTTTACATTATTCTAGGATCTTATTTAAACCGATATCGATTGTAGATAAAACGACAACGGTTTAAAATTAAATTAATTACTATCTAGATTATTGTAAGGAATGTACAAGTTGGACGAAGAATGTTCGCTGTTTTTTTAATAACTCTTAAAACTATCTTTTATCACATTTGACATATCTACAAAATTAAATAACGTTTATGGGAATAGAAAAAAACAACAACTCAAAATAACGCGTTTGAAGTATGACATTTGACGTAACGGTGTGACAGCCTAACGTAACCTCAAACATTATTTTCGGTTTATTTTGAGTTGGTTTTTTGAAGTGAAAACTTCTTTAGGCGCGCATTGAGCACTTTTTTTGAGTGAAGAAAAAACATGGATTTTTCGTCATCGTCACGTTTTTATGCGACACACAATATACTTTTGGTTATGCAACACATTTATCAATGAAGCGTATATAGTGTTGCATAAATCATCGTTACGCTTTCCATTTTTTTAAATTGGCACACAATTTTGACGTTGAAACTATTCAAGTTATTGCCTAGTTTTTAAGAAAAAAAACTCGATCACGTATAGGAATTTGATGATTTTGGTTATGATTATAGTCCTCGCTAAAATAATGCGTGAATAATTTTTTTTATTTTTATCTAACTTATTTAAAAAACAAGATAATATATGTATGAGGCACACTTTTCGAAAACTACATCTTACCTTTTTACTTAACATTACCTTAAAAATAAATATAATAACATAATTAAAAACACATTTTTTAAATTAACATTTTTACAGGAACTGCTCGTGATAATTTCTGAAATGAAAAACCAAAAATTTTACATTTTTATTTTTATCTAAATCCACAGTACATACCTATAACTTGATCCGTATGACTCTGCGACGACGTGGACCCCAAAACAGGAGCCGATTGGGGACTTTCTTCTTTAAAATATTTTTCGACATTTTTTCTCCAAATCGTGTAGATCGATTCTTGACATCTTATTTTCAACAAACCACGAAAAAAGTGAGATTTCTTCGTTATTATTTCCAAAGTTGATTTTGTAATTTTTTGTTGAGTAGTTTTATTCAACTTTACTTCTATTGGATAAATTCTGGCCGATAATAAATCTGGTTTAACCTGAAATTAAAAAATATATATATAGTCCCACTTCTGAACACTTCTGATCTAAACTAGAAGTATTCAAAAAATGGTAGTGTCCGAAATAATGAGAATTTTGAGCTGAAATTTTAGGTAACAACTCTCAAATGATGAACGAATATGTGAAAAAATCAGCAACATCGTATCTACGATATTTTGTATACAGGGGAATGCGAAAGTGAGGGGTATGAAAATTCGAAAAAATAATAGCCGAAAGTACACGTGCATAATCAAAAAATCGTAGAGTCCGTGATAATGGGAATTTTTAGCTGAAATTTTAGATACACACTCTTGAATGATGAACAAATATGGAAAAAAATCAGCGACATCGTATCTACCACATTTTTTATACAGGAGTATGTAAAAGTGAGAGGTATGAAAATTCGAAAAAATAATAGCCGAAAGTACACGTGCATAATCAAAAAATCGTAGTGTCCCAAATAATGAGAATTTTGAGCTGAAAATTTAGATATACAGTCTTAAATGATGAACGAATATGGAAAAATATCAGCGACATCGTGTTCGCGATATTTTGTATACAGGGGTTTGCAAAAGTGAGAGGTATGAAAACTCGAAAAAAAAAAATTTTTTATAATAAACTTTAGTGCGAGCTCCTGTATATCCATTCTTTATATAACAAAAGTATCGGCGAATAATATTTTTATGACCGAGTTGGAAATTAGTCATGAGGATATGCCTCGTAAATTGAACATGTATCAATTTGCGGTGACAGCATGGCGCGGTTGGTAGGATAATAATTATCATAGAATCGAAATAAACAAAACAACTGTATAAATTCCACCGAAGCACTAATTCAAACGATAATTTTCGAGTGCATTTTATGCGGTAGTTATCTACCAACGAATAAATAATTCAAAATGGTAACACGCATACAGAGAGTGAGAGAGAGAGAATTTGATTGCTGATAAGGGACTCGGTGGTAGTTATAAAATCAGTTATTGGTTTCCCACCAAAATAATCGCTCTCTCAATGGATTGTAAAATAAAATACGATGCAAGGCATCGAGATGATTTGCGCGGCTGTAAATTTCCATTCTATTCTTCTTGTGACACAGTTTCGGTGGTTCATCAGTCACTACCTCATTTTCCATACCATATTCCATTTTGGCAGATATCTATCGATAAGGGTTGTTGTCGTTAGGCAATCGTCTTCGAACCCATAAAAATAAAATATTAAAAAGTTTGAAAGATCAAACTGCGCTATTTTAAATATTTTTTTGTATGTACAACAGTTATGGTCCAAACGACATTTTTGGTTTTTTCAAAGTGTAGATTTTTATCTCGTGAAATAGCCGGACGATGATTATTGGTTATACTCCATATCTTATTTTATAGTTGTTCGAAGATGTTTATTCCATAGAAGGGTTTATGTCATAAGTTATTTGATTTGAATATTTTCGAAAAAAAAAATTTTCCTCTAGTTATTGTTTGGCAATTTCAGAAGTGGGACGATAATTTTTTTTTTAAATTTCGAGTTAAACAGATTTATTAACTACTTTCACATACTGCTGTATATAAAATATCTTTGATACGATGTCGCTGATTTTTTCTCATATTCGTTCATAATTTAAGAGTGTGCACGTAAAATCTCAGCTCAAAATTCCCATTATTACGGACTCTACGATTTTTTGAATACGCGCGTGTACTTTCGGCTATAACCTAAACTCCTCACTTTCGAATTTTCAAAATCTGAACTAAGTTTTCACCGACCTTTTTATATATGGAAATTCACTAATTTGATCGCGTACATTACGAAAATGCCCTTTAAGACTTCCTAAAGTTTATAATAATAATTTTTTTTCGAATTTTCATACCCCTCACTTTCGCTTACCCCTGTATACAAAATATCGTAGATATAATGTCACTGATTTTTTCTCTTGTTTGTTCATCATTTTATAGTGTGCATCTAAAATTTAAGCTCAAAATTCTCATTAATACGGACTCTACGATTTTTTGAATATGCGCGTGTATATATTTATACAGAGTGGAATTAAAATAAACATAAAGTAACAATATAGCGGTTTCAATTTATTTAAAGCTTCGGAATAAAAAAAATCGGACGACGAATACATAGTAAAATCCCGAATCGAGTGCTCGATATATTGTTAAACCTTTTGTAGACGTAAAAATCGTTTTCGAGACACACACACGGACCTACCAAAAGGATAAGGGCATCTCAATTCCACCAATAAATTAGATAAAGCTTGTAGTGAGTTTCTGATAAATGCAGCAGCTTCAAAAAGATGACATTTGGCCATCGATATCACTTTTTAAAGTCAAAAAATTTGACGAATATAGTAAAAAGTTAGTTTTATGAACAAATTGTGGGCCTGGGAAATTTTCCTATCTCTATATCATTGTAAGTCACGCCCCTTTCCAACATGGCCTCCATATCCGAGGATCGCCATATATGATCTGTCGCTTGTCGGTAACTGTCAAAATTTTAGAAAATAATGCACTGGCTTGTTGAATACTTTAGAAAAATTTAATTTCTTCTATTTCTAATTATTTTTTATATAAAATTAACAAGTAGTTGAGCAGGTTTTTGGATGAAAAAAAAAGAAGAAATGAAACGACGCTCGTGTCCGACAATAAAATTAAAGTGCGGTGGTATGTGAAAAAGAAAGGCACTCACCTGTTCGTCGTTAAGAAACCACGTGACGTTTGGCGGAAGGTGGTTGCCAGGGCCCCACGGGGCGTAGCATCCCGCTCTTATGGTCTTTCCAATCTCGATTTTTATCGTCGATTCCGGAGGCTCTTCTATAGTCAATCTCGGATTAGTTTTAGGTGGATCTGAAACAAAGAAAACGTTTCATACGAAAATATTTATTTTTTCTACTGAATATTGATATTTACCTGTAACTATCATATGGGCGGATTTTATATCGGTATGGAACAAAGGAGCGTCAGCTGACACTTCGCATTTATAATCCCCCGTCATTTCTCTGCTTATATTTCTTAATGTTACTTCAGTCGATCCTGATCTTATGATCTGCAACAAAATGAAAAAAATACTGCAAAAATTTGATATGAAAATGAACGTTTGTTTGTTCGTATTTGCTGCGCTGCCGTACCGTTCAAAATTGCCGCAGTATTACAATACCTCTAGGCATAAATTCTTGACTGCAATAGAATAGAACGTTCCCCGGGGATCATTCCTCTTTTCTACTTTACTTCTGTTTTGTTAATATCATAATTACGTATTCTGGAACATCAAGGAGGGAGCATGGAACAGGGAACAAAGCCACAGCGATTCCAAAGAGCAAGGAGTTTAAAAAAGTGAGGTTAATGGTCCACAACGTCAAATAAATTCACAAAACTGTCAAATTATTCCGTGTTCCCTGGCTGATCCCTTCAATTTACTCAGTAGGGAGTCATCCGTCTATTGACGTTCGATAGAATGACGTTCAAGAATACCATAGTAGATATACTAAGCGGGTTCTAGCGCAGCGGAAATGCGCATGCCCTCCTGAAAAGCTCACTCCCCAAATTTTGACAATTGACCCACCCCCGGTCGTGACGTCCACAGTTATTCATTCTCGATAGAACCACGCCTCCTTTCTCTCTTTTGTAATAAGTCAGGAATAAAAGAAGAGTTGTCGACAGAATATACAGTGAGACTTTCGACTGGAATAATGGTAAGCTACTGTAGAAAGTGACCGGTAGAATTCTATAGTGTGCAGAGTCCCAGTACAGCTTCAATGACAAATGACTCAACGTCAATGTCAGCCTATTAGCAAGAGTGGCACTCTGCACACTATAGAATTCTACTATCGACTCTATTTACAAGTCTTGTCGGCAATGTCTTCATAAAAACTTCAGTATCTTTCGAACGGATAGTAATAAGTCATGAATAAAAGAAGAGTAGTCGACAGAATACACTGTGAGACTTTCGACTGGAAAATGATAAGCTACTGTAGAAAGTGACCGGTAGAATTCTATAGTGTGCAGAGTCCCAGTACAGCTTCAATGACAAATGACTCAACGTCAATGTCCATGTCAGCCTATTACCAGGAGTGGCACTCTGCACATTATAAAATTCTACTATCGACTCTATTCACAAGTCTTGTCGACAATTTCTTCATAAAAACTTCAATATCTTTCGAACGGATAGTAATAAGTCATGAATAAAAGAAGAGTTGTCTTTCAGACTTTCGACTGGAATAATGGTGAGCTACTGTAGAAAGTGAACTGTAGAATTCTATAGTGTGCAGAGTCCCAGTACATTTTCAATGAGAAATTACTCAACGTCAATGTCATCCTATTACCCTTCAATGACAAATGACTCAACGTCAATGTCAGCCTATTACCAGGAGTGGCACTCTGCACACTATAGAATTCTACTATCGACTCTATTCACAAGTCTTGTCGGCAATGTCTTCATAAAAACTTCAGTATCTTTCGAAAGGATAGTAATAAGTTAGAAATAAAAGAAGAGTTGTCGACAGAATACACAGTGAGACTTTCGACTGGAATAATGGTAAGCTACTGTAGAAAGTGACCGGTAGAATTCTACAATGTGCAGAGTCCCAGTAAGGCTTCAATGACAAATGACTCAACGTCAATGTCAGCCTATTACCAGGATTGACACTCTGCATACTACAGAATTGTACCATCGACTCTATTCACAAATCTTGTCGACAATTTCTTCATAAAAACTTCAATATCTTTCGAACGGATAGTAATAAGTCAGGAATAAAAGAAGAGTTGTGGACAGCATACACAGTGAGACTTTCGACTGGAATAATGATAAGCTACTGTAGAAAGTGACCGGTAGAATTCTATAGTGTACAGAGTCCCAGTACAGCTTCAATGACAAATGTCTCAACGTCAATGTCAGCCTATTACCAGGAGTGGCACTCTGCACACTATAGAATTCTACTATCGACTCTATTCACAAATCTTGTCGACAATTTCTTCATAAAAACTTCAATATCTTTCGAACGAATAGTAATAAGTCAGAAATAAAAGAAGAGTTGTCGACAGAATACACAGTGAGACCTTCGACTGGAATAATGGTAATGGTAATAGTACAGCTTCAATGACAAATGACTCAACGTCAATGTCAATGTCAGCCTATTACCAGGAGTGGCACTCTGCACATTATAGAATTCTACTATCGACTCTATTCACAAGTCTTGTCGACAATTTCTTCATAAAAACTTCAGGAATAAAAGAAGAGTTGTCGACAGAATACACAGTGAGAATTTCGACTGGAATAACGGTAAGCTTTTGTAGAAAGTGACCGGTAGAATTTTATAGTGTGCAGAGTCCCAGTACAGCTTCAATGACAAATGACTCAACGTCAATGTCAGCCTATTACCAGGAGTGGCACTCTGCACACTATAGAATTCTACTATCGACTTTATTCACAAGTCTTGTCGAGAATTTCTTCATAAAAACTTCAATATCTTTCGAACGAATAGTAATAAGTCAGAAATAAAAGAAGAGTTGTCGACAGAATACACAGTGAGACTTTCGACTGGAATAATGGTAGCTACCGTAGAAAGTGATCTGTAGAATTCTATAGTGTGCAGAGTCACAGTACAGCTTCAATGACAAATGATTCAACGTCAATGTCATTCTATTACCAGGAGTGGCACTCTGCACACTATAGAATTCTACTATCGACTCTATTCACAAGTCTTGTCGACAATTTCTTCATAAAAACTTCAATATCTTTCGAACGGATAGTAAGAAGTCAGAAATAAAAGAAGAGTTGTCGACAGAATACACAGTGACACTTTCGACTGGAATAATGGTAAGCTAAGGTAGAATTCTATAGTGTGCAAAGTCCCAGTACTGAATAATTTTTGAAAGCCAACTTCATATAAATAGTTAGGTACAGTGGAACTACTTCAGGGAGTTTTTAGCGTTACCACTAGTAGGCAAGGCCTTGTTTATACCTTCATATATATCTAACAACCAAAAATGATTTTATTATATTAAACCAACATTACATCTGAATCGGTTTTTTATTTCGAATACCACCCTGAGATGAACAGGACCTTAAATCAAGGTAACAATAGTGAGGCGGTAAAAATGAGCAGGAGCCCCGTCCAATTAAATTTGTTGGGACACAAAGTGGGGGGATTTCGAGAAGGATCCAAAAGGCATATTTTAGGAGTTTCAAAAATTGTTTCCATGAATAAGATAACTCCTCCCCAAACGTTAACACTTTATCGTTATACATATCGTTGGTCGTGATTCACCCTGTATAAAATATTGTTAAAAGATTCAAATTTATTTATTTGAAGCTTATTTCCAACAGTAGGTATTCAACGTGATGGATGTGGTACAATGAAATTTCAAAAATAGTAAACATCCTTTTCGATCCTCGAGAAAATATTCAAGAGACTTATGCATTATGGAAAAACTACGATGCATACAACTTGAAATTTTTACGACATATTTTTGCCGCATTCTGGCTACATTCTAAATCAAGTCCAGGTTTTGACAATCGTAGAAGCATTTTAGCTATTTTCGATCATTCTCCGGTTAGAATATTTCCAGAGTCGACAAGTTCAAGTGATGTCGCGCGACATTATATTGCATAAAACTCCGATTTCACAGATTTCTTGTATTTTTTTGTAACACGTCTATTCATGGAGTTCACATTCTAATAAAGTTGTAGAATGTTTCTTTGGTGAAATGATAAAAACTTGTTTAAATTTAAATATTATCGAGCCATCTCACACGAAGTGTTATCGATAGGATAACAAGGATAAAATCCTCGAGAGAAGGAAATACTGTGAACGAGGGTATCTTGAGGGATAACTAGTAGTGATGAAGCTCCCTAAGGACTTCAACGCTCTGAACATTCAACCGAAAAGAAAGAAAGGCAAAAAAGGGTCAAAATGTGTACCCTTAGAGATTATTCAACATATTTACCTAAATTTTATTTTGTTTTTGAATAATTTGGCGTTTCTTTTTTTCCGTTTGTTATTTTGAATATTTAGGTTAAGCTGTAAGGCCGCAGTGGTGAAATTTAGCAATACAGAAATTTTTTTACAGTAGCAGCTATCATGGAGTGTGGTCGAACGCTCCTTCTATATCAATAAATGCTCCGTATTTAGTTTAAATAAAAGTTTTTTCGAAGAAAATCACAATTTTGATATTATGAAGTTCAATAAATAATGTAACATTGTAAGACTTTGGAAATAAAGTAACAATTTTTATTTTATTTTCAATTGTCGTTGAATGTTCTTGCTCTGTCGCCAAAAATTTCGACGCATTGCAGAAATAAATGTATTTGTTTTGTCAGAAGCGATAAAATAGTATTGAGAGGAAGTTTTACTGATATTTTGTACCTAGTTGCCACTTTATTTTCGTATAAGATATTGTTTGTTACGGGCCGGAGAGTCAGATGGACAAAGGAAAAAGTTTTCGTTAGCGCATTCGCAATAATTTTAAAATTTTCAATAAAGATCAATTTTGTTGGTTAAAAGTGAAAAATATAAAGAAAGAAAATAGTTTTTACAGCAGTTTAGTCCAGGACACGCTGCTAGGATACCGTTCTAATCAAGACATCTCTATCTACCTATCTTCTTCGAGATCTAGTCTCCATCTTCTCAAGACTTCGTAGAGGCAAGACCTACCTATCTTCTTCAACCATCACCGTTTCCGGAAACAACAACTTCATAAGCTAAGTACCTATAAAAGTACAATTCTTTTCAAATTTGTTCCATTTCCTGTGGCAGAAAAATAAATGTAAATTTGTTCTAAATTCCATTTTTTATTTTTTTTTCTAAATCCTCAACTATAAAATTGAGGGAGATATCGCCCGGGGTAAAGTTTTAAATGTTCTGTTTAAACTTTTATCTAAATTCTACAAGGCGTTTCTACCTTTTCCGCCTTAGTTTGTTAGTACTTTTTATCGAAGTCAAAAAGGTAGTGGCGCCCTCAATTTTTACAACCAAAATTAAGGACTAGTATATAAAAAGAAGCAGTTGGGAATCCAAGGATTTTCTGATGCTGACCATGCAAATGATGAAAATGGTCGAATTTCATATACAGGATATTATGTGTTTATGCTGAGTGGAGCTGCAATATCATGGCGTTCGAAGAAACAGCAGTCGGTGGCAATATCATCAACAGAATCATAGTACGTGGCTTTATCAGAAACATCACGTGAAGCACTATTTGATGTTAGAATTGAAATTAAATGACTTGTCGATGATGAATCTTGGCACTGACAACCGTGGAGCAAAGAACATCCAATGCTACTTGTCACTCACGTACTAAACATATTGCTACAAGATACCAATTTGTTCGTCAATTGGTGAAAAATAATGAAATAAAATTAAGACATGTTCCATCTAAAATAATGCCTGCTGACATTCTTACGAAGCCGCTTCCTTATCGTCTTGTTGATGCAATGGGACTGGAAATTTGTCAAAGTACAAAATTTGAGAAGGGCGTGTTGGGTGACTAATTCAATTGTAGCACTTTAGTACCTATAGTTCATATAATAGCCTTCTTGGTGTGCGTCATCGTTTGTGACGTATATCCCGGTTTTGGGCATGTCGATATTTTATTTGTTATTTTGACATATAGCTAACCTTTAATTTGATCAATAAAATCATCAGGATCGTATTCAGCCTAATTCGAAAAGGCTGTGAAATTAATAATACTTGGGATATCAAAACACTGCAAAATAATGTATATTCAATTAAAATATTAAAATAATTTAATACTAGTAAATATAGTCCTGCATTTGAATAAATAAAATGCTAACAATAAGATCAATATTCACTTTTCATAAATAATAATTTACCATAAACAACAAAGTACAGACCTGACGAGAACTGTCAGTTGGACATTAGAAAAAGACGTAAGTCACATTGCCGAGACGAAAGGGACGTCTGCATCGTATTTTGAACGATGTATTTTCGCCCGATTGATAGGTCGCGTTTGCGCGTAATCTAAACATCAACCAATCAAATTTTTGTAGTCATTATTAGGGTTTGTAATACGTTTAAACAGTTCATTATTGTGATATTTTGATTAGGATTAATCACAGACCTGCCTTTTTTCCATTTCTTCCAACGTAATGTGTTAGAAGGACATTAACAATCAATGTCGCACACCAAGAAGGCTATTATATGAACTTTACCAACTACATCGTTTTATTCTTGTTGGTGATTTATTTATGTCTTTATGTTGTCATGGCGTATAGTTCTGATTTGTTTTTTGTTATTTATTCGTCATAGAGACGCAGTTGTCAGTTCGATTGTCATTAATAAGAAGATGACATGTTTTGTAATACTCAAAAATAAATAATTTCAAACCAAAATAAAGTTTAATATTTGTCGAAACACAAATTAAATTTCCTTAAAAGGAAACATATCTTACGACAAATGTGGTAATTATATTAAAATAAATAAATCTCTTAAACGTAATTGGATTTTCACTAGAAATCCTCAACTTCGACTAAAAGCTTTTTCTTTAAAACACAAAAAAGCAAAAAATATCAACCATCGCGCAAATTGATCTAAATTCCCATTTTTTTCACACAATTTTCGTGTTAGGTACAGAACGATAAGCTCTCCCACTTTTGTTATTATTATTATTATCATTGTGACAATGTATGACTTAAAAAGAGCCTCTATTGTTGATAAAGCCATCAATTTTATGAAGTAAATCAAGTTTCGGAATGGACATTCCAAAGAAAGGGCTCCGACAGGTGTAGAAAACCCCAAAGGAAAACGGAATTGATTTTATTATCTGTCCCAGGGTCCGCAAACAGGCCCATTATCAAACGAATTCGAGCACCGCTATTCTTTTCGACATTTTTATTTCATAATCTATTTCAAATTGCTTTCACCACAATCCCTAACTGGGTCTATTTTTTTTTTCATTTTATTGTTACTTTTGTTAAGCTACAATAACGAATAGTGGAAAATTAAAAGTATATATTCTGAAATTCAATTCGTGCTCTCTCTTATACTTCAAGTACTGGAACGTTTGCATGTAAAATCCATACTTGAAACCTTTCCGGAGTGGGCAGTTCTATTTTAATTTTCAATATCGATCAATTGAACTCCTATTAACTCCGTATTTACTGCAGTTTATATGATAATGTTCGATTTCAAGTAGGTAGTAGTCTGGCTCACAAGTTCGTGTTAATTCTTGATAAAGCTCCTAAAAATGATGAAAATAAGATAACATCTAGTTTTTTGTTAATAACTCAAAAACTATTAATATTTAAGGCATTTTGCTCTTGGTTATACCGTTTATGTGAAGAAACCAGTAGCCTACATCAGGCTCAACACTCTTTTCACTAGATCCTTCTTGGAGAAATCCTCCCTTGGATACGCTAGTCCTAGGAGTCTATATCTCCAATACACAACTAACAGATAGGTCTGGTAGAAGTAAGCATGATCACCCAGTACATTAGGCATCTGGGTTAATCCGAAGAAGCGACACGTATCTGCAGGGCAGGATACACGGAATTCCAGTAGGAGCAATTACCTCAAAAATTGTTTGTAAATTTATAAATTGCAAATTATTTTCGAAAGAAAAAAAAAATGATAAATTGGCTGTCGAAAACTCTTGACAAATTTTCAATGAGGATATTTCATCCTCGTTAATAATTTCCATGTCGAAAAGAAAAACTTTTACTCTCTTTCCCTTTGATGGTAGGTAATTTCTTATCGCCTTTTTTTTCTCTCTCTGCCCCTTCTTGTTTACAGACTTTTGAATCTTTTTCTTCGGGATATTTTTAATGAAATAAATTAAAAGGCCAACTTAAATTATGGTTTGATCGGAGAGTTTTAAGGAATTCTAACAGCGGCGTCCATATCCCTTTTTTTTTCTTACAGAAAATGAGATTTTTAAAATAAATGTGACATTTTTTCGAAACTGATCAGTAGATATACTAAGCGGAAAGCGCATGCCCTGCTGAAAAGCTCACCAAAAGCCCACCCATCCCTGACCACCAATATTTGCCACCGTAACATTTGACGTAGCACGTGACGTTTGATTTGCCACGTGGCACGTAACTTTTGACGTAGCACGTGACGTTTGACGTAGCACTTGACGTTTAACGTGGCACGTGACGTTTGATATGGCACGTGACGTTTGACGTGGCACGTGACGGGTTTGGTGAGCTTTTCGGGAGGGCATGCGCATTTCCGCTGTTTCAGAACCCGCTTAGTATATCTACTCTGATCAGAAAAATTAAAGATATGTGAATCTGGTATTAATATTGGCATGGGCACGAAATCTATTCCAATTATAGCTAGAGTTAATAGAATTTGTTGACTTACTTCTTTTTTATAAAAGGAAGCAAATATTTTCAATATAAAATGGAAAATTTCCATCAGCATAACAAGTTGAAGATACATATTTAATATATTTTTCGACTTGTTGCATATAAGTAGAATCCAACAATTTCCGAATAAATTTTATTAAAAAACATCTGAGATGCTAATATCGCATCGAAATGCAGTGTAAGGTATATAAGAGCAATAAAACTATCAAACTGAAATCTGTGAAGGCGAAAAGTGATGGAAGCTATAAAATGCACGCCTTACAATAATAAAGAACGTTTCCCTCAGAAGTTCGCAATTTCGCAATTTTTCTACTACTTCACTTCACAGACGAACAAGCGCAGAAAGTAACATTTGTCGTACATTTTAATACAACTTCAAACAATTTTTATTCAAGCGATCACCTTTATCACACTCCTCCTTTTATTTAATTACTTCCAAGGGTCCTTGGACATTTCCATAGACGTAACGTTAAAGAATGCAAAAATAAAATCCACGAGATTGACAGATACCGAAAGTCAAGGTCATCACGTATGTTTACTACATTTAATTATTACATAACATTCAATAGTAAATACTAATATGAACTTGTGCATCAAGTAGTAGTTTTATTGAAGTCAGATGACCTTCCCAAGGACCTGGAGGACCACCATATAAAGAGGACTTCTTAACAACACATCCAACATCACAAGACGATTTCAGATTCACCTGACCTGGCTATAACGAAAATAGAAACGATGTCAACGGAAACACCGGTGATCCAGTGATCCTAATAAAAAAGGAGCTGTACCACTAGGAAAACGCACCGAACTGGACGATCAAAAAGAAGAAATATAAGGAGCGATAGAATGAAGTTAACGAACTTGTAGAAGACGTAGATGAAAATTAGGATTAACGTCTGTGGAAGAAATAAAAGGAAGGCGCCAGGATTAGACAGGATCGCCAATAGGGCTATGAAAAACAAGCCAGTAAAAGAAATAATGATACTCTTTACTTTGACAATAATATGCCAAACTTTGGTGTCGTCTGCTGGAAAAACGTGTCTGCTTCTTTAAAACTGGCTATATATTTTCGCCGCACCGTTGGTTAGAGTCAAAATATGTAAAATGCTCGTACACATGTGAAATTTTCAGTAAATCTTGAATTTTTAAAATACGGAATTATTTGCATATCTCGATTTATACTCAGTGTTGGAATTTTGATTCAAAAATGAACAAAAAAAAACTCGAAGGGAATCAGATTAATTCGATGGATGATGTCGCTATGCGAAAGCGGGAAACTTTGTCGTATATCAAACACTTCAATCAATGAAATATGCACGCGTACGCGATATATAGCTAGCGATCTACAAATAAATATTGGTACAAGTGTGTTTGTAGTTATTAAAATTGAAAATTTCTGCTGTTATTTTATAATGAAATAATCGATTCGGTAGACGTAAATTGTGTGTTTAGAAACAAAAAACTACTTACGTCGACGTTGAAGTCAGCGAAGGTAACTGTAAAAGCCCTGAAGGGCGGCGATTCTTTGGGAACGTATCTATAAAATTCTTCATCGTTCCAATACCATTTGATGGAGTATAAAGCGACTTCCTCGAGATTGTATTCGCAGGACAAAGTCACAGTGTCACCAGATAGTGCAGCTTCCGGTACGGTGATTCGCATCTCCTTCAGGGCATGAGAATCTGGAAAAAAAAGGAAACTGAGATGTGAAAATAAAGATTTTGCAAGATCGAGCGGTCAGAAACAGTTATTTGCACTTAGAACATGTTTTATTACAGTCTTTGTTGTTATTTTGAATGAGTTTTAGTATTAGGAGAAATTAATACGAGTGTGATGTTGAAATGTTGTTCAGGCTGATATTTACTATTTAATGTTTATTTACGTGATGAACTTGACTCTCGATACCTGTCGACCTCGTGGGTTTTAGTTATGCACTCTTTAACTTTCAATGATTTATATTGAAAATAGTTACAAGAGAATTTATTTCTTATTTTATTTTATGCCAAAAGGCATCACATCAGGACATTGTATTAACGGGGCGTAAATTAAATTTGAAAGGAGTATAGAATGCCTTACTTGTAAAGTTAGAATTCAACAGAATCAAATCCCCGTATACATTATTAATGTTAAAGTATTTTATTATATATACGAGGTGCCATCAAAAAAAGTGAAAAGCTTTGTTCAAGGACAAAATTTAAGGAAAACCGCCTTTTTTACATAGCACACTGTTTTCGATAAAAAAAATAAATCTAGGCACATTATGTTCTTGATGAAAGATATATACTGACACCAACGTCGATTGTAATTTTTCTCAAGCCAATAGAAACGCAATACATCTACCGCTAGAGTTGTTTTCAGGATGTTGTTTTGACGAAGCATGAATTAAATTTGAAAGGAGTATAGAATGCCTTACTTGTAAAGTTAGAATTCAACAGAATCAAATCGCCGTATAAATTATTCATGTTAAAGTATTTTATTATAAATACGAGGTGCCATCAAAAAAAGTGAAAGGCTTTGTTCAAGGTCAAAATATAAGGAAAACTGTCTTTTTTACATAGCACACTGTTTTCGATAAAAATAATAAATCTAGGCACATTATGTTCTTGAGGAAAGATATGTACTGACACCAACGTCGATTGTAATTTTTTGCAAGCCAATAGAAACGCAATACATCTACCGCTAGAGATGTTGTCAGGACGTTGTATTGACGAAGCGTGAATTAAATTTGAAAAGAGTATAGAATGTCTTACTTGTAAAGTTAGAATTCAACAGAATCAAATTCCCGTATAAATTATTAATGTTAAAGTATTTTATTATATATACGAGGTGCCATCAAAAAAAGGCTTTGTTCAAGGACAAAATATAAGGAAAACTGCCTTTTTTTAAATAGCACACTGTTTTCGATAAAAAAAATAAGTAGAGGCACATCTTGATCTTGATGAAAGATATGTAGTGACACCAACGTCGATTGTAATTTTTTGCAAGCCAATAGAAACGCAATACATCTACCGCTAGAGTTGTTGTCAGGACGTTGTATTCACGAAGAGGAAAGAGTATAGAATGCCTTACTTATAAAGTTAGAATTCAACAGAATCAAATCCCCGTATAAATTATTAATGTTAAAGTATCACACGAGCATATAAAAACATTTGACGCCTGTGATGAATCCTGGAATCTTATGAACAAAGGTCTTGGGTTTTCCAAGATAAACCAAACCCGATGGAAGTTACCCGATCTCGAAGTGTTTCCAAAAAGATGAAGTCGACATTTGTCTCAAAAGCGGGTCATGTAGCAAGATCAAAGAACTGTTACTGCTAATTCGTTACGGAAGGAATGGGATCCAAATGCCATCACCAGACTTGGAAAGAATGCCATTCAATGGTACACAGACGGCTCAAAAGCAATAGAAGGAACTGGGAAAGGAACCAAACACTCTGAAAGCTTGGGAAAAACTCCAAGTATCTTTCACACCATAAGAAAATGTACCCAGTTCAGCATTGATAAAGGATATAGAAGGCAATAATGTCGGATACTCAAACATCCATTAACACATTGCGTGCCAAGCCCTAATCTGAAGACTTACCCCAGGGGCCACAATACTTTTCGCAGTATTTGATGTATTCAATACCAAAATAAATTTTTTACCAACAAATTAGTGTTTTTGTTTCATTTTTAGCAGGAAAAAACGTAGGTTTTGCGCTTGTAGCCACGTCTTTCAAATATGAAAGACGCTTTCCTCCATGATTTATTTTTCTGCAGGTCCTCGTCGAAGCTTGACTCAAGAGGAGTTGGATGATATAGCAGCTGAAATAAATATAGATAGTGAGAGTGTCTTTGATTCTGATGATTCTTTGAGAGATCCGGATTTTCTTCTGGACACTGCACATCTCCACAATTCAGATTCGATCCATCTGATGAAGATGATGACGAATAATCATTGGACATTGAAAAATCCCTATAGGAAGTTAGGAATGGAATTGCTTCTGGGAGTACCAGTTGTAAATGCATGGGTCCTGTACAAACGGGCCACCAAGAGGAAAATTTAAATGCTTGCATTTAGGGATATTTTTGCAGCAAACCTACTTGGTCATGAGGAAGAGTCAGAAACAAAGAGGGGGACTGAAACACCCTTTTGGGGGCCGGAACCCTAAGAGTTTTAACAGGGATCCTAGCGGGACATTGTCGCCTGAATGGGCACCTGAAAAAGGTCAAAATAGTGGAAGAAGAAGAATGTAGATTCTGTGGTATGGAAGAAGAGACCTCCATCCACATACTTGAGTCTTAACGACTAATCTAACAGCGAAAAAAAGAAACCTCTTTGAGCCAGTACACTTATAATAATAATAATAAAAAAGGAATTTAATCAAGTCGAATAAAACGTCAAATGTAAAATTATAGTTTCCTTTTCTGATCGTGAGAAATTGGAAAATCCTAAAAATCGGAAAATTGCTGTAACGTCGTAAAATGTGACAAAACACTGCCGATCGAAATCCATGAGTTACTAGCTTGTTCGAACACTCGTAAACTGGCCGTTGGAATGTTTTTCCCTCCCGAACTCCAACGAATCCTCCATGATCTCCAATAAAATTCATAAAACGTTTTTAAGTAAAAGAAATGTTTATTTTCATTTCCTTAAAGATATTTTGAAGCGGCTGCGTTTTAAGGAAGTGGAGAAGGAAACCTTTTTAGAATTTCGATAAATTCGAGTCTAAAAATATCAATATTCAAGGGAGAATTTAAAAATTGTCATAGTTTTGTTTCTTTGTGCTAAAACCGGTCCTGTTGTTTGACAGGCGATCCATGTAGAAAAACTAATCATGTAATATGAAACTGTGGCAGGCGAACTCTTGAATAAAACATCCATACAAACTCACGAATATGACCGAAGACTAATAAGTTTGGCGTATGTGTGTTATGCGCTTAGAAATGGCTTATTTACTTTAGAAATACACCTATATCTAGAATGAAATATGCCATTTTTATAAGAAAACGTTCCATTCTGCTCGGTCCATTACTACACTTACCGGGGTCATGCAATAGTTTCATATAAATAAAGTTTTACAAAATATATCGTTAAAAAAAACGTAAAGTCTAGTCATGGGACTGCCGATACCAATAAATTAATCCCCTTTAAAAATTTTATCGTAAGCCCATCGTAAATGGAATTTTTTACACAAAGAAAGTACACATATATACACAGTATACATATAGCTCATGGAAAACGTGACGATGATTTATGCAACAGTATATACGCTTCATTGTTAATTGTGTTGCATAACCAAAAGTATTGTGTGTTGCATAAAAGCGTGGCGAATGACCAAAAGTATTGTGTGTTGCATAAAAGCGTGACGATAATAAAAAAAATTTAAAACTCATACAAATCACAAAAATGGTAGTATTGGGCTGAAATTTTAGCAGGACTTAAAAAGTTTCTGAGCTCCTCTTCTTCTTTTTAATTTAATTGGTATTGGATCTTGAACTTTGAAGAAAACAATTAAATCGGAAATGTATAGTAATTGTTAGGTTAACAACGATTCCAGATATTTATTTCGAAAAAACAAAACATTTTTTTTTAGAAAAATATAGTCTAACCCCGGTATTAGAGGGAATTCCACCTGGATCGAGCCATCGCATAAAATACAAAATTAATTTTTTGACTCTACGAAATGTGTTTTTCCTTCTTACTCCTCGTTTTACTTCAAATTTTAATGTAAATGGCCCTACTTCATTGTACCGCCGCTTGTTTTACCAACTAGGGAAATATTGAAAAAGTTTCACACTTTGAAGACTTGCTCGTTACATTCTCTCGATTTATCTTAGCTGCCATTTCATCTTTCAATCTCCTTCCTTGCTCCCTCTCCCTCTCTCCATCTCTTTTACTCAAAGATCTCATCGGTGACGAGATATTTACCTCCATAGACAGCGACAAATAATTATTACAAACGAAAAATTGTATCCCCCACAATTTTATTTTAACAAAATACGAGGGTTCTCTTTTATATTTTGCATAAAGAGCATTTTTGCATCCTTTGGAACCAATTCTGGAAGCAGTTATCCAACTAAACCCTAAACCACCTCTTCGCCTATATCCCCGGAACCGCTGTGGAGGCATATCATCAGGCATAAAGGGTCGTTGACTTCTCATTTCTTCATTTAGAACCTACATAGATTGCCTGATACTCCCTCTCTTCCTTCTCCTTAGTTCTATTGATGTCTGTTATTGTACTAGACAGTTTCCTAAAGCAAACCTCATTCTGGCGTTAATGGCGCTCCCGAGTTGTCCACCAATTTCTCCCTTTTCTCCTCAAAACGTTTACAGTAAAATACTGTGTGTTCAGCATCGTCTACGCTATCGTCGTTCATTTTGTGGGTGAATCTCCCAAACTCCCCATGCCCGCTCAAGAATTGAGTTAGGAAATAATTGGTATGTTTAAACTTACAGTTGATCCAGGGTTCTATGTTAGGGATTAGTCTTTTGGTCCATTGCTCCACTCTTTCCTCCTTGTTCCATAGGACCTGCCATATTTCCAGTGTAATTTGCCTCTCAGTAGCTTTTCTGAGATTATGTCTGTGGAGTCTCGCGCGCTCCTTTATCAGTAGCTCAACTGGGACTACTCCCGCTATTACCTGTGCCGCTGCAGTCGAGTCCGTTATGTACGCCCAACACACTCTCAGGGTTATTTTCCTGGACAGAGGTCCCTCAATCACCATAGCTTGATCACATGATCTTCCATATTGTTACCAATATCTTGTTGTTCCTTGAGGTCTCTGGCTTCAACAAATATGGCCAGATCGTCAGCAAATGCTAGGGTAGTTTTACCCTCTTCTAGCTCTAGCATCAAGACGCTGTCGTAAAGGATATTCCAGAGCGTGGGTCCCAGAACCTAGTCTTGAGGCACCCTTGTGGTCACTTCCATCTTCTTTCCTGTCGAGATTTCTACATACCTCTCTGAGAGGTAGTAACCATTCATGTTGAGTAAGAAAACCGAGAAATTTCTCTTCTTCGATACTTCCATAATCTTCGACCAAGACGCAGAGTTGAACGCGTTCCTAATTTCCAGGGTAATTACTGCCGCCCACTTTTTGTATTGTTGGTCTTTGAAATGCCCAATGATGCTGCAATTTCACGATATGTGGCATGTCGATCTTCTTGGATCACCTTACGTTTAGCATGGACGTACATCTGAGTGACTGTCATTGTTGGAGGACCTGTTCTTGGATCGTCTCTAAGTTTAAATTCTCCACACCAACGAGAAATCTTATTTATTTTTATAGAATTATTACAGTTTCCAGTAAAATTGTCGTTTGTGACTTGGAGGTGAGGTGTCTCTATTATCGCAACTAAAACATTTCCGTAACATATACGGACGATAACATATACCTTGTACTGATAATAAAATACTTTAACATTAATAATTTATACGGGGATTTGATTCTGTTGAATTCTAATTTTATAAGTAAGCCATTCTATACTCCATTCAAATTTAATTTACGCCCCGTCAATACAATGTCCTGATGTGATACCTTTTGGCATCTACTTTGTACTGATGAGGCGCAAATACGCCGAAACCGGTCTACAAGTTATGTTGTCCCTTCTAGCTGCAAACCAGAATGGTTGGTTTAAATCTTGTAGATTTACCAACCCCGTTTGACTTAGAAGTATAATTCAATGTCTGTCGGGACATGTAGCCCGGGAAGTAGTTGTTTCTTCTTCGTTGAACGGTCACTGTTTTTAAAAAATATTTTTCAAAACTCAGTTGTGAAGCGTAGAGTAATATATATATTCTTTGATATCTAATTGAATTTACTGTTTGGACCCTTACTTTGTGGAATCTACTCATATTAATGTTATAAATGAAACTAACTGTTTCTAAATAGTGGAATTAATTAGAAACAGTTAGTTTCATTTATAACATTAATTTCTTTGATATCTATTTATTTTTACGTAAAATGTACAGTTTTATTTTTTTTGCAATTTAGAATGTAATATTAATGTATTTGTACGCCACTGTTCTTTCTATCGAGTTTCCAGTTCATTCCCGTGCATCTGAGCTTATGAATTGAAACGAATCGTTTCCAAAATGAATAATACAGCTAATAATCTGAGAGAGAGCATTAATTGCTCTCGTAAATTTGGATAATAAATGAATAGACGATGGTAATTTGGCTATTTCCTACTGTGCTTTGCCGAAGCGCGCTTTTTGTTGCAGATATCATTTTTATTTTATTCATTTCCTTCTCCTTTTTTTTCGTTTTACTCCAGGGAAAATCGCAAGGAAATCAACAAGGCAGTATATTCGATTGCAAAACCAACTTAATTTCTCTACTCGCTAGATCACCAGATCTTACCCTATTAGACTTCTTTTTGAGGCATTATTTAAAATCTAAATAATACCCTTCAGACCTGACAATATATAGGTGAAATATAAGTGCGTGCCTTTAATTTTTAACCACTTCTTTCAAAATTGACCCTTATGTGCCCTAAAAGTCGAAATCGTTCTGTAAAGTCAAGTGTATACATCCTGTATAAAATCGGATACAGACATAAAAGCAACGATCTGATTGGATCGGGGGGATATCAAGTATATTCTTAGAGTAGTTGCCTACTTGAAACTTAAATTATCTGTCCCATATATATTATAAGAGACGGCACTCGACCGGTTCTCGAAAGGAGTCGGAAGCAATAGGGAACTTTCCAATTTTTTTTTAATTCAATAATATCATTAAGTGGCGTCTAAAGAACCTTATCCCCAAAGCTTTTTTTTCTTAATTAATATTAACTTGGAAAACGTAGTTTGAACTTCCGTGTTATTTATAATAATTTCAAACGATCTCTATGAGTATGACGTCAATGAGTATGATGCCCAGAGCTGTGTACTCGTGTATCGATCGCCGGCGACAACAATGATGCCAATTCGAGGAATTTTGGGGGTTTCTTAGGGACACATTTTCGAGAGATAACTAACAACTAACGAACGCACGCGCAGTAGCGTACGTACTCTTCTATGTCACAACCAATAGCGTGTTAGTCGGTTTTATGCAATATATTCTTATGATTCATAGCACATTTTTGCTAATTAAAATTTTAGTTCCCTATTATATTCAGTAGATTTTCTTGTCAATTTTTTTTCTTATTATACAAAAAAGTCGAGCGAATTCCAACTTCTTGCGTTCAGTGACTATAAACATATTTAAGTTGATGACTTTTTGAATTTCCCGGGTCTCGTTTACAAAAATTTTAACCAAAAATGAAAAGCTGGCGAATACATTTTTACTCAAACAAACATTCTAAGGGGGCGTCCATCGAGTACACTTTGGCAAATACAGGAATGAATGTGAAATAGCCACGCCCGTCAATGCGCGTTACTAGATGATGGTAGTATATAGGGATTAGTACCCTAAAGTAGGTATACATGACTACTATTGTCAGTTCTATTGTGTCTATATATTTTATTTTGGGGTACAGAATTTAGTACTAAGATTATTTACCGTACTAATTCACCAAGCGCATATTACCCTCTTTGTCATCCGAATACTTTCTCATTTTATCTTCGCGCCTCTCGTACGTTTCTCGACATTCACTCCTGTATTTGCCAAACTGTACGTGAGGCATTTTTGAGGATTTTTTTGACCCCCCTCCTCCTTGGTGAGATTTGGTAAGATTCTGCTCGATCCCCTCCTCCCCTGAAAACCTCACGTAATTAACGGACGCCCCCTTTTCCTTAAACTCTAAAAGGTGATAAGCATATTATTAAGTTACAAATTGGTGCCCAACGTGGTGTCGAACCACCCTTAAAGATAGGGCTTATGCTCAGCTTTCAATACCACAAATTAGAGCCTAATCATATATTAATTTATGAATAAAAGTGTATAAAAAAACAAAAATATAAATGATTATTTTTAGAATAAAAAACCATTTCCAGTTTCCTTTTTTTACTTTTAATTGTTTTTGGGGGCGTCCATCAAGAACGTGATGCATTTTGATGATTTTTAGACCCTCCCTCCCCCTTGGTGAGATTTGGTAAGATTCTGCTCGATCCCTTCCCACCCCTGAACACCTCACGTAATTAGTGGACGCCCCCTAGCGACATATATTGTCAATCAGAAAACAACAAGACATCAAAGTCCGAGAAAATCGATAAAAGATCGAAAACTGCTTTTACCAAAGGAAAAATCAACACTGCGTAACGACCCCCCTGAAAGAATTATTCCGCAAAAGAGAAAAATATTCGCACAAAAAAAGTTGCTTCATTATGGAAACCGTATCCGATAAGCCGACGATAAAAAACAGTTGGAAAATTCGAAAATTCCATGTGGGAATTTTAATGCCAATCGAAATGATCGATTGAAGTTATTTCTATTGTTTTTGAAAAACGAGAAGCTATTCAATAAAAGAGAGAGAGAAAGAAAGAGTTCGTTAAGTTGGCATTGTTACGCTTTCCATGACAAAAGAAGATCGTAACAAACGTGAGAATTTTTGCTAGTACGGATGATTAACCATCTGGCAAAGACCGTATCACATTTTTTATTTCTGTTTGTCTTGTCTTTATATCGATATTAATTGAATTCGATTCGTTGCCCGAACGTAAACCGTAAAAATATATTTTTGTTTAAATAGTTAATTTCAAATCTTAATCGCAGCTTTCTAACAAAACTTTCGAAGTAGAACTTCTTTACGCACGCTCGACTTGGGGAGTAGGCTGGTGAATGCGAGACGGGAGCGTTACGAAAAGTGTGATCGGGCGAGCCGAACGAAAGTTGATAGAGAGATATGAGTTATTGAAGATAGAAGGAAAGAGAATTACGTTTCGTATATTATTGTAGAGGCAATAGAGAGCAGTACGCGCGCACATTTTCTTTCTCTCTTCCTCTCATAGCCAGTGCATGAAATATATAATAGGTAAGTGCGTATCTCATACTAGTTGCTGGTGTCGTAGCAACGTCTATTTTCTCCCTCTACTAATACGCGGCATTCTACACTCGACAATGGAACTCTCTCTCTCTCTATCTGTATCTCTATATATATCTCTATCTCTCTCTATCTGTATCTCTATATATATCTCTATCTCTCTCTATCTGTATCTCTATCTGTATCTCTATCTGTATCTCTATCTGTATCTCTATCTGTATCTCTATCTGTATCTCTATCTGTATCTCTATCTGTATCTCTATCTGTATCTCTATCTGTATCTCTATCTATATCTCTATCTGTATATCTATCTTTATATCTATCTGTATCTGTATCTTTATCTCTATCTGTAGATCTATTTTTATGTCTATCTCTATCACTCTCTACCTGTATCTGTATCTCTATCTGTATCTCTATCTTTATCTCTCTACCTCTATCTCTATCTGTAGCTCTATCTCTATCTCTATCTCTACCTCCTTCTCTACCTCCTCTATCGCTATCTCTATCTCTAACTCCATCTCCATCTCCATCTCTTTCTCTCTCTCTCTCTCTCTCTCACACACTCATTCACTCTTTCTTGTTTCGGCCTCGCGTTTCTACAATTTACTTCAGCGAATTTTTAAGAGAGGATCGAAATAAGTTGTGTGGTCTAAAGCACACTCTTTGTTTGTTTTGTGTATTAAATTTAACATAAAAATTGTATATTTTAGAAATTATTGGACTCGAAAGACCATTAGATTCAACCAAACGAATTATATTAACAATTACATTGCTTTATATTGCCCTAGGGTATCGTTCGTAGCAAATATAGATGCAGTTTAAATCCCGATTAGTAAACACACGTTGATTCAATATTATCAGTTTTTCATTGAATTTTATTGTTGTATAGGTATATTGATATTGTACTTCTGTTATTGAATAAATATCTTCGTACACAAATAAAGCAAGAGCTTTTTTATTTTGTTTTTTTTGGGTCCAATATAAATTCAATTATTTTTTTTATCGAAAACAGTGTGCTATGTAAAAAAAAGACAGTTTTCCTTATATTTTGTCCTTCAACAAAGCCTTTCACTTTTTTTTATGGCACCTCGTAGAATATAATAAAATACTTTAACATTAATCATTTATACGGGGATTTGATTCTGTTAACTTTACAAGTAAGGCATTCTATACTCGATTCAAATTTAATTTACGCCCCGTCAATACAATGTCCTGATATGATGCCTATTGGCATAAAATAAAATAAGAAATAAATTCCCTTGAAACTATTTTCAATAAATCATTGAAACGTTAAAGAATGCATAAATAAAACCCACGAGGTCGACAGGTATCGAGAGTCAAGTTCATCACGTAAATAAACATGTAACATTAAATAGTAAATATCAGCCTGAACTTGAACCACAATATAAATATCATAGAAACAGATGATAACAAATTCATATTCAATTCATTTATAATGAATGTATTAATTCTAATTAAGTATTAGATTATATTAAAGATATTCTATTTTATAATTGTAGTGTGTAATATTAAAGATGGTAATAAACATAACTTATCTTATTCCAAGAAGTCGTAGTTTTATTAAGTCAGATGACCCTCCGAGTGACCTGGAGGACCACCAATTAAAGAGGCCTTTCCATAACAACATCTCAACATAACAACGCCTTACAAAGTTTTTGAAAAATACTTTTCAAACAACAAAGAACGTTCAACTAGTAAGAAACAACTACATCTCGGTCTATATGCCCCGACATACATTGATTTACACTTCTAAGTTAAACGGGGTTGGTATATCTGCTCTCAGGGCTTCTGGACGGATAGCATCTACCTTGTACTGATGAGGCGAAACCGGTCTAATTACAAACCAGAAAAATATACTAAAATATAACAATTTTCACAGGAAACTGTAATAAAGTAAATTTTAAGTTGTTTTTTCGTAAAAAGATTCTATAGCCAACTCTGTATTACAGAAAAAATTCTTAACTGATTAATATTATATTTTTTTGTCTCAAATAGGGCAATCTACACATAATTTAAGGATCCTGGAAGATACTCTTCTTTTATATATATAACAGTTGGGTAAAAACGAAAATCTGCTCTCGAGTGACACATAAGAACCACTTACTCTCAGTCCTTCTAGTTTTTTCTGTCCCTTTGCTCCTCTCTACATCTACCTTCTACTAGTCATAATTCATTTGCCAAGTTCAGTGTGAGTGCGTAGTATATTTTATGGCGATGCGATGCAGGGAAAAATAGCGACGCATCGATATAAGTAGCGCCAACATCGGCATATACCAGTAGTTCCTTTTTACTCATAATTTAAAATTTGTTTTAGTTTTTTGACATCTTAGTCAAAATATTTTATTAAGAAGTTAATAACGTGTATGGTTTTCTCTAATGTAAGCTTCATTATTTCACCATCGAGTTTCATGTGAATAACAAGTAGAATAAGGCTATTCCCAGAGACCCAAGCTGGATAATCGACGCTACAGTGGATATTGAAAATGATGATACCAAATCAGAAGCTTGGCTAGCGTTTCAACAAGATGGGACACCTCTACATTGAGCTCTCGATGTAAGACGGTTTTCAAACGAATCATTTCCTGCTCGGTGGACAGTACCGGTTTACTTTTAGAGCAGGTACGTAGCTGAATTAACGGTCACTGGTCACTTGTCGAAGAAAGATGTGTTCTATTGAAAGAACTCAACCCTAATTAAAAGGAACCTAAACCGAATAATTTAACATTATTAGACTTTCATTGATAAATATATTTCGACTTCGATTTTTAACAGTGTATTCCACTTCGGCATCCTTAAAATTTTCCACTTTGTTTTGTTCCTCTTAGTTCATCCACTCAATACATATTTATGATTTAGGATAGTATACGCTATGCCGTATCCATTCTAGACGTGGAAAGTTTCCACTGTCTCCACCTGCTATTAATAGCCTTTGGTTGGTATGATACTTATTTCTGTGACGCCGCACACCGATCATATTACGAATGAGATATTTTGTTTTCAACTCTATAAGTTTTCCAACTATATTTTATCACCCCGGATGATTCTATCCAATCTTTTACATTTAAGAGCAGTCCGAAACGTTTTTATCGTCAAAAATTAAAGAAGACTCGCTATAGATTTTACAATAAAAGTCACCGTATACAAAGGAAACTGTAAAAAACGTCAACTGTAACATGATTAAATGTACGACCCTCGTATATACGATAAAATGTGTCAACATTGAATTATAGCGTATTTTTGACATAATTAACACCGCAATTAACAAGGCTATTTTCATTGTAAACAATAAAACTTGAGAAGCTCTAGAATCGAGTGTGTATCAGTCTTTTCTGTAAATAGCGGAGTGAACATTAGCAGCTCCTTAGAGCTGCTGGAAATTATTGGGACGCATCTAAAACAATAACGGAATAACGACCCTAACGCCCGTTATTCACTAACGATAAACACCGAGGCGTTGCGTCATTTGGAGGATAGACAACAATCGAGATGGGAACAAAAAACTTCAGTTACCTGTCAAATATTTCTTTATTTCGATGGTTCTAACCACAGAACTATACTCTGTCCATCCATGAAAAGGAGTGTTCCAAAACAGTATCATGCATAGTGCACGTGATCTCTCCGACTCTGTACCAATGTACCAAAGACAATGAATTCTGTCGGCCGATTGCAGTTAAATCCGATTGGCCAGCGTAGGGAGGCATATTTATTTCAGCCAATAGATGCAAAGGCGCATGGTGATCATACTTCGATCACGCAACTATCGTTGTTTGGGTCGCTCTGTTTGTTCGATGGATATACTGTAATGTTCACATCTTAAGACTTTCGTCTTATCACGAAGGAACCAACTCCCATGGTCATTTCAGAATCACAAACTCGCTTCTTGAAATAGGAACTGATAACATGTTGGTCACAACATCACAACCAACCATACCATATCCAGCTAAACTGAGATGGGTTGGAAGCCGGCAGTCAGGAAGGAATGTTGGTGCGGTACACAGACGGATCTAAAACTGACAAAGGAACAGGAGCTGGATCCTCGTACTCTCAGAGAGTCAGACAGCACTGAAATCTTTAGCATGTCCCCAGATAAGATCTAGACTGCCTACAAAAACTTTTAACCCTGGCCAACCACAATAGAGTAACTTTTAAGTGGGCCCCGGTGCACAAGGGTATTGTAGGCAATGAAGAGGCAGACAGAGGGTCTGAAACTGCATTCACTGGTCCTGAACCCGTATTTGGAATATGAAAAACTGCTGCAGGTGGTTGTACATCTTAAACGGTTCTGGAAACGACTCCCATCTCTATAGGGAAGTGAGAGTTGAGGTTGCTTGGCAGAAAACACGAGAATATTTGAAGGCCGCCTCGAGTCATAAAAGACTGGATTTACATAGTATAAGTGTGATTTACATGTTTAGTGGTCCTGACGTTTCACTGTTATTACGTAATCCTTGTTTCTTTGTTACATCGACGAGAAATTATTACCATAATAATTCCTCGATTAATCCCGGCAAGGATGCCGGACTACTTACCCTTATGCGGGTTTCTCTTGTTACTCAAACTTCTAATATTATCTCGGTCGTCCAATGACGGCTCGTCAAACAGCAAATATCAAATATCCTTTTATAAACAATCTTACTTGGTATAAGAACATTGATTCGCCTACGGACTATACCAAACAAACACAAAGCAAAATATTCCATTCAATAACTTAAGCTTCATTGTGTAAGCCCGATAATTATTATTTTTTTGGTTTTTAATATTTTTTTCCAGAAAAATAAAATTTTACAGTAAATAATAAAACCGAGATGTAAATACATCGACCATCCCATGAAAACACCCCTGTCGTCGACTTTGGGGATGAAGGCGACCACAATAAGTCCCGACATTTATCTGGGAGCCATTGATAATTATGAGGAT
The DNA here is from genome assembly GCA_947563755.1 of Lochmaea crataegi. Lineage (NCBI taxonomy): Eukaryota > Metazoa > Arthropoda > Insecta > Coleoptera > Chrysomelidae > Lochmaea > Lochmaea crataegi. The sequence goes on from OX387428.1 coordinate 1,618,095, forward strand.
GAGTTTCGTGAAGCATGAGGGAAGATCACGAGGTGTTAAAATGTCTCAATTTGTCTGTTGGATTTACACTTGGACAGAGAATTATAGCGGTCGGGAATCGAGATGGCTCCAACATACATTTAAACTTCAAATCTGAAGTTTACATTTGTCACGGCACATAATTTTTGACGTAATTGATTTTCCGGTTAATTTTAATATTAAATTCATAGAAACCGTTTTGTTTGTGAGGAAATTTCCAAATTTTTTTATTATTCAGCATCGTCGGTGTGTATGGTCAACGGAGAACGAATAAAAAACCGGTGACAACAAGTTAAAAGGAATAAGGCAGACTCGATGTTTGACGTTCTCCGAGACTACGACCTCATACTTCATAGAACGACATGGAAACAGAACCGGTTCTAGAAAATATATTCGACAAAAACAGACATGTATATCATCGAAAATTTCCTTATTATTTTCACGTGTTCTGAACCAACTTGTAAATTTTCCAGTACCTGCCATTAAAAAATGCAATACAGGTGTCTACAGACGTCGAAACAACTTACCCAAATCAGTACTATATTGTGGTTGACGTTTTGACAGTCTAGTCGAAAACAGTAGGTTGGTTGTCTCCCGATTTTTCAGGTAGTGTTCCATATAGTTTAGATAGCATCCCAATCTCCAAAAATTGATAAATATGTCTTCCCTTGTTTGTATTTAAGAAACCTTCAAATATTTTCCACTTACTAGATTTAGTGGAAAGAGAACCCTGAAAACAACTCTGTAGACTTCTCTTGTTTATTTTCCACCCTTATTTTCCATCTTTTATTAGCATAAGAGAACAAATAAAACAAAAATATCGAACTTCTCTCGGTATAGATATCAGTCTAACAAAGTACACTGCCGTACTCAAAATGCAGTAAATTTACAAATATGGCAAATCGACTGAATATACCCCAGCCACACTTATTATTTTTATAGCTACTTTTGCTTTGCTTTCAGTTATTCTTTCTTGTCTATTTCCACAAATAATGCACACTCTATACAGATACGTACAGTATTTCGTTTTAACCGAAATGAAATCTGGCAATTTTTTTTTGTTTCTGTCTCTTAAATTCTGGTTTCAATGCACACAGTTTCGTATTTAAAATAAAATAACATCAAATGAAATTTTTGATTGAGTATAGAATTCCTTATTTGTTAAAGTTAAAATTTACCAGAACCAAAACCGTATAAATTATTTACACCAAAGTTTTTTATTCGATTACGAGGTGCCAATAAAAAAAAGTTAAAAGCTATGTTGAAGGAAAAAATACAAGGAAAACTCTCTTTTTTACATAGCTCACTGTTTTCAATAAAAAGAATAAATTTAGGGATATTGTGATGCCTTTTGACCTAATATAATAATAAAATTAAATAAGAAATAAACTCCCTTGAAACTAATTTCAATAAATCATTCAACGTTGGAATATTACATAAATATAAGTAGCGAGGTCGACAGGTATCGAGAGTCAAATTCATGACGTAAATAAACATTTAATAGTAAATAGTAAATAACATGGAACTGAACTTGAACCGTAGTATAAATATACAGGTGACAACACAATCAAGAGAATCAGTAATCAAGAGTAATCAATATTCATTCTAATTTAGTTGTAGTCATTATGTTATCCAGTTAAACTATAAGTATGCTACAAGGATAGATACTTATATAGATTTAGTAATCTTAATTAGTTATAATGTGTAATAGTAAAGTATGTTAATAAATAGAACTTATCTCAGTGCCAGAAGTAGCAGCTTTATTCAAGTAAGATGACCCTCTGAGGGACCAGCAATACCCCCAATTAAAGAGGCCTATCCACACCTAATCCCCAACATTACAATTGTTCTTGATGAAAGATATGTACTGACACCAACGTCGATTGTAATTTTTTGCAAGCCAATAGAAACGCAATACATCTACCGTTAGAGTTGTTGTCAGGACGTGGTATTGAAGGAGCGTAAATTAAATTTGAAAGTAGTATAGAATGCCTTACTTGTAAAGTTAGAATTCAACAGAATCAAATCCCCGTATAAATTATTAATGTTAGAGTATTTTATTGTATATACGAGGTGTCATCAAAAAAAGTGAAAGGCTTTGTTGAAGGACAAAAAATAAGGAAAACTGTCTTTTTTTACATAGCACACTGTTTCCGATAAAAAAAGTTGATTTAGGCACATCTTGTTCTTGATGAAAGATATGTACCGACACCAACGTCGATAGTAATTTTTTGCAATCCAATAGAAACGCAATGCATCTACCGCTAGAGTTGTTGTCAGGACGTTGTATTGACGAAGCGTGAATTGAATTTGGAAGGAGTATAGAATGCCTTACTTGTAAAGTATGGAGGGTAGAAGGAAAGAGAACCATCTGAATGTATTAAAAAGTGTCCATCGAAAGGGAGCAAATTAAGGTGGCGCCATAGCAAGTGGAAAGATTTTAAAACAGCGCCATGAATTATTAGAGTAAGATACAAAATTAAAAAAGGAAAGAAATACTTCCGGATTATTAAAGCGCGTATTTTTAAATTATTATATCATAGACAAACAGACATATAAAATATAATTCTAAATTCACATTCACATGCTAAATTCACATCATTTCCATTAGCTACACGAGCGCCATTTCGGTGAATCTTCGAATTATAATTTGCTGTTTACAGGTGGACACTTTTTCAACTTGATAAGACTCCTTCTACCCTCCATATTGTAAAGTTAGAATTCAACAGAATCAAATCCCCGTATAAATTATTAATGTTAAAGTATTTTATTATAAAAAAAGTGAAAAGCTTTGTTGAGGGACGAAAAATAAGGAAAACTAAATAAAAAAAATTCCGAGCACATGTTGTTCTTGATGAAAGATTTGTAGTGACACCATCTTTAGAATAACATAAGAATAACATTTTGTGTAAATGAAAACAAGAAAACTTTAGCGGGAAACTAGTAAATACGTTTTATCTTTTCTCTAAACTTGTTAGTAAATAGTATTGTTTGTGTCAAAGAAGTTTCTTCTTTTTCAGTGTAAATTCATCAATAAATGAGAGAAGTTGAGTTGGAGTTTTGAAATGGTAATCGAATGGCATCCATACCCTTAGAAGGTTAAGGATGAAGGATATTCTACATAAAGTGGAAAGCGAATTTAATTTCCGAATTTCCATAACCGGAAATGGGTTAAATTTCCGAACTACTAATCATCTAATACCAACAGCATCATTATATTTTTGAGAGTAAGCGAAAAACATTTAAATATTTGAAAAATTATCAATATGGAATCGGTTTTTTTTATTTATCTCTTCAAACCGTACGTCGTAAAGCATAAACGTCAACCTAAGATTCGGCAAATAAATTCCACATATATATATATACAATAAATTACATTTCAAAGGTAATTGCCATGTCATCTACAGAATGAGAGAAAACAGTTTCCGTTCTCTCTATATCGAAGATTATCGGTCGGAATGATATATTTCCCATTATAAACATGTCATTTTGGTACACACACTACGTCCTTTTCAATCGCTGATTTCAATTAGTTAAAAAATTTTCCTTTGTTCCAGAAATATATATTCCATCGTTTGAATTTCGTTTTAAGTTTATAAAAATTTACGAATAAGTTGAGGTGTACCACAAGACACAGTTTTAGGTCCAATTCTTTTCTTGTTATTTATTAATGATGTCACAGACTTACACAGATCTGACAACCTACCCCTAAAATCGCTGAAAATTTGTAATAAGGGGTTTTTTGGGACGGGAAATCGACTGGTCGACTTAGTTTTTTGATAAAATCATTCTTTCCCCTTTAAATTTAATTTAATTTAGGAAATTTGAAAGACCTTATAGCTGGATGATTTTATTTTTTCAAGTGAAACTTTCGTATTTTTTTGCTTCGAGAGTCAGAAAAGTTCAACAGTAGTAGTAAATAAAGGACTCCGAGCAAGGCTTATATAACTATTAAGATAAAAACCTTTCAGTTTTACTGGTTTTATCTTCGGGAAACTTCGAAAGTTTCTTTAATTTATGGACTTTAAAGTACACTTAGGTACACACATATCCAGAAACATACAAAAGATATGCGATCAAAATTAATTCAACCAAAGTTAAAATCATTTTCTACAAAAATATCTTCAAGGACAGTCACCGAACCGTATATAAATCAATTAATTTTAATTAAAAAAACACTAAAATTGTCGATAATGATAAATATATTTTTTGCTTGGAAAGAAATAAATGTTTTTGTTGTCAAAACTCGGCGAAAAGTTATGTAGTTGTAGCACGTGGCACCAATAGCCGTTGAACATTTTTTGTTTTTTATTTTTCGGAAAAAAAAACAATATTTCAGAAAGACTTTTCATTGTCGAATACAAAACGTTCGGAAACAAATAATTACAAGCGGAAAAGTGCAATTAAAATCCAATTTTGTACCCAGAAATTTATTGTTGACAATTTGTGTATCGGCGGTTTAAACAGGGCCGGCTTCAACAAAATTAACTTAAATTAATTTAAAGCTGAAAATCTTCACCCTTTCCATAATTTTTGTTAAGTACCTGGTTGTAAAAAATATTTTACCCCCCTGTAAGGTATCTTTAATAATGATTTCGTAAGGAATATTTCTCTCCTTCGGGTATTCGGCGAGCATAATGTATGGTCGCAAGAGAATTTTCATCAGAGCCTAATCCAAATTTGTAGCTTTTTAGCAGTAAATTTAATCTGTCATGTCTTTTTGTACGTTTATTACCCGAGATCGGCTACAGCGGCTTTGGCACAGACCACTCGATCTTTCGATTTAAGATAAATGTGGCTCGTTTGTGGCCGTAATCAACTCATTTCCCGATGGATAATTCGAACGCAACACCAACATCGATTTATTTTTTATTATTTTTTCCAACGAAAATACGGATATGAACAGGAACGAATTTACAAATATTCAACATAGGACTTTAGGCATTTCTCCCACTACAGCTGTTTTCAGTTAAGTGTCCATTATCAAATAATTCTTTAACGAAAGAATTTAAATCAGGAATATTCAAAATTATTTATTATTTTCGCATACTCATGTATACAAAATATCATAGATACGATGTCGCTGATTATTTTCCATATTTTTTCATCATTCAAGAGGGTGTATCTAAAATTTCAGCTCAAAATTCCCATTATTACGGACACTACGATTTTTTTACTATGCACGTGTACTTTTAGCTTTTAAAACTTAAATCAGGAATATTCAAAATTATTTTAAACTCAGGGAGTTTTTATTCTATACAGAGTGGAAGTTTTCTAAAATTAAATAAAGTACCGAAACTTACCTTCTACCAAAAATAAAACAATTGCCAACAACGTCAAGTGAAACTTCTTTACTATCACTTCACCCATATTCGAACGTATCAACCACTTCACCCTTTAATGTCTACCGTTTAAAACCAAGTCCTTCGAGTCCGTACTCGGCTGTTTCTCCAATTGTAAACACTTTTAATAGACTGAAAATGGCCTAATAAAATTTTATCTCGCAATTTAAACACAAAGAAATTGTTTTTTTTTAAGATCAGTTTCAATGTCAACGAACGATACGCAAAGGCGCCAGATCTGACCTTATGTGACGGTAAAAACAAAAATTATCACAGGGTGTCTTTATATAATATATACCTCTAAAGTTAACCTACTTAGGAAAATGCAGAGATATCCCAAGAGGATGCTTTTTCTTGATAAAAAGACACCCTGTATATGTTAAGTAGTAAAGTTGAAATTACTGGAAAGTCTCGTCGAAATTTGATTAGTAAGTAATTAGGCGAAGTTGCAACATAGTTTCATATAATTTTACTCATTTCACATGAAGTTATTATATTTAATGAATTTCGTTCTGCTATATGCTTTTTGATGACATAAATTTACAAAAACACTGCTTGATATGTCATTAAGGCTTTTCGTGTTTTTACCTTTTTAACCATATTTATATGAATAGCTAAAAGTTGGAGTTTTGAGTATCAATTTCAACTTTTCATTCGGACTGCCTCAAAAGGCATATTATATTCTATTGAAAAAAATATATGACTAAAACTCACTAGTAGTCTTTAATCATCACTTTCCGATTCTGATTCAATCAGATTCAATCAGACATTTAAAATTGGAATAATCTAACAGTTTGACATCTGACGTATCGTTCTGTCATTTGTCATTGTATTGTTACTATTTGAAAACTCAGATTATGCAAAGTGGACTTGAGAAACACCAGCTCTGAACGTGTTAAAGGTGTTAAATTGGTGGCGCTGCTGTAGCAAACGGGAAAATTTTAAGGAAAGCGCCAAAAATGATTAGGGTAAAATAGAGTAGTAACGGCTCAAAAGCAATAAAAAGTACTGGGATAGGAGTGTACGGGACAGGAACATATAGAAGGTAAAGGAAAATGGTATGGGAATTAATAGGGAAACTCTAGGATAGACTGGAATGGAAGGAAACGAACTAGCACCCTTTTGCGATATCAACTCCAATGTAAATTCCTTCGGTACTTAACTGAAACCAGGGACGTACCTGTATGAGAAGGTGGGAGGAGTAAGAGGTCGCGCTAAAAGGAGGGATTGGGAATAGGAGAGATTGGATGCACCGGAAATTCGGGAAGGTGAACTACTTCTTGACACAGGTGTTCACCGGGCATGGGTCGAGAGTAGGGTACCTCCACAAGATTGGGAAAAGAGAAACTGGAGTGTACGAGAGGTGTGAAGTGGAACGAGGAAGTGCTGAAGAAGTTGGAGAGGAAACTAGAGGAGGCGGGGTATTGGGAGAACACGGTGGAGATAATATTGAGGGGGAGTAGAAATGGACGGAGGTAAGTGACGTAGTGGAGAGAATGATTAAGGGGGAGAGAAAGACTTGATATGGAATGAGAGGTAGGGAGAAGACGAAGGAGTGAGCGGAGAGTGTGCGAGGGACCGCCGCACGTCTCGGAGTATGCTAGGGTGGAGTAACTGCGAGTTTGAGGTGGGTTTTGTTAGTAGGCATCCCTTTGGAGAAAAAAGGGACGTACCTGTATAGATTTTTTATTTAATTGATTTCCTCCATATTAAAATTGAACCAATCAATATATTTGTCGTTTTTATGTACGAAAATAAAATATTTTCCTAACTACACCACCACTTCCGTCGTATTGATTTCCGTTATGATCCAAAACGTTGTTTTCTTTTTATGGAAGTGACGTTGGATAAAAGGCGACATTTTCGTAGCTGTTCGGTCGTTGTCAACTTCCTATCAAAAAGTTCTATTTTTCAAGTGAAAGAACGCGCAAAAGTGTATGAAAGACATTTTTCAAGCGACGAATTCTTAATATCGAATCGTCGTCGATAAAATCGGCGATGGAAAATTTTACAATTTTTCTTTGTAAACGTTTACGGTTTTTATTTTTAAATAAAATAACTGCAATCTCTACTAGACAAACTATCGAAATTATTCACCAATTTTAATTCGCCAAAGCATATACAGAGTGAACAAATATTTCCACCTACATGTCGATTGCTTTCCCTATCTTTTATGTACGAAATAAAAACCACCCTATAAACAGTATTGGGGTGCAATTCACACGAGTGAGAAATTAGCATTTGCGCACGTGTTGCACACTGTATTTTTCCTACGACCACCATCCAGAAGATAGATGTAGATATTTATTTTGGGTCACTTTGGCTCTGCCTTATGCCACTTTTCCCACAATTTTTGTTGCTATGAGAAATTGTTAATTTTGCGTATAATAACCAGTGTTTTGGATGGTGGTCGTAGGAAAAGCCCCTAAATGACATTAGGGGTCGAGTAAGGTATCATTTTAAAGCTCTTTTAATTATCTTTACAACAGTCTTTAAATTTTAACACATTTTAATAAATTACATTTTAATGTTTAAATTATGTGCAATGGTAGCAATGGTAGACTCCTGACATCAACATATGACGATTGGCCAAATGTGACCTTAGTAAAATGTTGATCTACAGGGTGATAAAGTTGAAATAATTTATTAATGATTTTGAAATATTTCGGTAGCCGCTGCACTAATATTGATGAAATTTTGGTAGATGGGGTTTTTCGAGGTGGCAAATGTCACCATACGGTTATTTTTGGCCTACTCCACGAAGGGGCGCTTCATACTACATCGGAGTATGACTCTTATGACTAAAAGTTTTTTATGTTAATTAAGAAACATATGGCGACATGCTAAATTTGTGCAGACAACGTTTATAAATAAAAAAGGTATACTTGTTTCAACTTGATAAATTCGAGAAAACAATAAAATATTATTTTAAATTGAATCGTTGCAGAAAAATGAGTGTGTACTATTTTATTAATTTATTGATAATCAATATCAGTGAGTCGGCTACTGAAATATTTCAAAATCATTAATAAATTATTTCAACTTTACCACCATGTAGATTATTAACTTCAACATTTTTCTAAGGTCATATTTGGCCAATCGTTATATTTTGATGTCAGGAGTGAGTCTACCATTGCTCTGTGTACAATTCATTATTAATCACCCTGTATACTTTTTTATGTATTTTCGGACTTAACCTTTTTGTTTATATGCCGATTTCAATGATTCCTTTTGCATTAGATTCAGTATATTTCGAAGGTGATCCCATTTTAATTTCATTCAAATTGGATCTTGGACTTTGTAGATACACCAAGAAAAATATCAAAATCAAATAGGAAATACACTCAACGCAAAAATCTAGGTTTTTTTTTGTAAAATCCTAAAACCAATGAAAGAAATTTTCGTGTTCATATAAACTTGCTTCGACTGTAACTGTTAGTCTAAATACTTACTTTTTTATATAAAAAAATTGCAAAACAGATAACAATACGTGTTTTAGAACGTTTTTCACAAGGGACGAAAAAAAATGACATTTTAATGTTCTAATATGAATTGGAAAATTGGTCATAAGGTTACTCATAAAAAAAGCATTGATTCTACCTAACTTATTACTAATATGCGAATAATTATTAATTTTTTGCACACCCCCTTGCTCATAAAGTTATTGAAAAAGATTTTTCTTAAATCAGTTAGAAATAGTAATTTTTCGTTAAAATATATTTAACAGGGTACCATTCTGGTCGGAATAATATTTTTTCTAGTAAAAAAAAAACACCCGACAACCCCAAACCCCGTAAACAACAGTGTATCTTCTCTACAATGTAAGTAACAAATCATAGATAATAGTAAAAAATGTGAAAATAAAACCTTATTAAGCCATTTCGAAACCAAAACACGTGCCGCTAAGTAATTCAAAACTCGGAACGTGTTCGTCGAGTCGACAGCATGCGTCGTCGAAAGTCGTAGTCGATGTTTCCGGACCGAAAAGCACCACGAAACTGAAACAACTAAGCGACGTCGGGACGCTGACGATGTCGTATTTTTCCCTAAGAAAATCCAGAAAGAGCCGGCGCGACGGAAAATTCACAATATTTTAGTTAAATTTTTAGTTACTGATTTGATTGAAAAAATTTTTATTTCAAAATAGAGTTGAGAAGTGCTGTGCGACATAAAATTGCTTAAAAATAATATATGTAATTGCTAAAACCCGACTGTGACTCAGATCATTGAATAAACAGAAAAATTGGTCTGTGCTCTGGAAAATGATCTACATATAACATATAACTTACCTAGATCAGCATCGATAATAATACAAATATTATTTCTCCATTTAGAATATCTTTTGTAGATGACTATTCATTGATAGAAAGAAAAATTAGCGGTTGTATTATCACTCGACCGCTGCGTAGAGAGCCGACCGCGCGGCTAGTGATGAGAGATATTTCACGAACTGTTACTTTTTCACTGATACGAACAACTCACAGTCAGTTACATTTCCTATAAGCAAATCTAGAGTGACGTGATCACCAGCCAGCGAAAACGAAAATGAATCGAAATATTCGAAATCGAACATAATATTGACCTCTTCATCGATCTTATTCGACGAAAATTCGTCACAAAGTATGGAAAAAAATTTCAATTTATAATATTGGAAATTTTTCGAGTTATGACGTTTTTTCGGTAAAAAACACTTTTTTGGGGGGGTAGAAAAACGACATTATTGCAATTTACGGCCAAAGTTGAGTTCCTAGAAAAAAAAGCTGAACATAAAAGTTGTAGATCTTGGAAAAATCTACAACTTTTTCATCAGTGACTTTTTCACATAACCTCAAAATTAGCTCGAAAAACGCTAAAAACTGCATTTTTCGTTATTTATTTTTAGTTTCGTCAAAAGTTGTTCGATTTTGATGAAAATTTAGTAGAAGGTAGCTCTCATAGTCACTAACCATGAAAAAATTTTCAAATAAGGATAACGAAAATTTTTCGAATTTTGACGTTTTTCGGTAAAAAACACTTTTTTGGAGGGGTGAAAAAAGACATTATTGCGATTACCGGCCAAAGTTGAGTTCCTAGAAAAAAAAGTTGAACATAAAAGTTGTAGATCTTGGAAAAATCTACAACTTGTTCATTAATAACTTTTCAAATAACCTCAAAATTAGCTCGAAAAACGCAAAAACTGCATTTTTCTTTTTTTATTTTTTATTTCGTCAAAAGTTATTCGATTTTGATGAAAATTTGGTAGAAGGTAGCTTCATAGTCACAAAAATTTTCGAATGAAAATATTGAAATTTTTTCGAATTTTATCGTTTTTTTGGTAAAAAACACTTTTTGGGGGGTGAAAAAAGATATTATTGCGATTTCTGGCCAAATTTGAGTTCCTAGAACAAAAAGTTGAACATAAAAGTTGTAGATCTTGGAAAAATCTTCAACTTTATCATCAGTGACTTTTTCACATAACCTCAAAATTAGCTCGAAAAACTGCATTTTTCGCTTTTTATTTTTAGTTTCGTCAAAAATTGTTCGATTTTGATGAAAATTTGAAAGTCATAGTCACAAACCATGAAAAAAAATTTATGACGTTTTTTCGGATAAAAACACTTTTTTGGGGGTATGGAAAAAGACATTATTGCGATTTCCTTCATCGCTCTCATTCGACTAAAATTTGTCAACAAGATCGAATTTTGTTTTATTCATATCATACGATTCTAAAGGGACTGTGCAAAAATCACGATATCATTTCACAACGTGACTAGAAAGTCACGATATCGCTCATCACTAAGCGCGGCACTTTATTTCTTGACCTTGATTCCCCTCCCGTACCCCAGTGACGCCAACATCGCATATTAAGCGGCGACCACGCGACTTTTTTCTAATACTTACATTTTTAAACTCGTGATATCTTTCGAATGGAATGTCCGAATTGAATAATTCAAAAAGTTATAATTCAATTAAATTTTTAAAAGAAAAAAACACTTATTGTGACAACTACATAACTATAGACGTATGCTGTCGAGACACTTTTTATAGATAATGATGTGTTCTGCAAAGTCGTAGTACATTATTCTGTTCAATCATCAACACCTCGGGTTACATTATTGAAGAAAAGCTCACGAAACTCAACCACCCCCATCCCCAAATTTTGCCACGTGGCACGTAACGTTTGACGTGGCACGTGACGGGTTTGGTGAGGTTTTCAGGAGGGCATGCGCATTTCCGCTGGACCAGTACCTGCTTAGTATATCTACTTTGGAGTTTTAGTAAGGATCCCTAATTTTTTTGGGAAAATATAATATAGACTATGTCACCAGGGGATAGTGTAGCTTTCCAACGATGAAAGAATTTTTTAAATCAGTCCAGTAGTTTCGGAGCTTATTCAAATCAAAGAAATAATCAAATATTTCCTCATTTATAATTGTAAAATTCAAAAAGGATAAAATTATAATAAAACTCGGTACTAACACAACTATCTGAATTTACTCTTTTTAATACCACGGCTATATATAGACTAAACATTCCAAAATAATCCCATTCAGACCACTTCCCTTTTAAGAACCTTTAACATGTCCTGTCTGCATTTTAACCTTGGCCATGTTACGAGAGATGAGATAAACAAAATCCGGGGACATCTTTGTTAATGGGTCTTGTCTAAAAGCTCGCTTAGATAATTTGATATCTCCGTATCTTTAATGTTGTTAACATAAACATAGACTGTGACTCTTTAGGAATGTGAATATTATTTCATGTGTCTGAGTGCTGAATGTTTCATATTTCAAAATTTTATAGATTTTTATATTTTTAATTCCCAACTTTAGAGCCCTATATTTCGTTAACGAAGGACGTAGGGTATGAGGTAGCATAATTATTTTTTGTACCAAGTTTTTGGTACAAAGTTCTAGGATTTTTCAATAAATTTTGTAAAGTCAGCACGTATTGGAAAAAAGGGACTGCTAGCGTTACACAAAAAACACTCTCAAAGAAATGACGGGAGAGAAATTTGATTAAGCTAATATTTGTCCACTTCAAACTAAAATACTGACCTTTTATATTCACAAGCTTTCACTAAAAATCTTTTTTTCTTCAACCATTAAATTGCATATTTTTTAATTCTCTTTCTATCTGAAATGAATAGATTCAAACATCTAATCTAAAGGATTATGTATAAATTTAATTTTTTTTTTTTTTTCAAAAACGCTTCCAACAATTTCAAGTTTCAATCAAAAACAAGATAATATAACCGGGTTTTTGTGATTCATTATCTTATACAAACCATTAACTACGTAGCAAAAAAAACAAAAATAAAGTTGTCTAATGTCGAATGAAACTAAAAAGTTGTCTTATTACCGAAAAGAATCGTGAATAAGATTTCAGATCTCAAAATGTTGCACAGAGTCGGCTCAAGGAAAAGTTATTACATTAAAATTAATGGCCTTTTGTACAAAATAAACAGATCATCCCATAAAGAAATTGTCATCACCCACACCCAAAACGGAATTTTTTTCCATTTTCGGACCTATTTTTATATACACGTAGATTCCAAAAATCCTCATAAAAATGTCCCTAATAAATATTTTTGATTTTACCAAACATTTTTACTCTTTACTTTCGGGTACCCCTGTATACAAAATATCATATCTGATCATTCGCTGATTTTTTTCCATATTCGTTCATCATCTGAGAAAGCGTATCTAAAATTTCATCTCAAAATTCTCATTAGAGCGTGTATTTGTGACCGAAACGCGAAGTGATTTTTTGAATTTTTGAATTTTCAAAATCGGATACTTTTATATATGGAAATCCACTAATTCGACCCCGTAGATTCCGAAAATGATTATAAAAATTTTCTAAAATCTAAGGTTAAAAAGTTTATTTTTTCGAAAATTTTTACTCTTCACTTTCGGGTACCCCTGTATATAGAATATCATAGATACGTCTTCGCTGATTTTTTTCCACATTCGTTCATTATCTGAGAGTGAGGATTTCCAATTTCAACCCAAAATTCCCGTTATTATGGACTCTACATTTTTTTTACTATGCGCGTGTACTATTGGTCATTTTCAAAATTCCAAAAAGTTTATCTGAGAATATCATTTAATAAATTTAATTTATTATTGAAGCCACCCCTGGCAATCGAACACAATAACATTAATAATATGATAGTGCATCAAGAATCGACGATAAATATAAGTGGAAAGCAATAAAATAAATCTCATCCTTGCAGCAGTATAGTAAGAAATCCTCGAGAAAACGTAGAAAAGAAAATTGAAAAAAGAAAAAAGACGGAAAATATCAATTTACACATAACACAATAAATCGAAAAACAATTCAATTTGCATGTGAGCAATTCATTTCAGTTTGTGCCTCGTTTAAGACCGTTTCGCCCTGCGGCGGCGGCCAAAATAATAAAATACTGCCGCCTCCGATGCCGGCGATTCATCTTCGAAATTTATCTTGTGTGTATTGGTTTAGAATGCTGCAACCGATACGAGCGGCGCGTGGTGGTGGTGGTTGGTGGTGGTCATCGATATCATTCGTTAACCTCTCCAAAACACTCAACAGAAATTTATTTTAAAAATATATTAATCAAAGTATATCAACAACAAAAAAAGAGGAGGCCCGTACCAGTCTAATAAAGAAAAATACTTAAAGAGAGAGGGATGCAGTGGTAAAGTTTAGATTGTGGAACTCGAGGTTAAAATTATATGCAGATAAAATGGGACGATGTTTGCAAACAGTGTCTTTTGTAGCATACCAACGACTTAGATTGACAATAAAGGACTATGTGCTTTACAAAATAAATAGCGTCTGACTACGGCGTTTTCTGAATTATTCAAACCATAACTAGACTCAAATATTCGACTTCTCGTTTGAAATCAAATTTTTCGATGACAAAAAAAAATCCCACTTCTGTTTATCGCACTTAACTAACGATAATAACTACTTCACGATCGACGAAAAGCAGTAAAACTTTATACACTTGACGTTGAAACTCTTGTTACTTTACCCGTCACAGTTGATGTACATTTTCAGACATCCGATACTCTCGACATCAACTTCAATAAGAAAGAAAAAACCGTTAAGGTTGTCGAAGTTTCATGTTCCATATAAAATATTTATCACTCATGTTATGTTGTGTTAGGTATCTTAGAATTTTACAACTATACGAGAGGTAACCGGAAATAGGTTCTTTTTACAAAACAATGTTACAAGTCTTTCTCGCTCAAACCCCTCTAGTGTCTCTAGCTCTGTCTCTCTCTCGCTCTAGTTGTATAGAGCTCTCTCTTTCTCTCTCGATATGTATAGCTTTCTTTCGTCCTCTACAGCTCCTTCGCTCTATATAGTTCACTCTCGCTCTCTCTGGCTCCCTCCCGCTCTCTCTAGTTCTCTCTCGTTCTCTATAGCTCCATATCGCTATGAATAGGTTTCTCTCGCTCACTATAACTACCACTCACTTGCTCTAGCCCTCTCCAACCATCTCTCTTTCTCTGTCGCTCTCTCTAATTCCCTCTCTAACTCTCTCTTGCTCTCCTCAGCTCTTTCTCGCTCTCTCTAGCTCTCCCTCGCTCTTCTACCGCTCTCTCTCGCTAACTCAAACTTTCTATAGCTTCCCCTCGCTCCCTCTAACTCTCTATCTCACTCCCACACTATTTAGCTTCATTCCGCTTTCTCTAGTTCCCTCTTATTCTCTACTGCTCTCTCTCTCGCTATGTATCTATGTATGGCTTTCTCTCGCTTCCTAATGCCCTCTACAACTCCCACTCACTTTCTCTGGCTCTCTAGCTATCTTTCTTTTTCTATCGCTCTCAGTAACTCCCTCCCCCCTCCCTCTAACTTTCTCTCTCTTGTTCTTTACAGCTTCGTTTCAATCTCTCTCTAGCTCTATATCTCTTACTTTCCAGCTCTCTCTTACTCTCTAGTTATTTAGCTCTCTCTTACTCTCTAGTTATTTAGCTCTCTCTTACTCTCTAGGTATTTAGCTCTCTCTTACTCTCTAGTTATTTAGCTCTCTCTTACTCTCTAGCTCTCTCTAACTCTCTAGCTGTGTCCATGTTCCATATAAAATATTTATCACTCATGTATGGAGGGTAGAAGGAAGGAGCACCATCTGAATGTATTAAAAAGTGTCCATCGAAAGGAAGCTGTCGCTGTCTATCGCTTTCTACAGCTTTCTCTCGCTTTCTACAGCTTTCTCTCGCTTTCCACAGCTTTATCTCGCTTTCGACAGCTTTCTCTTGCTTTCTACAGCTTTCTCTCGTTTTCTACAGCTTTCTCTCGTTTTCTAAAGCTTTCTCTCGTTTTCTACAGCTTTCTCTCTTTTTCTGCGGCTTTCTCTTTCCCTTTCTACAGCTTTCTCTCGCCTTCTACAGCTTTCTCTCACTTTCTACAGATTTCTCTCTCTTTCTACAGCTTTCTTTCGCTTTCTTTAGCTTTATCTCGCTTTCTCTCGCTTTCTACAGCTTTCTCTCGCTTCCTACAGCTTCCTCTCGCTTTCCACAGTTTCTTTCGCTTTCTCTCGCTTTCTACAGCTTTCTCTCGCTTTCCACAGTTTCTTTCGCTTTCTGCAGCTTTCTCTCGCTTCCTACAGCTTTCTCTCGCTTTCGACAGATTTCGTTCGCTTTCTGCAGCTTTCTCTTGTTTTCTACCGCTTTTTCTCGCTTTCTACAGGTTTGCCTTGCTTTCTACAGCTTTCTTTCGCTTTCTATAGCTTTATCTCGCTTTCTACAGCTTTCTCTTGTTTTCTACAGCTTTCTCCCGCTTTCTACAGCTTTCTCTCGCTGTCTACTGTTTTTTCTCGATTTCCACAGTTTATTTCGCTTAATCGCGCTTCCTACAGCTTTCGACAGATTTCTTTCGCTTTCTGCAGCTTTATCTCGTTTTCTACAGCTTTCTCCCGCTTTCTACAGCCTCTTCTCGCTTTCTACATCTTTCTCTCGCTGTCTACGGTTTTTTCTCGCTTTCCTCAGTTTATTTCGCTTAATCACGCTTCCTACAGCTTTCGACAGATTTCTTTCGCTTTCTGCAGCTTTATCTCGTTTTCTACAGCTTTCTCCCGCTTTCTACAGCCTCCTCTCGCTTTCTACAGCTTTCTCCTGCTTTCTACAGCTTTCTAACACCTCCTACAGCTTTCTCTCGCTTTGCACAGTTTCTTTCGCTTTCCACAGTTTCTTTCGCTTTCTCTCGCTTCCTACAGCTTTCTCTCACTTTCTACAGATTTCTTACGCTTTCAACAGCTTTCTCTTGTTTTCTACAGCTTTCTCTCGTTTTCTACAGCTTTCTCTCGCTTTATACAGCTTTCTCTCGCTTTCGACAGCTTTCTCTCGCTTTCAACAGCTTTCTCTTGTTTTCTTCAGCCTTCTCCCGCTTTCTACAGCTTTCTCCCGCTTTCTCTCGCTGTCTACTGTTTTTTCTCGCTTTCCACAGTTTATTTCGCTTAATCGCGCTTCCTACAGCTTTCGACAGATTTCTTTCGCTTTCTGCAGCTTTATCTCGTTTTCTACAGCTTTCTCCCGCTTTCTACAGCCTCCTCTCGCTTTCTACAGCTTTCTCTCGCTTTCTACTGCTTTCTACAGCTTTCTCTCGCTGTCTACACCCTACTCTCGCTGTCTACACCCTTCTCTCGCTTTCTACAGCTTTCTCTCGTTTCTACAGGTTTGTCCCGCTTTCTACAACTTTCTCCCGCTTTCTACAGTTTCCCTCGTTTTCTACAGCTTTCTCTCGGTTTCTTCAGCATTCTCTCGCTTTCTACAGCTTTCTCTCGTTTTCTACAGCTTTCTCTCGCTTTCTACAGCTTTCTCTCGCTTTCCACAGCTTTTTCTCGCTTTCTACAGCTTTCTCTCGCTTTCTACAGCTTTATCTCACTTTCTACAGCTTTCTCTCGCTTTCCACAGCTTTTTCTCGCTTTCTACAGCTTTCTCTCGCTTTCTACAGCTTTCTCTCACTTTCTACAGCTTTCCCTCGCTGTCTGCAGCTTTCTCTCGCTGTCTACAGCTTTCTACAGCTTAACTCTCTATCTCGTACTCTCTAGCTCCCTTCCGCTCCTCTAGCTTTCTCTTATGGTACATGGCAGTTGTGGCGACGATGGTTCGCGTCGCA
Source organism: Lochmaea crataegi (assembly GCA_947563755.1). Classification (NCBI taxonomy): domain Eukaryota; kingdom Metazoa; phylum Arthropoda; class Insecta; order Coleoptera; family Chrysomelidae; genus Lochmaea; species Lochmaea crataegi. The sequence continues at coordinate 1,635,545 of OX387428.1, forward strand.
CGTAAGTTTTTTTTTTCAGAACGATTTTCGAGCGGTCAAAATCACTACTAGCGTCATCTATCATACGTTACTGTTGAACGATTTTCGAGCGGTCACACCTGCCATCTAGCATACGTTTTTCGAGCAGCCAATCTTCGTGGGGTTAGCCCACTTTTCGAGAGGTTAACATGCAAACCCCCCACCACTAGCGCCATGCAACATTCGAATTACGTTAGGTTAATCGCCATGCAGATTACGAATTATGTGGGGGTAATGCACAAACCTGTGGTCCAGAACCCTCCTAGTATATCTACTTACAGACTAACAACTACTTTAGTGTTAGATGTCACCACTTCAGCGTTGTAGTCTAGAATTATAAATCTACGGATCGAATGACAGCTCAACCGTCAAAATATGACATATACTAAAAAAATTTAAACACTCTCTGTTTATGTATTGTTTCTGCGCATCGTCTTCTTTTTTTAGATATATAATAAGACGGAAAAACAATGTTATTGAAATGGAACATAAAATTTCCCCCCTTTTTTTACTCTCGTCTTTTAACCCCGCGACTTCTGACTCATCCCCTTCGAAAATGGTAAACGTGGGAAAAATTTGTTGTCGAAAAGTTGAGACATATTTGGAAATTATATAATAGGATTAGGAAAGGACGTATTAAGTTAAAAAACGTGACTATAGAACGGCATGCGGCGGAAGTCTGGGAAACTCGGAAAATAAGGAAAACTCCGAACTGGAAAAGATAAAAAGTGTATCGTTGACGAGCATTTGAACGCTTCACTAACCGCGTTTCGTTTTATGGAAAAACTTTTCGTCTGTCTTAAAACCCCTTGGCAAGGCACTAACTGATACTTCTTCTTTTCATCCATCAGGTTCGGCTCGAATTAAGTTCGTTGTAAAATAGATACAGGAAGAAATTAGATCGATACAAAAACAAAATCCTGTAAAATCATATTTCGGAAAATTTTATATTCAAAGTTTGACAAAAACGTATATAGAGGACAACTGGGTTAGTGGTGGGACTTGAAATGTGCAGAGTTAGAATTAGCTCATGAAAAAGCTAAGCTGACCAAAGGAAAATCAGTGAAAAGAAGAAATAGCAGATGATCAGACTTAAACAAACCAATCAAAACCTCTTAAACTATCTATGCCTAAAAAAGTTTAATCTGATTTGGAGAGTGACTCAGAGTGTTCGTACGGCTTAGACATGTATTCAACTTCAAGGGATGGATTTGTTGTTCCAGATGTTAAAAATGGGCTCATAATTCATGTGCAGGTGTAGGCGATGAAGATGACGAAGTAGTATTTATTTTAGAGCATTGTCAGTAATTTATATCGTTATAGGTCGACCAGAACAGCTAGAGTGTTGAGAATTGTATGAGCGACGGCAAACTTTTTGTTTCGTTAAGAAAAATGAAAATATTTAGAGAAGAAAAATGGCCGAATATAAAAGTATACAGACCTATATTTTAAAGGAGTATTTATATACAAGTCGATTAATATAAACTCAGAATTTAAAAATAAAAATCCGAATTGAACGACATTCGAACGGGATTTTGTAAAAGAATTAATTTTATGACAGAATCTCGTTTAATATATATATCCTCGGTACATATTTGCTTTTCTTTTTTGTCAAAACGAACCGCTTTTTATGGTTATAATTGAATGTCGTCTCATCTGGAAATTCTTTGCATCGCTATTCAATACATCGGAATAATTTAACAAGGCATCAAATAAAATTTTTAGAAAGAATTTAATTCCGCTCAAATTGATACGCAAGAACCAAGCGACGGTAAAAATACGGAATTTCGAGATTTATATCCTTTTTTTTCCTACTTGAATTAGCGAATTTTGTGAAAAAAAACTATTACAATATTTGTATTAGATTCAAATTCGAAACTAGATGATTACGAGGCATGTTTTTAAAGTCACTTTAGTTCTTCTTTTGTTTTAATTAATTATTTTTCCATCACCCTGTATACGTATATAACGTTGATCAACTATCATTTTATAGAGGTCAGTAGGCTACTACCCCAAGTATATTAATAATAAACTACCCTAAAGCAGAAACCAATAAAAAAACACGCCCTACTTTACCCGTCACTCAATATTTCTATCATCATCCCCCACTGTCTATAATATCGATAGTTTCGCTTTCGGTCTCTAAATACAATATGAATGTGTTTCGTCAACGTCATACTTTCCGACGATTAAATCTAACAAATTGATTGTCGTCATGACGACCATCGCATGTAAATTGTGACCAATAAACAAACCTCCACATTTATTTGTGGCTTTTAATGATTAAACAATGTATTTCTTTTTTTCCCTTTTTTCGTTGGTGGGTTTTCGTTGGGAGTTGAGTTGTTGTGCTTTTAAACAGTTGATATTTTATTTGCCATAGAGACAGGTAAGTCCCAGTTTTCTTTTATTCAAAAACCCTATAAATGGATTTAAATATCTCCAGGTTCGTTTTCAATACTATTATACAATTTTCACCTTAATTTTTTTCAATTCCCCATAACTTGTAATTTGTTTAAAATCATTTTGTTCTTTTTTAAATCAACATTTCCAATGCCTCAATCGTTTCTATTTTATTTTAACGCATTCCACGTCTTCTACTTATCAAATAACTGCGCACCATTCAGATTTGAAAGATATGTAGGTTTTCTAGGATGTTTTAAAGCCAGACGTCGATCTAGGTTCCTCGCTCACATTTTCTAACACTCCTTCACATCCTCTTGTACTATCTCACACTCTATAACACTATTTCACTCTCTCTTACACTATCTCGTACTATGTCTTACTCTCTCACACTCTCTCGCATTCTGTCACAGTCAACTAACAATCTCTCACTCTCTATAACACTATTTCACACTCTCTTACACTCTCTCTAAAACTATCTCACACTCTCTAACATTCTCTCGCACTCTATAACACCATCTCACACTTTGTCACGTTGCCTCGCACACTCCTACACTCTCTCATATTCTCTCACACTCTCTTGCACTGTCTCATACTCTCTTGCGCTGTCTCACACTCTCTTGCACTATCTCACACATTCTCGCACTTTCCTACACTCTATAAAACTATCTCACATTGTCACGTTGCCTCGCGCTCTCCTACACTCTTCCACACTCTCTTGCGCTATCTCACACATTCTCGCACTTTCCCAGACTCTATAACACTATCTCAAACTCTGTTACACTCTCTCGCACCCTCTCGCACTCTTCAACACTCTCCCACACTCTCTCGTACTATCCCACACTCTGTCAGAATCTCTGACACTATTTCACACTCGATCACGCTTCCTCACACTGTCTCGCACTATCTTATACTCTCTCACTCTATCTTACACTCTTTCACACTCCCTCTCATTTCATACTCGTTAGACTCACAAGATGTCGATTATTTTTTATTTGATTTTTTCACACATTCTCGCACTTTCTTATACTCTTTAACACTATCTCAAACTCTGTTACACTCCCTCTCACTCTCTCACACTCTCTCGCAGTATCTTACACTATCCCACACTCTGTCAGAATCTCTAACACTATTTCACACTCGATCACACTCCCTCACACTCTCTCGCACTATCTTACACTCTCTGACACTATCTTACGCTCTTTCACACTCCCTCTTATTTCATACTCGCTAGATTCACAAGCTGTCGATTATTTTTTATTTGATTTTTTCAAACACATTCTCACACTTTCCCACACTCTATACCACTATCTCACATTGCCTCGCACTCTCCTATACTCTCCCACACTTTCTCGCACTCTCTCTCACTCTTACACTATCTCACACATTCGCGCACTTTCCCACACTCTATAACATTATCTCAAACTCTGTTACACTCCCTCGCACGCTCTCACACTCTCCCACACTCTCCCACACTCTCTCGCGCTATCTTACACTATCCCACACTATCTTAAACTCTTTCACACTCCATCTTATCTCATACTCGTCAGACTCACAAGCTGTCGATTATTTTTTATTTGATTTTTTTTACACATTCTCACACTTTCCCACACTTTATAACACTATCTGCAACTCTGTTGCACTCCCACGCACTCTCCCTCACTCTATAACACTATCTCACACTGTCACATTGCCTCACACTCTCCTACACTCTCCCACACTTTCTCGCACTATCTTGCAGTATCTCGCACATTCTCGCACATCCCCACACTCTATAACTCTATCTCAAACTCTGTTACACTCCCTCGTACTCTCTCACATTCTCTCACACTCTCCCACACTCTCTAGCAATATGTTACACTATCCCACACTCTATCAGACTCTCTGACACTACTTCACACTCGATCACGCTCCCTCACACCCTCTCGCACTATCTTACACTCTCTCACACTAGCTTACACTCTCTTACTCTCTTTCACACTCCCTCTTATTTCATACTCATTAGACTCATAAGCTGTCGATTATTTTGTATTTGATTTTTTCACACATTCTCACACTTTCCCACACTCTATAAAACTATCTCACACTGTCACATTGCCTCGCACTCTCCCACACTTTCTCGCACTCTCCCACACTTTCTCGCACTCTCTCACACTCTCTTGCACTATCTCACACATTCTCGCACCTTGCCACACTTTATAACACTATCTCAAACTCTGTTACACTCCCTCGCACTCTCTCACACTCCCTCACACTCTCCCACACTCTCTAGCAATATCTTACACTATCCCAGACTCTCTGACACCATTTCACATTCGATCACGCTCCTTCACACTCTTTCGCACTATCTTACACTCTCCACACTATATTTCACTCTCCACACTATCTTACACTCTTTCACACTCCCTCTTATTTCATACTCGCTAGATTCACAAGCTGTCGATTATTTTTTATTTGATTTTTTCACACATTCTCACACTTTCCCACACTCTATAACACTATTTCACAATGCCTCGCACTCTCCTATACTCTCCCACACTTTCTTGCACTATCTCACACATTCGCGCACTTTCCCACACTCTATAACACTATCTCAAACTCTGTTACACTCCCTCGCACGCTCTCACACTCTCCCACAACTCTCCCACACTCTGTCAGACTCTCTGACACTATTTCACACTCGATCACACTCTCTCGCACTATCTTACACTCTCTTACACTCCCTCTCACTTCATACTTGTCAGACACACAAGATGTCGCTTATTTTTCATTGGATTTTTTTTAGAAAAGTCCTGACGTCAAAATGACAAATGTCTTTTAACGAGTCATGGTCTATATAGAAGTATTACTATTTTATTTGTTGTAAAAAAAAGGAGATTCATTTGAAAACTGATGGCTCAATCAAAAGATAAAATGAGCGAAATTGATGAGCATATTATGAAGAGATTCGACATACAAAAAAGATTGGGAAAAGGGGCATACGGAATCGTATGGAAAGCGATCGATAGAAAAACTAAGGAAGTGGTGGCCGTAAAGAAAATCTTCGACGCTTTCCGGAATCAGACGGACGCTCAAAGGACTTATAGAGAGATTATGTTTTTACAATCTTTTAAGAGTCATCCTAATATCGTTAAATTGCATAGTGTTCACAGGTAATTGAATCTTATTTATGATCTCCATTAGTATCGTAAATATATATTTTTGTAGAGCTGTCAACAATAGAGACATCTATTTGGGATTCGAATACATGGAAACGGATCTCCATAACGTAATCAAAAGAAAAACCATCTTAAAAGATGTCCACAAAAGATACATCATCTATCAATTGTTGAAAGCCATTAAATACATACATTCCGGTAATGTCATACACAGAGATATGAAACCAAGTAATGTACTTTTGGATAGTTTGTGTAGATGTAAAATAGCCGATTTCGGTCTAGCTAGATCTCTATCGCAAGGATCAGAAGGATCCGTAAACGGATCCGACGGAGATCCAACACTGACTGATTACGTAGCGACCAGGTGGTATAGAGCGCCGGAAATTCTAATAGCTAATAGAAGGTAAGTAAAATATTCAAATTCATCTTCTGTTCCTTACACTTTCTTCTTAATTTTTTAGATACACAAAGGGGATAGATTTATGGAGTATAGGATGTATACTAGCTGAAATGGCATTGGGAAAACCTATTTTTCCCGGTACTTCAACTGTCAATCAAGTGGAAAAAATAATGGCTACTATCCCCACTCCCAGTCAGGAAGGTAATAAAAATATTAATTTAGGAAATACCCCCTAACTACTCCGATTTATTTTTCAGACATCAGTCAAGTGTGTATCTCTGGAATAGGATCTTCTATGATAAAAAACGCATCGGCTGTTCAAAAAGTTACTCTAGTTTCCATTTTAGGCAGTAACGTACCATCGGACGCAATCGATCTGATAAATCGATTGCTCGTTTTTAATCCACTCGACAGATTAACAGCCGAAGAAGCTTTAGAACACACTTATATTGCCAAATTTCATAATCCCGATCAGGAAGTGTCATTGGAAATGTCTGTTACGGTGAGAATCGATATTTATACAGGTTTCATATCAACTTTATAACACCCTATTTCAAGAAAACCATAAACTAAATTTGGGAGATTTCATTCAATTAGATCATAATATCCTGACATTTTGATACCTCTATCGGTGTCATTAGTTAGCCCGTTTTAATACCTTTCAAACGATATTTTTATGATTATCGTAGCTCAATTGGTTGAGCCACAATCGTTATTAGAAAAATGTCTACTTTCACCAGTAAACAAGAAACGAAGCTGCTTATCCTTTTGTTGTATGCGCATGTCTGAAAGGCGCCATTTTTATAATAAGATACTTGTCATACTTCACTTGGTCGACCAATTATATCGCCGATATTTAAAGTCATCTGTCATCTGTCAACGTCGGTCTCTCAAGGTCGGGCGTCGGGCTTCTCTTCTTGTTAGCTGGTGAATTATCTGCTTTCATTGTATGTTTTACTTTAGTGTTTTGTATCTTGTACGCAGGTGCCGTTAAACGATGACATACGACTATCAGTCGACGATTACCGAAACAAATTATACGAATTAATGGCGTCCCATAATCTGAGGCAATCGAAAGCATCTTTAATTGTCAAGCCAAAAAATATAGTGCCTGAAGTTTATTCCAAGGTAAAATATTCCTTTTTTAATAGATTCTACGTTTAGGAGTTGCATTTTTGACATCCTGTGACATTTCAACAATTTCAGTCTCTTTCTAAAACGTGTACCCATTTTTGAAGTGAATACTTCTTTAGGCGCGTTGAGCACTTTTTTGGGTGAAGAATAACGTGGATTTCTCGTCATCGTCACGCTTTTACGCAACACACAATACTTTCGTCATTCGTCATGATTTTATGCAGCACACAATACTTTTGGTTATGCAACACAATTAACAATAAAGCGTATATAGTGGTGCATAAATCATCGTCAGGCTTTCGATGAGCTATATTATGTATACTGTGTTTTCACTTCTGTCGGCAGTCCTATGACTGACTACAACTGTAGAAAATGTGAAATTTTAAACGAAATATTTTTTATATTTTCCACAAGGTGTCAAAAAATGCAGAAAATTATTTTAAACACCACGTAACCATCAACAATAAATCCTACATTTCCCAATCGGAACCTAAAATGTCCAGCAAGAAAAGCCACTTTGTGCGTTCGACGAACATAAAATCAGATTCCAAAGTGGTGACGAAGCCTGCGAATGCCGTAACTATACATAAAGGTGCGTAATATGAAAGTGAAATAACTCCACCCTGTATACTATATATTTGTTGTAGGAGATGTTATCAAAGCTAGCGGAGATTATAGATCTGCGATGAAAAAGTCAGTAGCGGAGGTGAACAAAAGAAGACTAACATCGAAAACAAACACTTTTAGTACGTTTAGCCATTTAGGCAAGAACCATGGAGTTATAACTCAAAGTGCACTGATGGAACTCAGAGCCGCCGGGTTGCGGTAAAACAACGATTTTTTTATTTTATACACAGTATTACTTAACCACTTTTACTATACATGCATTTTATACCCTTTTGCACGTTGTGTAATTTTTTTTATATAAAAAAAATAGAAACGACTGCGTTTTATTTATAAACCTTTTTCCCTTTAAGTCAAATTTCCCGCCACCCAGATTTTTCAACTTTCCCACCAATGACGTTAGAGTTCGTGATTCGTTGTTTTATGAACTTACCTTTACACTACCACGGAATATAAATTGTTTTATGTTCCGTGACACTACTAATTGGAACCATAATATTTATATCTGTGATTGGAGTAAACTTCAAGATATCGATTGACAATTGACAGTTGTACTGCCAGCTGTGGTGGATGACATAACACATAACCTTATTCTTTACCTTCAAAAAGGTCAAAATGTTAAAGCATAAATACTTGGAAAAAACTTAAAATAAACGAAAAAATTAATCTTACCAACAACCAATTTGTTATGTAAATTCACTAAATAAACTATAATATGTACCAAGGCGTAATATTAAATTTAGGATTACATAAATGTTTGAGCACACCCTCTAGCAATTTATTTAAGGTAAATATATTTGTTTAGGTAAAATATTCAAACTGATTTTATCGATGTTTTCAGCAATATAAGATTGGAGTCAACTTTGTTGTTCCTAGCACTAGTTACGTTAACAAAACAAACACGAAATCCTCACCACCAATTTTAGTAGATATATCGCAAAACCATGCATTACCATTGCCAGATTTTTTACCCCATAAACCAAAAGTCGAACCTTCATGGCAAATTACGCCATGTACTAATAAATCAAATGTCGTCAGTCAGTACCTGAAGCTATCTAAAATAAGACTTACCTGTAAGTATGCCGATTTCTAATTCAAATATTTTTGTAATAAATATTTTCAGCACTTGTCGTAATCACATCTATGGCGGGCTACGCAGTGGCTCCTGCTCCTTTCGAAGTTTTGCCGTTTTTAATGTGTGCCACAGGTACAGCTCTACTATCTTCAGCTGCAAATGCTACAAATCAATTTCACGAGGTACCATTCGATGCACAGATGTCTAGAACGAAAAACAGGGTGATCGTTTGTGGTAAATTAACGTAAGTTTAATTATTAAAAACTAATAGAGGTAAGGGTAAAGCAATTTTGTAATGTTTTAGACCTATGCATGCGATGGTATTTGCTGCTACAACCAGTATTACAGGATTAGGAATTTTATATTATGGAGTAAACGGATTAACTGCCAGTTTAGGACTGACCAATCTTATATTGTACACTTCAATTTACACTCCTTTAAAAAGGATTAGCATTTTGAACACGTGGGTTGGATCTATAGGTAATTTTTTTACTTAAACTTTAAACCCGTGTACATATTTTTCTTTTTTAGTCGGTGCTATACCTCCCTTGATGGGATGGGCAGCTTGTGCAGATTCTTTAGGTCCTGGTGCTTGGCTTATGGCCGCTCTGCTCTACAGTTGGCAATTTCCACACTTCAACGCACTATCATGGAATTTAAGACCGGATTATTCAAGAGCAGGATACCGAATGATGGCTGTAACCGAACCTGCTCTTTGTAGACGAGTAGCTTTGAGGCACACCATTGCTATACAAGCTATGTCAATAGCAGCTCCTTTGTTGGATACTACCAACTGGTGGTTTTTGTTGGAGAGTACTCCTTTGAATTTATACTTTGTATACTTAGCTTACAAATTCTACAAAGAGTCGTCCAGTGCTACGTCTAGAAAATTGTTTCGATTTTCCTTGATTCACTTACCTTTAATAATGATCCTGTTTTTAGTAAATAAAAAAAAGTGGTTTCTTTTTGACGATCGAAAAAATGATACCGACAGGACAGAATTAGTGAGTGTGTAGTAGAAAGTGATAATTTAATTTAAATAAAGAATTTTGTTTTTATCTTTGATATCTTTTATCTCCCCAATTCTAACATTTTCAATTACACAAACCAAGATAACGATTCTATTGATTAATAAAATATTACAAAATACTAACTTTAAATAAAGCAAATTTTCAAGTAGAGATATTCGATATACGTCGATGCATCGAAAACATCGATGTTTGCACTGCGATACATCGAATCGATCCGATGTTTTGAAAAGCTGGCGATATACTCTATGTATCGATGGTTTTTCATAAAACATCGAATCGTTGACCGGTTAATTTTCACGAAAACTTCTTTTTAAACGCATATAGTGTTTTTTTTAACTATCTATTTTAGAAATAATTTTTCAAATTATAGATGTTTTGGGGCCTGAGGGGGGCAGAAACACTACAGAGATGTCGGAAAAAAACTTTTGGTGAAAGCGCACGTTTGGCGAAAGCGCGTTTTTTTGTGGAGCGCATTATTGGTGAGAGCGCGTTTCATTGGAGAAAGGGTAATATTGATGAGATCGTAATTTGACGAAAGCGCGTTTTTTGCGAAAGTGCATTTTATTGGGGAAAGCGTACTTTTGGCAAAAGAGTTTTATTGGTGAGAGCGCGTTTTTTGCGAAAATGGAGTATTATTGGTGTTAGCACGTTTTTTGAGGAAGCTCACTCTTAACGGAAACGCATTATTGGCAAAAGAGCGTTTTTTTAGAAAGCGCACTCTTGGTGAAAGCGCATTATTGATGAGAGCGCAATTTTTACGAAAGCGCTTTATTGGTGAAAGCGCACTTTTGACGAAAGCGTTTTTTGTTTGGCCACTAAAATTTTACCTAAAATCTTTCTTTCTATTTGTTTGTGGTCTAATTTACGCGGCAACTTCAGTATTGGAAAAGCGGCCAAAAAATTAACTACAGCCATAGTAAGTAAAATATTTCTAAAATAATTAGATATCTAAAAAATAAGAACGATTACGATAACAAGTATTTTATCTTCCGTAATTATCCGTAAATAAATCGATAATAATCTAACCTTTGTAATATGTAACAGTAGCTGTATATAATAAGCGGCGACTCTAATTTTTTTTTGAAAAAGAAGAATCCTTCGAACTATATTGTTTTGACAGTTGACATAATGAACTGACAGTTAAGTAAATTTTTATATAATTTAAAAAATTAATAAAATAAGATATACAATATGGAAAAAGAAACGGATATCGAGTCTAAATATCACAGATTAGCAGCTGAATACTCCAAAGTAAGTAAAATCTTCAATATTTATATGACTACTTACCTAACCTGAAAATTTGCAGATTCGATCCCAAGCAACTGTTCTTAAAAAAGCAGTTTTAGATGAACAAGCAAAAAGTGCTGGTCTTCAAGATTCTGTAAGAAATCATGAACAGACTGTGAGAAAGCGCGATCAAGAAATTGAAAGCCTTACATTTAGAAACGATCAACTAACAAAGAGAATTGTGGTACTACAACACGAACTACAAACTAATAACGGAAAGAAAAATAAAAATAAAGTTGTAGAAACTTTTCCAAATGTTGATGTTAGCGTGTTGAATGATGAACTACAAAAGAAAATTTTGGAAAATGCACAGTTATTTAATATGGTATGTAGTTACGCCCTCCTATTAATTGAGTTGTAAGTGTATTTTTTATTAGGTTACCGAAAAGGAGTCGGAAATATTGGATTGTAGAGATAAGTTGAAAAATTTAGATGAATTAGTTGTTAATTTTCAAACAGAACTAGCTAATAAGTCAAAATTGTACAATGTTGAAGAAGAGAAATATAAAAAACGTTTACAAGAGCTGGAAAAAAATGTCAGAAGACTTTCATTAAATAGTGCTGAAAACAAAAAATCTTCTGATAGTTCTGAAGAAAGTGTAAGTACTAAAATATACTTTTCTTACTGTAACTTCATGTCTTTTTTCGATTTAGGCTAAGCAATGGCAAACGGAAGCAGAAAGATGGAAAACAGAATGTGAACTATTAAAATTTAAGCCTCAATCTAGCGATAAGCTCACAAACTACTATGAATCTCAAATAAGCGAAATCTTAGAATCAAATGCATTATGTAAATCAGAAACACAAACTGCATGGGCAGAAAATTTAGCTCTAAAAGCCCGACTAGAAGATATCACTTTAGAACATAGCAAGTTAAAGAGTAGCTTAGAAAGTAGTTACGAAGAACTAATGACGACAAATAACAGTTATAAAACACAATTAGATGCTATGACTGAACATTTAGCAGCTCAAAATGAAAAAATTACCAAACAGTGCGATGAAATTCAGTTTTTAAAGCATAAATTAGGAATAAAAAAATAATATATGTGGCAGTACGAACAAAGATTATTTTTTAACCACTGGGAATGAAATAAACATTATAGGGCGACATATATTTTAATTTGTAAAAGGGCTGTGATAAAAAAAACAAAGAAAATGATTTTTTCCAGTATAGCAACACTTGTCAGCCCAATTTTATGCTTCGTTATATATTATATATTAAAATTCCTTTTTAACAGCTGGGTCTTACACAAAACTGCTGAGCAATATTTAAAAAAATTTATTAAGATAAAGTTTGTATCTCATATCATTCCTCTATATATTATATATGTTTTTATATAATTTTAAGATTATACCTAAATATATAAGTTAATTTTATTTAATTAAGAATTATTTATATTTAAATTGTATAATTATATTTATTTACCAAAGTGAAATAAAACTATTAACATATTTAACCGACTTCTAAAAAGGGGGGTCCCCAATTCAATGTATGTTCTGGAATAACTTATTTTTGAATTAGATCCAGTATATGTCCAAGGTGGTCACATTTTAATCTTATTTGTATTGGATTTTAAAGTTACAACAAGAAAACAATCAAAATAAAATAGAAAATGTAACATTATTGAAGTATTGTTTGATATCCAGCTTTTAGTATTGTAATAAACCAAATGTTTAAAGAGAAAACTGGAAATTAAGAACTTCTAAATGTTTGCAACTTTCACTACAGATACGTCACATACCTATAGATGCCACATTCTGATTTAGAAGTTTTATGAACTAATAGCCGGTTACAAAAAGGCCATTCGAATTTTTTTGCATTAGATCCAGTATAGAATTTTAAAGTTACATCAAGAAAACAATTAAAATAAAATGGAAAATACAACTTCATTGAAGTTTTGTTGGAATTATGACAATTTCAAAACAATATAGGTACCCCTATCAGGGTCGTACTAGTATAGTTCCAAGGTGGATCTATTTCATTTTCATTGGTACTGGTCCTTGAACTTCAAAGATACACCAAAAAAAGAATGTTTGTTCAAGTGGGTTTTTGTATTTTTTTTATTTATTTATTAAAGTTTCCAGATTTTTGTAGCAGAAAGGATGGCTATGTAGTAAATGAAATGAAAATTATAACAAAACCTCATTCTTTATTAAAGTACTTACTTTTTTACATTTAAAACCATATGAAAACAAATAGAAAAATATATGTGTCGACAAAACTCACTAGAATGGAAATATTTTTCAAACATTAAAATTAAAACCCGAAAGCATGAAGAGAGCACTTGAAATGAGCCCGGGTAAAATTTAATAATAGAAAAATTAGAAAATCCACTTTTAATTTTTGTTAAACCCCAATTTAGAATTCTATGAAAAGAAATCAGTCTCATGGAAAGAAATTATAGATAGTGAACTACATTTTTATAAAAAATATAGATGGATCATCCAACAAGTTGATCCATTAAATAAATAAAAAAGTACCATGAAAAATGTTGATTTAATTTGTTCTCTTATTACAATTGTCTCCAATACAGGCATTCTTTAGTGAAGAATCCAAAATTAAAAGTGGATTTCTGAGACGGAAGACTTTTTTTCACATCCCGTAAAATGTCTCAAGTATCCCTAAAATACAATTCCCTTCCCCCGATTTAATAAAAAATGTAATCTCACAATTTGTTTATTTCCAGTCTAATAAAATTTTTTGCTACTACTATCCTTGCTGTCCCTGAAACAAAAACAATTTTCACTACTTTACAACTAAATAAAACACTTTAAACTCACCTATATAAATTATAAGCTAATATAATTGCTAACTGAATGGCAGCGATGGTTAGAACCATCGTGGTACTGACACAACTCACTGTCGGACAACTTTGAGGCGTTGGTGACTTTTCAGATATTTTTCCTAAACTTTGTTTTACGTGGTTAAGACCATCCCGCATTTCACTGATCAAAGATTGAGTATCGTACCCAACAGATTGTACCTGCGCAGTTGGTTGTTTAGCTTGGTTGTTCAAAATTGTGTCTGCTCGCATTTTTAAATCTAATACAAATTGTCTAAAATAAAATAAATAAATAATAAATCGTTAAATTAATAAATTAACAACTTACTTAATTTCTTGTAAACTTCCAGTAAAAAGATTGTGGTTGTTAAATAAAGCATCAACTTCGTGTCTTCGAATACTTTCTCCAGGCTGTGCAGGAGGGGCACCAGCTGGTGGTGGCGGAGCTCCACCTCCTTGACCAACGTTACCTTGCTGAGATATTAAACTCATTGTTCTTTCTTGTCTTCCAACAATTTCGTCAATTTTTCTATTTACTTCTCTAAGAACATCGTAAATTTGATTTTGGCCTTGGAAAATTTGACGTAGTTCTCTTTGAGATTCTGATTCGAACCAGTCTTCTATGTCAGGTTCTTTCTGTTGAAAAAAATTCAAAGTACAAAAAGAATACAGTTAATTTTTGTTTGTATTTACCTCACCAGGATGTTCCTTTTTGTATTCTGCTTTTTGTGCTTCCAGTTTATTCTGGTAATCTTGATATTCTTGTTGTAATTTTTGTTGATCTTCTCCTACAACTAAATAAAAACAATGAAAAAAATTATGTCAATTTACTAAGATTCTTACCTTGGTTTTGTTGAGCTTGTTCAGGAATATGTAAACTATTAGTAAGGAAATGTATTACGTCATGGTCATCAGCTAGACCTCCAGTGGCAGCTGAAACTCCAAAATATCCACCTTTAGGTAGAATTATATTCTCCGCTCTCAAGCACATCTCATATTCTTTTTCGTTATTTGTCATTCCATTGTTAAACAAAACGGTAAGTGTATTTTGATAATATTCTATTTTTGCTCTTGTCGGGTAGGGTTTGTTACGAAAATCACGAAGACAACCAGCAAGTTGCTGAGTAGTACCATCACTGAAAAAAAAATTATATTAAGGTAAGGCATTTTATAATAGGTCTGTTCCAACCGCAATCAGAAACGATCAGAGAATAGTGAACCATTGCGATCAGTGATAGGAATTACGCGTTTGCTATGACCAGTTATTCTCTGATCGTATCTGTCTGATTGTGGTTGGAACAGACCTAATGTATATTCTTACTTTTGGTGTTCAAATTGTTTTGTCCCATCATTCAGTACTGCCATAATATATGGATTATTGTGTTTGTTATCATTGTCAAATGAATCAAAAAATACACCAAGACCAATCCATTGATCTGAGGAACCAAATATATCGCCAGAAAATGATCCTTTGTTTTGGGTATACCAAAAAGCCTGTAAATTAACATATTTAAATGAAGAATTAATTCAATTGTATAATCTTACCAAACCATCGGCACCAATTCTTCCTCTTCCAGTGATTCTGAAAGCAACATCAACTTCCCACCAATCGAAATTAACTGGCTGTTTTGTCCATATAGCACCCTTTTGGCTTTTTAAAGATGGAGCAATCCTCACATTTTCAGAACTAGCTATCGCGTCTGAAAAAGTATTTTACAAATTTTAACATTTTTTCAAAAACATCTGGATTTTTGGTTATATACGTGTACAATTTGACACAAGTCGCTTTACGTGTTATATCTATTTCCGTCTTTTATCTTACATCAAAGAGAGATAGAGCATGAATTTGATGACATTTGTACCATAAAAACTTGTACGTGTACCTAATAATTTTGAAGTACTTACTACCACCGTATTCCCAAAATGGTACCGATCCGTCTTTTTGAGCTAAGTACGGAGGTTTGAATGAATACTTATACTCGAATTTTCTATGTACCGATTTAGCATCACTATAATTTAAAATAAATACGAAAAATAAAAGAAAATTTGTTATAAAGTTCATGTTTACCACCGCACTCTGCTGCACTACAATCTGAAGTAAGAGTTAAACCTAACTTCACGTGAAATAAGTTTCGATCAAACGCTCGATTACAATAATCGAAAGACCATCGATAATATTCGTGGAGTCAAGATATTTGTAAAGTTAATATTTATTGAAACAGCAAGTGTAAGTTACGAAACTTTTACGTTGGCTTCTCAGAGTAAAAATCGAGTGTTAGTGTATGTTTGGTTGCCTATACAAAAATCGTGTATCAATCGAAAATCCATGGAAACTTATCTAATCTCCATGAGTAAATCAGGAATAGAGGTGATTAATATTTGATTTTGTGTATGTTTGGTTGCCTATATCAAAATCATCTATTAATAGAAAATCATTGATGAATGATTGAAAAATCGACTACATTTTGGTTGGTAACCCTAGTAGTTATGCAACAACCATAGCATCCTATAACTTTTTTCAGTATACAGAGTGAGCCAACTTTGGTCCGAACGCAACCACGATAAAACCGATGCGGTTTTCACTTACAAAATGACAATTTTAATAAAGGGTTTTTTGATGATACAGTGTTCAATAAAACAGCCAAACATGTTAAAAATCATTTAATTACGATAACGAAAAAGCCGAGTAAAGTGTATAAGCAGAATATTTGTTGAAACTTAAAATTAAAATGTGATGTGTTTAAGTGCATCTTAACAACAACAACAAAAATAAATAAAACTTTAAATATAAATATTTATACCAAAATAAATCAATGCCGATTTTAACGAAAATTATTGCCCATAAACCCTTTTCCCATGATATACTATAATAACACTACAGTAAATATATATAAAATCTTAAAAATATAAATATATAGAAACATAACTATGAATTTTGCACTTTTCTTTATTAATATATTACAGGAAACTTGCTAAAAGCAAGAGATAAAAGGAATTTTAAAACTTTCCAAGTTGGCAACATACCAATAACAAGCCACTACTTCGGACTAGCCCTGTATAAAAAAAGTCAATTCTCAGTTGACAACATCAATTTCCATAATAACTTTACATTTTTTAAGATGGTGAGTCAAATTACTCTTTTGTGCGAAAGTTTTTAAACAATTTACGCACTCGTAAGGTCTTTGTCCTGTGTGTCCTCGAAGATGTAATCGAAGGACGTCTTTTCTGGAAAATTTATCGAAGCAAATTTCGCATCTGAAATTTTTCTCTTTGGTGTGTGTCTTCGTGTGCCTGGTAAGATCGTTTCGCTTGATAAACGCTTTCGGACACAAAGTACAACCGTACGGCCGGTAGTTCAAATGTATCTTCATATGGCCGTTCAATAAACCTAAAATTGCGGGTTATTCATATTAAAAATCAATCCCTGTAGGAAAATTAATAAACATTTACCTTTATAGCGAAATGATTTGTCACAAACGGTACATTGAAATGCATCTTCATCATTATGCACCCTCGTATGAGATGTAAGTGATGTTTTCGAAGGACAAACTTTGTTACAAATGTTGCAGATAAATTGTGCTTTTACTACTCCTTTCTCGTTGTTTTTATTATTTCGACGACGTATACGAAATCCAATTTCTTTTTTATGTACACCAACATAATGACTTTTTAAATAATCTGGTCGGGAGAAGCTTTTTAAACATATTTTGCACAAATGAGGTTTATCGCCTATAACAAAAATTAGCATTACAATTAATAAAATGATTATTTTCCCTTCCCCTTCCTGGAAAAACTTAATAGATGGATATTTTTCAAGAATGGAATGGGCGGATGCAATTCATACCTAGTTATGGACTTACCTGTATGTATTCGACTATGTTTGATCAAATTGCCCTTGAAACTAAATTTCCAATTACAAATAGCGCACTGGAACGGTTTTTCTCCTGTGTGAGAGCGCAGATGACTCGCCAACCCACTTTTTTTACAAAATATTTTATTGCAATATGAACAGGTCATTTTATCTTTTTTCATGTGATTTTTCAATAAAGACTTTTTCAAATGTGCCGAAAAGCATATTTTACATCTATATTGCTTTTTGTAGAATTTTTCATGTGTTGTTACGTGTTTAAAATAAATCATTTTCGTGGGAAATCTCCTAAAGCACTTTTTACATTTAATTGGAAATTGTTTCGTTAAATGGTTTCTACAATGTTGCAAGTACTCTTTCGGTTTAATAAAGGGTTTACCACAAAAAGTACACAGCACACAAGCTTTACCGAAATGAGATTTCGTATGTTTATCTTTTTGATGAATTGAAGAAAAATCTAAAATTCAAGTAAATATGTTCAAGTATTTGGCAAAAAAATCGCTTATCGACTTACATTTAAGGCACACTTGGCATTTAAAAGGTTTAGCGACTTTTTTTAAAAAAGATTTCCAAAATTGAGCAATGAATTTAGTTTGATATCTGCATCTTAGTCTCTGTTTCAAATGATTCATTAAACCAGTTGTAGTTTCGAAAGTTCTGTTACAAACTGTACAATCTATAGCTATGTTCTCTTCGTAATTATAATGTAAACCTTCATCTCCTATTTCCATTTTTAAAACAATTTCTGTATCGTCCATTTTTACTTCTTCTGACTTGAAATTACTATTTTCAGCAGCATCATTAAAAAATATAATTGGTTCAGTCTTGATTTCAGGAGTTTCTATAAATACATCATCTTCATCTTGTGTAAGCTCTTCCTTAATCTCTATTTTTAAAGCTAGTTTATCATTTGGTTTTAAATGGTCTACTTTTAATAAATTGTGTTCTTGTTTTATTGTTACTATATTATATTCCATTGATTGCTCATTATTTTTAATTATTTCTATAAATGTTGAAGTTTCTTCCAACATATTAAGGCACTTATTACAAATATTAGCAGTGTATTTATTAATCAGCTGAAATTGTCAAAATTTAATCAATAGCCATCAAATATTTTAAGTTCAAAGTTCAATATACCTGAATGTCTGTCATTTTTTGGAAGAGGATTAACAAATGTTGAGGAAATCCAGTCACAGTCTCAGGATTGCAGCAAACCTTACAAGATTTTTTTTCAAAAACTGGTTGTGAATTAAGCTTATTTTTTATGGAGTAAACAAAATTTGAAATAATTTCCAATTTCCGAATGCATGATGAGCAAATCTTTCTCAAATATTCCTTTTCTTGATCAGCCTTAACAGAATAAGAATATTAAAACATTTGAAATTACCAAAATGTTATTTCAAGAGAAAAAGCTTACCTTTACATCAGTTAATTTTATAAATATATCGTATAAAATCTTATTTTCAGTAACAACATGTAAATTCTCTTC
The DNA here is from genome assembly GCA_947563755.1 of Lochmaea crataegi. Taxonomy (NCBI): domain Eukaryota; kingdom Metazoa; phylum Arthropoda; class Insecta; order Coleoptera; family Chrysomelidae; genus Lochmaea; species Lochmaea crataegi. Next base: position 1,654,815 of record OX387428.1, read on the forward strand.
TTTTAAACAAACACAACATAAATCACTTTTCAACTGGAAAAATGGTTTTCGTTCGTAAATATTCATGTTTAATAATGATTCTAATAATTATAGTTATGATGTTTTTAAATGGACGGATATGTTTCTTTGCATAATACGTGGAACCATTTTCCTAGTTGTTTATAATAAATTAATATCTATATAATGACGAAAACAAAAATAAATTTCGACATTTTTAAGGTTAATAACCTAAATATTTTGACGTCTAATTCTTCTTTTTTTAAATCATTGACAGATCTTCTTCTACTAGATTTCTATCATCTTCTATCCTACAAGACATCCAGCAAGACATTGACAGTAGTTAAAAGGTTAATTATAATTGCTAAAAAAAGAAGAAATAACCTTATTTCGGAAAAAAGAAGAACTGCACTGCTATCAGAATTTCAAAATTTTAAAAACAATTAAATCCAAATCTAATAGGATTTGTAGTGAGAGTATGAAGAATAGAAAAGATGTTGGACTATACAATAAAATATTATATAATTTTATTGTCTTGTTACATTAATTCTAATCAATTTAGGCTGGATATAGCGCGCGCACGAGAAAATAAACCTACAAGAAAAATCAATACAAGCACCATGCTCTAAAATAAGAAGCAAAAGAAATTTTTCCATATGTTATAACCGAAATAATCAATATTTTATATCAAGATCCAATAAGTATTACAAAATGATTTGAAGAAATAGAAAATGCCAAAGCCTGTGCATTTTACAGCGATATTTGCAACAAGTAAGTGAATGTATACTTTTAAAATGGATTTATATCTAGCAATAATTGTAGGCGAAGATGCTAAATACAGATACTCGGAATTAAATACCCATGGACCAGTAGTAAAAGGATGGCAGTCAGAAAAAAATTGCGAATATCCCCAAGAAATTATCCTCAAACTAGACACAAGATACGAAATGAGTAAAATTCAAATTTTATCCCATCAATTTATGATACGTATGATGTGAATATCTCTTACTTAGATAAATTCCATTGAATTGACTACTGTTTTAGCTTCAAAAGTTGAGTTATTTTTAAACAATGAAGATGCAGATCCAATCAAAGATGTAGTTAACATAAACTGGGAATACTTAGGTTACATTACATTGTCTACTAATGAAAGTACTGAATTTAAAAGTAGAGAGTTAAAATCGGCCAGTGTACCTAAAAAGGAAGTAACATTCCTTAAAATCAATTTACTTAATAATCATTTTAATTCTTTAAATGAATATAACCAGGTATGTATAATAGAAATTTGTTATTTCTTGTTAAATTTGTCATATACTTATATAGGTGAGCCTTATAGCTGTAAATATTCTTGGTAAAGATAAAAAGTTAAAACGTCCAACTAAATCTGATAGTGATGAAATAAAGATATTTGATGTTCTAAATGATCCCGATTACTATTCTCCCTATGATGATTTGGCCTTTTTGATGTATGTTGATGTAGATGTTGCCAAAATTATTCAGGAGATGGAGATTAAGAAACATTTGGCTGTGATACGTGAGTAAAATATCAACTTTTGGTTCCAGTTTAGGTTTTTTGTACCCTGGGTGTCTGTAGTATGATTTTTATTACAGTAGAAGGTATTTTTGTTGTTTTTAGATGAAAGATTTGAGTATGCTAGGAAATTAAAAGTAACTATGACAAAACTACGTGTGGCAGGAGAGAAGTTGGCAAAATATGAACTTGAAAAGAGATATGCAATAGAAGTTGAAGATTATGAAAAAGCTAGACACAAGAAAAACCAAATGGAATTGTTCAGAACTGAAACATACGAAGAACTAAACATAGAACAGTTAATGGAATATAACGGAGTAAAATTAAAATTAATTTATTATTATTATTAACTAACAAATATATATTCAACAGGTGTGTCCGAAAAATGATGAATATCAAGAAGAAAATAAAAACGTGCTATCTCCAGTTTTAACTAAAAGTAATACGGATAGAGATCGAAGATCAGTATCTCCAAGTCATCATCATCCAAATAGTCAAGTATCTCCGCTGCATACAATGAAGCATCAAAGTCCTAAAACTGGTTCTCCGAGCACTGGAAGCCCTACAAATATACACAGCAGAGGTGGTTCATTTAGACGTAGAAATAAATCAGCCGGAGCTATTGTTAAGTCTACTTATGAGATGTATGAAGAAAAACCTTTGCCTGCCTTAAGACAGTAAGTAAATTATTTTTTAAATAAAATTTTTGTTTTTAATATTTTTCTTCGTTTAAGCTCTCAAACCAACGAATTTCTAAGAGAATGTCACTTGGAACCCGATCACAAAGTAACATCGAAACTTACAGAAAGAGAAAAAAAACAAGCAGCACTTCCTATTCTTCTATTCGGTAACGACCTAGTGGAAAAATTCTATTCCAAACACTATTGCGACAAAGAAGACGGTTTAAACGGCTTAAAAGATGAATTGCTCGCTTACAACACCAGCAAGTTACACGTACCCAACAAAATAGCGAGAGGAGCTATTTTTCTGTTACACCGAGCGTTAAGAGATAAAGTTTTCTCGGTGTATAATGTAGCTAACGAAGTTATTAGATTGTTTTTCGTGCAATTCGTACCGGGGAGGTAATTTTTTTTTGTTTAATTTGTTTGGAAACGTTGTCGAGGTGTAATTTTTAGGGTGACACAGGCGGAGGTGGCTAGAAGCGTGGATAAATTGTTGCCTGAACTTTTAACTAAATCTGGCGATACCAGTCAAAGGATTAATCAAATGGCGGTACATACGATTTTGACGATGGCCGATTGTAAAAGTGTACGGTAGGAAAACAATTTTTTATTATTGGAAATATTAAAATAATGTGTAGTTGTTTTTTATTTATCTATTAATTTGTTGGTAAAAATTTTCATCAACCATCAGGCGAATTAAGTTTTTTGAAAAAAAAAATTGTTATCTAAAATTTGGTTGGTGCAAGTTGTAGAGCGAAAGGGAAACAGCTGAAAAGTGGGATCGAGGTACGATTTGGGGGGTGAAAAAAGACATTATTGCGATTTCCGGCCAAAGTTGATGTCCTATAAAAATAAGTTGAGTGTAACAGTTGTAGATCTCAAAAAGATCTACAACTTTTTTATTAGCGACTTTTTCACATAACCTCAAAATTAGCTCGAAAAACGCAAAAAACTGCATGTTTAGATTTTTATTTTTAGTTTCACCAAAAATTGTTCGATTTTGATGAAAATTTGGTAGAATGTAGCTTTTATAGTAACAAACTATGAAAAAAAATTTCAAATTAAAATATTGAAAAATTTTCGAGTTATGACGTTTTTTAGGTACACATTTTTTTTCAAACGAAAATTCTCCTTTGGAAAATTCTCAAAACAAGTTCCGCGGGTGCTCATTTTCGTTTTTACATCTACTTTCAATTGAAATTAAAAAAATAGTAATCACAATAAAAGAACATGCTCAAAATTGAAAAAAAAATAAAAAGTACGTTTTTCAAGTGCTCATTTTTGCTTCATTGTTATTAATTTGTTTAAATTTTGAAAAAATTAAAACCATTGAATTTTACAGGAAAAAATACAAAAGAAACCATTACAAACAAGGGAAAAATATATGCAACAGGTGAAAAGTGGGTGGGATGATTGGGGGGGGTGGAAAAGTGGTGAAAAAAGACATTATTGCGATTTCCGGCCAAAGTTGAGGTCCTAGAAAAAACCGGTAGAGAAAAGGTTACCGAAAAACTTTCAATATTTTAATTTGAAATTTGCTTTCATAGTTTGTGACTATAAAAGCTACCTTCTACCAAATTTTCATCAAAATCGAACAATTTTTGCCGAAACTAAAAATCAAAATAAAAAAATGCAGTTTTTTGCGTTTTTCGTGCTAATTTTGAGATTATGTGAAAAAGTCACTGATACAAAAGTTGTAGATATTTTCGAGCTCTACAATTTTTACATTTAATTTTTTTGTCTAAGACCTCAATTTTAGCCGGAAATCGCAATAATGTCTTTTTTCGTCCCCCAAAAAAAGTTTTTACCGAAAAAACGTCATAATTCCAAAAATTTCCAATATTTTAATTTTTTTTATAGTTCGTGACTATCAAAACTACCTCCTACAAAATTTCCATCAAAATCGAACAGTTTTTGACGAAACTAAAAATAAAAATCTAAAAATGCAGTTTTTTGCGTTTTTCGAGCTAATTTTGAGATTATGTGAAAAAGTCACTGATACAAAAGTTGTAGATATTTTTGAGCTCTACAACTTTTACATTTAATTTTTTTGTCTAGGACCTCAATTTTGGCCGGAAATCGCAATAATGTCTTTTTTCGTCCCCCAAAAAAAGTTTTTATCGAAAAAACGTCATAATTCCAAAAATTTCTAATATTTTAATTTTAATTTTTTTTATAGTTCGTGACTATCAAAACTACCTCCTACCAAATTTCCATCAAAATCGAACAATTTTTGACGAAACTAAAAATAAAAATCGAAAAATGCAGTTTTTTGAGTTTTTCGAGCTAATTTTGAGGTTATGTGAAAAAGTCAATGCAAAAGCTGTAGATCTTTTTGGGATCTACAACTTTTATATTTAATTTTTTTGTCTAGGACCTCAACTTTGGCCGGAAATCGCAATAATGTCTTTTTTCACCCCCCCAACAAAGTTTTTTACCGAAAAAAGTCATAATTCCAAAAATTTCCAATATTTAAATTAAATTTTTTTTTATAGTTCGTGACTATCAAAACTACCTCCTACAAAATTTCCTTCAAAATCGAACAGTTTTTGACGAAACTAAAAATAAAAATCTAAAAATGCAGTTTTTTTCGTTTTTCGAGCTAATTTTGAGATTATGTGAAAAAGTCACTGATACAAAAGTTGTAGATATTTTCGAGCTCTACAACTTTTACATTTAATTTTTTTGTCTAGGACCTCAATTTTAGCCGGAAATCGCAATAATGTCTTTTTTCGTCCCCCAAAAAAAGTTTTTACCGAAAAAACGTCATAATTCCAAAAATTTCCAATATTTAAATTAAATTTTTTTTTATAGTTCGTGACTATCAAAACTACCTCCTACAAAATTTCCTTCAAAATCGAACAGTTTTTGACGAAACTAAAAATAAAAATCGAAAAATGCAGTTTTTTTAGTTTTTCGAGCTAATTTTGAGGTTATGTGAAAAAGTCAATACAAAAGCTGTAGATCTTTTTGGGATCTACAACTTTTATATTTAATTTTTTTGTCTAAGACCTCAACTTTGGCCGGAAATCGCAATAATGTCTTTTTTCACCCCCCCAAACAAAGTTTTTTGCCGAAAAAAGTCATAATTCGAAAAATTTCCAATATTTTAATTTGAAATTTTTTTTCATAGTTGGTGACTATAAAAACTACCTTCTACCAAATTTTCATCATAATCGAACAATTTTTGCCGAAACTAAAAATCAAAATAAAAAAATGCAGTTTTTTGCGTTTTTCGTGCTAATTTTGAGATTATGTGAAAAAGTCACTGATACAAAGGTTGTAGATATTATTGAGCTCTACAACTTTTACATTTAATTTTTTTGTCCAGGACCTCAACTTTGGCCGGAAATCGCAATAATGTCTTTTTTCACCCCCCAAATCGTACCTCGATCCCACTTTTCAGCTGCTGCATTTATTTTTCCCTTGTTTGTAATAACCCCCTGTACAACTTCCACCAACCAAACTTTAGATAAAAATATTTTTTTTACAAAAAAATGAGAAAATTAGCCTGGTCTAGTGTAAGAGCATGCAGTAGTTTGAAAAATTTCGTATAGATATATATATAAATGTTTTGGAAATTTTAAATTCCTTTAGAATTTTTATTACAGAGAACTTCATATTATACCAGTTCATTTAAGTAGACCAGTGAATAATAGCACTCATCCTAGATTAGCTTTGAGTAGGGCAGAAATGGTAGAACAGCTCATAATTAACCATGGGATCTCTACCGAAAAACAAAGGTAAAATAAAAAATGGGCTCTGTAGCAGAATAGCGTCAGCCAAAATAGCGCTAGGTTAAAATAGCGTCAGTCAAAATAGCGCCGCACAAAAATAACGCAGAATAGCTTTATTCCCTTCCCCTTCTCGAAAATATATCAAATAATTTGTATTCCACATGAAGTTTTCCAAAAAGGGGATTTTGTCCGCCGCTGTTTTTTTTTTCTGCGTTATTTTTGTTCTGCGCTATTTTGACTGACGCTATTTTAACCTAGCGCTATTTTGATTGATGCTATTCTGCTACAGAGTACAGAATGATGTTTTGAGGATAATCTTTTTTCTCGGTGTAAATTCTTGTAATTTTAAAATTTTAGCGGCCTAACTTGTAGAACTCTGGCCGAATTCGGCTTGAGTGGTTTACATCATCCGGCGGAGCCCGTTAGAAAAGTATCGGAAAGAATTTTAGTTTTAGTATACAGGGTGAATCCTCGATTGGTGAGGAAACAATTACCGCCAGATGACGATATTACTAGAAGAAATTTATTGTATAGACAGCTATTTCACGAATTCGATAAAATTGATGTAGAGGTGAGAAATTTGTTTTCTTAGAACGTTTCTATTAACCGTCTTCAGGTAGTGAACGATTTTTCGTAGGGGCCTAACTTGTGGGCGGGTTCGCGTCACCGACATGTTGCGTATCGACCGAATTATGTGGGTTTTATTTGCAAAAATTTCTATCTTCCATGGTAGTACGATAAAATTTTTAAAGTTCCTTGAATTATTTGTAAAAATTTCCTTCTATCATAGCCGTACGATGAAAATTTTAGGAGGGTTCCATTTTTTTGCAAAGTTTTGAAAATAGTTGTTATTAAAAGTATTTTAAAACGTTTTTTTTGCATTTTTATAATACAAACAATATGTATAGTGGAATTATTGCAGATTGTGGAAAGCCGCTACATGGCAAATTGTGACGAGATTCATTCCACCAAAAAATCCCCGGTAATTTGATAGGTTTTATTCACTAACACTGATTTTTTACCGTACAATGTTAAAATCTTGACACCGCCGCACAGTATGGTAGAAAAACCACATTGCTGTTGATATTTTGATGTCATTTGTCAAAATAAACTTTCGTAACCTCTATTTTGTAGTAGTTATAAAAGGTTTTGAAATGTTCCCATTTTGTTTTTATAGAGAAAGAAAGAGATGCTAGAAAAGAACCGGGTGTTGCAACAAACCCAACTTCCTCCTACAGAATGTCTCAGTCCCGAACCGGTGCCGGCGGCGATTCAACAAAACGGCAAAATAGAGTTGAGCAAATGCTTGAGCGCTAACAACATAAAAACAATAATCGACGAAATTAACGTCGATGGTAATCAAGAAAAAAATCACAGCTTGGTGAAAAGTAGAAGTGGAATCACCATACACACCAATGGTAACAACGAAGCAAGTTCTAGTTCTACCAGTGTCATATCTTCGCCTAGTAATAATTCACAAAAAGACGAAGAAGAAAAGTAAGGTTAACTTTTTAAAATTTCTATTCCAACTTTGTTTATTTTTTAAGTGAAAACGCGTCACCGACATGCTAAGGTGACGTTGATTCATCTCGGACCGTATCATGTGCGCGCTGGACTCTCTTGATTAGTGTTATTTTTATAAAAGGGGTTAATTTTAATTGTAAAAATTTCATTGCATCATAGGCGTACGATTATGAAGGATCAATTTATTTCAGGCACTGCATTTTTTGCAAACAAACGGAATCATCGATATTTTTGGTAAATAATTCTATGAATTCCCACTATTGGCGCTCGTGTCCCATGTTAATCCGCTGCAAAGAATGTAGTCAAGTAGTGGAAGTATCTACGTTGACGGAACATTTGCTGGTGGAATGCGAACGAAAAGAGCATTATTCGCCGTGTACTCGATGCTCAGAAGCTGTCAAATCTGACAGATTCCGAGAACACCAATCTCAATGTTTAGGTAAATGTCATTTTATAGATCTATTTGCTCGGAGATGTTGATTCTTTTGTTCTAGACTTGGCGGAAAGTTGTAATAAGTGTCCGTTGTGCCATGAAAACATAGAAATAGAAGAAAATTGTTGGGTGAATCATCTAATGGGTGCTAAACCGTGTACGAAGAACGCGAGAATAAAAACGTCCAAGTTACCGAAGCAAGTCAAAATAAAAGCTTGAAATGCAGATAGATGTAATTATGGCCCTCGGGATTTTTTATTCTATATTGCTTGAATTTACTTACATTAAATCGAGAGCGTTAAGGTCTACCACGTTTTTAAATTAATTAATATTGTGAGATTTGTAAACTATGTGCAATATTTTAATATTTTTCATTATATCTGCTCACTTTTAAAATGTGTATATTTAAAATATATTAAAGATTTCAAGCCTATATATATTTGTATTAATTGCCATCTGAATATTTTCCGAATAAATTTTGGATTATTGTGATTATATGAAAATGAAAAACTAGTACTGGAATGATCTTTTAATGTAAATATGACAACTATATAACTGTCTTATTTGACAACATGAAAATACAAGTGAATGTTACAAACTTGAACAAAACAATACCTGCAGACAACGCTTTACTAAATTCAATACTCCCACTTTTTGTTACAAGTCAATGTCAACATTCACTTTGACAATACATTCAACATTTGACAAAAATGTTGATGTTTCAATTTTGATAATGCCTTTGTCATGATATCGGCTGCCTGGTCATCTGTTTGAACATATTGTAATTCAAAAAATTCATCTTTGAATTTCTCTCGGATAAAATGGTAACGTACGTCAATATGCTTAGTTCTCTTATGAAACTCTGGATTCTTCACAAGTCGTATTGCGCTTTGATTATCCATAAATAAAACTGGTACATCCAATTTAACTTGTCGAAGATCACATAAGAGATTCTTCAACCAGACAAGTTCTTTTATAGCTTGTGACGCTGCCACATACTCGGATTCTGTTGTGGATAGTGCGACGGATTTTTGTCGTTCTGATCCCCAGCTAATTACACTTCCTCCAAGCATGAAAACATAACCTGATGTTGATCTTCGTGTTTGCGTGTCTCCAGCATAGTCGGCATCACTATACCCGCAAAAGTCTAAATTATTTCCGCTTACGAAACGTATTCCTTTGTTCATTGTACCTTTGATATATTTCATAATGTGTTTTACTGCATTCACATGTGCAGTAGCTGGTTTTTCCAAATATCGACTGACACTTCCAACTGCGAAACTAATATCTGGTCTGGTTGCAACGGCCAGATACATCAAGCTCCCGACTGCCTCTCGATAAGGAAAATCGATTTTTTTATCAGCTTCAAAATCTCCGAGGTTTTGTGAACTAGCTAATGGAGTTGTCACTGTCTTACAATATGTCATATCAAAACGATCAAGAACCTTTCTTGCATATCCTTGTTGATGAACATGAATCGATCCATCCAAAAGCTGATCAATTTCGAGTCCCAAAAAAACATTTCAGCTCAAAAATTTTGATCTCAAATTCTCTCTGTAAGTGTCTAATGACCGACTTAATGGCTTCTTGTTTTTCTGCTGCAATCAATCCATCGATAACGTAAATTGCCAAAATTAACATTCCATCTTTTCCGTTGCTAACAAAAACGCATGGATCGGATCCACTCTGTTTGAAACCAAAACTGTTAAGGAAAGAAGTAAGCTTCTTATTCCAACAGCGCGAAGCCTGCTTCAAACCATATAAACTTTTGTATAGTTTACACACTCGGCCACTGTTGTCATTATATCCAATTGGCTGACTCATATAAACATTTTCTTCTAAATCGCCATTTAGAAAAGCCGTTTTCACATCAAACTGTTTTAGTGTCATACGCTTTGCCGCAGCCAATGCTAGGATCGCTCTGATTGATGTAAACTTCACCACTGGACTAAATGATTCCTGATAATCGATTCCGTACTCTTGTGTAAAGCCTCGTACTACCAATCGTGCCTTATACCGATTAACACTCCCATCCGGATTTTCTTTGACCTTGTAGACCCAGCGATTGTCAATCACTTTTTGATCAACTGGCGCATCGACCAAAATCCAAGTATGATTTTTCATAAGTGAATCGTACTCTTCATCCATTGCTCGCTCCCACTGCTTGTAATCAATCGACTGAATTGCCTGCTCATACGTTCTTGGCTCATCACTGACTGCCAACATTGCGGAATGTTCACCAGTTACCAGATGTGTTAATGTGTTACGATCACGTAGACGCCTATTGACAATATTTCTGCTATCAAGATCGCAGGTCATACCACGATTTTTCTGTTGATCTAGTGACGCACATTCATTTGTGTCCTTATCTTCGTCATTTTCATTTTCTGCACCTTTGTCAATACCATAATTGTCTTCGTTTTCGTTATTTTCATTCTTACTGACTACACCAGCATTTTCTTCAACACAAATATCGAGTGTTCCCATTGAATTTTCTAACAAAAAAACGACGTCTCGTGAGATCTCGATTTTACTAGTTTTCGAATTCCAAACTCGATATCCCTTTGAATTATTGTCATAACCAACAAACATACATTTTTCTGCCTTCGCGTCGAGCTTCTGACGTTTTTCTTTTGGAATGTGAATAAATACTTCCGAATCAAAAATCCGTAAATGGTCTAGCTTCGCCTCCTTATTATTGTTATGCCATAATTCATACGGTGATTTGTTGTCAACTGTGCTTGTTCCAGTTTGATTTAGCACATGAACTGCTGTATTTACTGCTTCCGCTCAGAATTTCCTATCAATCTTCTTTGCCTCAAGCATTGTCCTTGCTGATTCAACGATAGTTCGTATTTCCCTTTCTGCACAACCATTCTGCTCTGGTGTATATAGCACAGTTCGTTGATGATGATTTCCAGCTGCTTCAAAGAAAACTTTCAGCTTTTCATTGACAAACTCTGTGCCGTTGTCAGATCTGATATTGCGAACACTGTGACCGCATGCTTCTTCTGAATCAGTTTAACACATTTTTCGATAATACTCGCTACTTCTGATTTTTGTTTCATGAAATATACGAAACGAAAATGAGAATAATCATCTTTGAGCAACAAAAAATATTTGGATCCACCAATTGAATTCGTCTGAAACGGACCACACACGTCAGTATGAATGATTTCGCCACACATCTTTGACTTTTCTTCGCGACTCTTGAAACTGCTTCGATGATGCTTTCCATAGACACAAGCTTCACATGCAAATTCCTCATCAATGAAATCTATACCCCGACTTAGTAGAAACTTCTTCACATGTGTCGAATTCTGATGTCCTAGACGTTCGTGCCATGAACGAAGTGTAGCGTTTTTGATTGCTACACTCGCTGTAGTTTCAATCTTTGATGGTTGTATTGTTCTGAACAACATTTGAAACAAACCTTTTCTGCGAACTCCCACTGCAACAATGTTTCCATCTTTCAGCAATTTGCAACCTTCGTTGTTCATGTTCAATTGATGCCCGCGATCTAACACCTTTCCCGATGAAAACAAATTTTTCTTAAGTTCCGGCACGAACAAGACTCCCATGACTCGTTTGCGAATCCATTCATCTCCATTAAAAGCAAAAATGTTGATATCGCCTTTGCCCAGAGCCATGATCTTGTCACCATTACCAACTGTAATTGATTCAGCTATTTCCGTATAGTTTTCGAACCATTCTCGGCGATGACTCATGTGATCAGTTGCACCTGAGTCCAAAATCCAAGTATCTTGGTCTCTATTTGTTGTTTTGTAACAAATAAAAGCATCATTTGAATTTTCTTCTTTTCTCCCGTTGAAGTTAGTCTTCTTTTCCGAGCATTCCCTTTTCCAGTGGCCCTTTTTTCCACATTTGAAGCATTTGCCTTTCGGTTTGTCATTTTTATCTGTCGCTTTGTTATTATTCGATGAATTTCCTTTCTTGTAATTATTGATTTGTTTCTTCGAGAAGATTCTCTTAGCCATTAGCGCCTCTGCTTCTTGAACTTGACCCTGCGACTTCAAACGAAGTTCTTCTGCCATCAAACGAGCCCGCAAATTTGCCAAAGTTTGACTATCTGCGTTTGCAGATTCCCATGCACTATGGAAATGATTAAACTCGGACGGTAGTAACATTAATATCTTCGAAATTACCATGGACTCAGAAATAATTTCTTTTTGATCACGTAATTGCTGCACTATTTCCATTAATTTTGATAAAAATGTCGCAATGTCATCTTCCGGTTGTTTTGGGTAGCCATAATATTTTTGTTGTAAAAATAAAATATTTGCTCATACGTACTTTTGAGCGTCTCCCACATCTCTTGAGCTGTTTCACAATTCATAATCTGCAGTAATGCCTGTTTCATACAAGTCGTGGAAATTGCTCGTCTGGCCATCTGGCCATCCGCCTTCTTCCAAGTCACAATTTCCTTCGCATAATTTGTACATTCAGATGTCGGTTTGACGTTTGTTCCATCGACGTAGTCAAAAAGATCGTTAGCTTCTAAAATCTGACGCATTTGAAACTTCCATGTTAGCCAGTTGCTGCCGCTTTCCAGCTTTTCAATATTAACGCGATCGCCTTCCATTTATTTTGTCTTTTAATAATTATCGGCTTCAAAACTTCAAAAATAAATTGCTTTCCAATTTTCTTTTTTTTTTGAGTTTACAAATAATTCTTGCACAAAATAAATAACGATATTTACTGCAGTTAATCTTCCTTTACAATTTCACGTAATCTGGGCCCATAACCTTTTGGATTATTGTGATTATATGAAAATGAAAAAACTGGTACTGGAATGATCTTTTAATGTAAAAATGACAACTATATAACTGTCTTATTTGACAACATGAAAATACAAGTGAATGTTACAAACTTAAACAAAACAATACCTGCAGACAACGCTTTAGTAAATTCAATAATAAACAACTACTTTCCGGGCGTTACAAAAAGCGGGTCGATATAAAGATACGTAATTCCTACAATTCTAGAGCTAGAACGTTCTAGTGACCAGCAAACCACCACCACCACCACTTCGATGAAAAAGAAAAGGACAATAAAAACAAAAACATCTTTTTAATCATTTATTTGACAAAAAAAATTAACAATTATATAATAAAAATATTTATTTCCTGTACCTATACAGCAATAATCTGCAGCTCTTTCGCCGTCAGACAACCAGTCCCAGAAATATGTAGAGGGAACATTTTCCATTTTTTTTTTACTTTACTTACACAAACGACTTTTCGAACGTTCCCTGTATACATTTTCTGATCAGTACTAACTATTAAACAATAACCTAAAAATAATACAGTACTATCTGTATTCTTAAATCTAAACCTATTCATCCTGGCTAGGACTGCTCGGTGAATAATTAGGAGATGATGGTGAATATCTAGGAGCCGGAGGAGAATAAATAGGAGAAGCGGGCGAGTAAGTAGGACTTTGAGGGGTATAAGTGGGACTAGTGGGTGAATAATTCGTGCTGTGCGAAGAGTATTGCGAAGTCGGTGAATAATTAGGAGAACTGGGTGAATAATTAGGAGATGACGGTGAATATCTACTACTCGGCGCCGACGTATGCTGCGGACTCGACGGAGAATAATTAGGAGAAGTAGGTGAATAATTAGGAGACGTGGGAGAGTATTGAGGACTTCCGCCGGAGAATGATGGTGAAGTAGGAGAATAGTTAGGCGATGTCGGTGAATATTTAGCCGACGACGGCGAATAACTTGGAGAAGCCGGAGAATATTGAGGCGAAGAAGGTGAATAATTCGGGGAAGTTTGTGAATAACTAGGAGAAGTCGGCGTATACCTAGGAGACGAAGGAGAATAATTCTGCGAAGTCGGACTGTAATTTGGAGATCTATTAGAATAATTAGGAGAAGTAGGCGAATAGTTAGGAGAAGTAGGTGAATAATTAGGAGAAGCAGGTGAATAACTTGGCGAAGTTGGACTGTAACTAGGAGTGGGTGAATAACTAGGCGATGTAGGCGAATAGCTTGGAGAATTGGGAGAATACCCCGGAGATGTAGGTGAATAACTTGGAGAGGAAGGTGAATAACCTGGCGAAGTTGAATAACTAGGAGATGTCGGTGAATAACTTGGAGATGTAGGCGAATAACTTTGAGGAGTAGGTGAATAACTCGGTGAGGTCGGTGAATAATTAGGACTAGCCGGACTGTAGATGGGACTAGTCGGTGAATAGCCAGGTGAACTAGGTGAATATCCAGGAGATGTAGGAGTCATAGTTGGCGATGTCGGTTGGAATGCTGGACTTGACGGACTATAAGACGGCGATTGACCGTGCGGTGATGCCATATAAGGCGACATCGCGGGAGATTGCGGTGTTGGTGACCAAGCTCCGTAAGCCGGAGACATACCGGACGCATCCGACGCTGCTGACGGCGAGAAAGCCGCTCCACCAGGCGTCATACCGCTTCCCATAAGATCTAAAAAAAATAATAATAAATAATAAATGTTAATAATTTAAAAAAAATTTAGTAGCATACTTTGCGGTGACCAGACACTTCCGACGTAAGGTGTAGCCGCTTGCGCCCAAGGAGTCATCGCACCTCCCGGACTCATACTACTCGGAGTAGCTGCCGATCCGAAGAACATTCCCGAAGACATAAGATCGCTGCTATGCGTTTGCGGTATGGGAATACCCATTTTACATTTTTCAGCATCCAATAAAAGATCGAAGCAACCGGTTCCCATTCTCGGCATTTGACCCATGATTATATTTTCGGATACGCCACGCATAGGATCGACCTCGGCGTGACTGGCGGCGTCCATTAAAACATCCACGGTTTCTTCGAAAGAGCATCTCATCAAAGCTCCGGTGTCTTGTCTGTTGATACCGTGACGAGTGATCGCCATCAAGTGACCTTTCGCCGTCATTACGTCGCAAAGTAAAGCGAGATGACGGTAGTTTACGTACAGACCGTAGAATTGAAGTACGGCGTTCATTTCCTTTTCCACTGATTTTCGGACGGCTTCTATACCCAATACCTGCAAAAAAATCAACATTTACTAACGAAATGTAATGAGCTCCGAAAGAAGAAGAATTATGTCGAAATTAGGCTTTAACTGCGTGGTATACGTTCAAGTTTGGATGTGGCCGAATTTGTAGGGTGAAGCGGCGCATTTATGAAAAATTGGCTTGGGATTTTAGTCGAGCGCAGAATTAGTGATACCAACCGAGCATTTACCATCTACTTCATCATAATGGACTGAAAAATCGTTTTATAGACAAACTTACCGAAAATATCTCGCAAATGTCGTTGGAAAACGTTCGGACGGGATCGACGTCCCTTTCCGAAAGTACTTTCATCATGCTGGTACCGTCAGTTTCCAGTAACCATTCGGCGATTGCTTTAAATTCTCCCGTTTCGGTGATGACGATCCTTTTTTTCGAGTCAGTTTGCGGTAAATGCATGTATACTTTGGAAATAGCTTCGATACCTTGTAGAGTCATATCGCTGAGCATATTAGCTTCGATACATCTCAAAAACATATCGTCGTCCATTTTATCGACGTCTTCGTCAGCGCCTGGAATAAAAAATTATTTAAAATCCGTCTCGAAGGTCCAGGAAAATTATTTACCGTCTCCGAATTTACCGTCGTCGCTGTTCATTATTCTAATGCGCAGGACTAATTTTTCCGCGTTGTCGTCGTTGAATATGCAGTTCAAATCATCGCCGAAACCGGCGTTTATTTTCTCGGCGATTTGTTCCATGGTAAGTTTTTTATCGGTCATTCTTTTACGATCTAATTCGATACGAAGTAACCACGGGGATATGCGCGTCGGATCGAAATCCGGCATTTCGTAGTAGACGTTTACGAATTCTTGATCTTCTGGTATAACCGTATTTTGCGGATCCGGATCGTAGTAAATGGCCGTATTGGCGGTTACTTTACGTAAAGTTGTGTGTTCGAGTCTGCAAAGAACGTTTTTCGCTTTTTCGGCGTCCCTAGCAGCGGCGCCGGTTAAAAACACCGTCAAAGAAGGAGCTTTCGGTTTTTTCGAAATATTAATAATTTCCTTCAATCTCGGTACACCCAAAGTTACGTTCTTCGAAGATACACCGGCGAAATGGAAAGTATTCAACGTCATTTGAGTAGCGGGTTCTCCCAAAGATTGAGCGGCCAAAGCACCGACCATTTCACCGGGATTAGCTTGAGCCTGTTGGAACCGAGTCTCGATTTCTCCTATCAACCATTCAAAAGCTTCGAGACTGAGTCGGAATTCTTCGGAAACGCATTTCGTACAAAGTGTAGCTCGCACCAAACATTGGAAAAGTAGAGTAGCGTTTTCGTTGGCTTGTTTGGATAAACGATCTTCTCCGGCTACGATGATACATTTTTTAAGAAGTTCTCGAACACCCTGTATTACTCGTAACGGCGATAGATCTGTCGGTGCGCGTTTGTTTATGTGGAAAATCTTTTGTACGTTCCATATCATACGTTGTAAGTTGCACGGTAGTACAACTTTAGATTCGCCGCTAGGGAAGATTTGTCTTAAAGCTTCTCTGTCTTTTTGAAGCTGTTCCCATTCCCTAAAATGAAAAAGATTCAAAATTAACCGACAAAATTATACTAATTAAAATTATTTTCTCACCTTTCGAGTTCCGAAATGACTTCTCCAGATCCCATCAACTGTTTGATGACTTCTTCGTTGAAAACCCTTCTTAAATACCTTTCGTTGCTCGGGTCGAATCGGAATTTTCTTTCGAAAGCTTTGTTGCTTAATTTTACGGTGGGTAGCGTTTGAAATTCCACCATTTCGCCGCACAGTCCGTCTTCTCCGTACCTCAATTGGATGAGTTGTCCGACTGAATTTCTCACGGTACCATCGTAGTGTACCATAACACTTTCCATAGCTTTTATCAAACGACGTTGGATGTAACCGGTTTCTGCTGTTTTTACGGCGGTATCGATAAGACCTGCAAATTTAACATGTATACTAAATAACCTTTCAAAATCCCAAAAAAACACTTCTCTCTTGTTAAAATCACCCATTATTTGTTTTATCTTGCCTTCTTTAAGGAAATTTCAATCTCACGTTCTCCACAATGCACTTTTTCAACACCCCCTGTAATATTTTGCTACTAAACTTACCTTCACGACCTCCCATAGCGTGGAAATAAAATTCGGACGGCGTCAAACCAGCAAGATATGAATTTTCTACGAAACCTCTAGACTCAGGACCGTAATCATCTTTGATGAAATGTGGTAAGGTACGTTTTCTAAACCCAAACGGAATACGTTTACCTTCAACGTTCTGTTGACCTACACAAGCAATAACCTAAAAAAAAATCATACTGAATCCTCTGAATATAAAAATTTAACAATATTTACCTGTGAAATGTTAATGTTAGAACCTTTTGAACCAGACACCACCATAGCTTTTAAATTGTTATATTCAGTCAAAGATTTCTTAGCGGAACCACCAGTTTTATCACGAGCGTCGTTTAGGATTCTGTTTACTTGATTTTCGAAAGTTTGACGAAGGGTATTACCGGGAGTAGGTTCCAGTTCCATATTATGCGCTTTTTGAATAACTTCTATTACGTCCTCTTTAGCTTTTTTAATCGCTCTCTGAATTTCCGTGTAAGTCTGAGGATCGGCGATTGTGTCTCCAATACCGATACTGTGACCTTCGAGTAACAACCAATTGTTGATTACAGTTTGGATGTTTCCGTAAAATCTACCGCAGACTTCGTGTCCTAATTCTAACATACAAATATGCAGTAGAGAACCTAAAAAAAGAATCAAACGGGTAATAAAATTAAAGGAACAAACTAAAATCAAACTTACCGGCTGATGTACCCAGAGTTTTCTTACATAAAATACCCATAACTAATTCCCCGTGTTCTACCATTACTTTAGTATCTCCCGGTGATATCCATTTGTAAGGTCCGTCGTCTTCTTCGTCAGGATGAGTGGAGTGAGTTCGGATCATGTTTACGTTACCAGGAATGATAAGAGAGAACAATTGTTTACCGGTCCATAACGGTTTTGGTTTTAAAATAGCAGGACGTGGCATTTTACCGTCCCAAATGGGTAAAAACATCAACAAATTCATCATCTGCTCTTTTTCGATAAAAACATCTCGCTTGGTCATCTTTCTTACAGCCGTTAGAGTATCTTGTACGATACCCATTACAGGTTTGTTAGCTTGAGGGGTAATAATTTGTCTGGGAGTGATGTGAAGATTTTCAACTTCGGCTCTAGTTTCCATACTTTGTGGTACATGTAAGTTCATTTCATCGCCGTCAAAATCGGCGTTATAAGGAGAAGTGCATGATAGATTCATACGAAATGTCGACCAAGGTAAAACTTTTACCCTGTGACCCATCATACTCATTTTATGGAGGGTGGGTTGACGGTTGAAGATTACCAAGTCCCCGTCTCTGATATGTCTTTCAACTCTAAAAAATTAAGCGATAAGTAAGTTTTTATAATAATTATATCGAAAAGCTTACTTGTAACCACATTGTAAATGTAAATCTGATGGTTTAGGATGAAATCTAAGATCTATTCTTTCTCCGTTGTCTCTGATAATATATTTTGCACCTGGATACTGTGAATTACCTCTTTGAACCAATTCCAACATTCTAAAATATAAAAATATAAATTTCGATCGATATTTGACATATTTTACTTACTTATCGAAATTAAACGGTGTCACAATTTCAGGAAAGGTCATGTTTTGTGCAACGCTTCTAGGAACTCCAACTTGATCAATACGTAAATTTGGATCTGGTGTAATAACAGTTCTTGCAGAAAAATCCACACGTTTACCCATAAGATTACCTCTAATCCTTCCTTCTTTTCCTTTTAATCTCGCTTTTATAGCTTTCAACGGTTTTCCTGATTTCTGCATAGCTCTAAAAAAAAGTACATACTTATAATAATTTCCACTTATTACTCACATTATTATTACCTTGGCATTCCTGGCATATCATTATCTACTAAGGTAGCTACATGAAACTGTAACATTTTTATATTTTCTGTAATAATGTGTGCAGCTGCTCCCGCAGCTTCATTTTTTTGTAGTTCGTTATTTGATTTTATAATATCAGCTAATTTGTGAGTTATATCATCTTGATTTCTCGCTGAGCCAAACATAACTACAGCGGGACGTACAGAAAGTGGAGGTACAGGCAAGACCGTAACAATCATCCAATCAGGTCTGGCAAATTTAGGGTCCATACCAAGAATAAAACATTCTTCGTCTATTATGTGTTTTAAAATTTCCCAAACTCTTTCAGCTGATAAAGCAATCTTTTTTTCTTGTGTATCTTCATTGACATGTTTCCATTCGGCAGTTAAATCCAAACCAGAACGTCTATCAACAAAATTAGTAATATTAAAAGTTAAGAGGTGATTATGTGTTTAAAACTGACCTTATACTTGGTTGATAGCGACCACAACCTCCGTGTCCTGCTTTTTTATTAGGATCATCTCCTTCTTTGCCTACATCCATTTCATCACCACCTTCACATATATTTTTACCCTTACAAAGATCATAAACAAAGGCTAGACGCTTTCGAGGTTGACCCTTGGATTTCATAACGACTTCTTTAATTTTTGGATTATTCTTAAAAAAAATATAAATATTGTATATAAAGTGATTTCAAAAATAGTAATTTTCTACTTACAGGACTGACTAACAATTTACTGCAAAAAAAGCAAACGCATCTTAAAATTTTTATGGTTTTTGTAACGAATCCAACATGAAATACAGGTTTGGCTAATTCTATATGTCCAAAATGCCCTGGACATTCTGTCATGTTCCCAGCACAAGTCTGGCATCTGGAACTTCGGTCTATGACTCCTTGTCTGGGGTCCATAAGTCCGCATAGTTTGGGGCGACCAGCTTCCATTGTTTCAGGGAAGCGGATACCCCCTTCCGTAACTGACATACGTCGCTAAAAACAAATATTTTCCATGAAATATCTTTACTGAACCGAAAACAACTTTTGGTATTTTCAAACAGAATATCCAATAAATTTTTTTACTTCGGAAACTACATTTATTTTTTCTCTACATAATGTAAATATTAACAACTATTGTTCAATTATTTGCATATATTAAAATATTGGGAAAAACATTGCACAAATTATAACAGCTGGGCGCATGTGCAATTTTCTATCATCACTTTAGAAACATATTTCCAAATTTATATTACAGTATGTATGTATTGCTAAAAGTTTAAAATGATTATAAAACTTATATTTCACTTTATAACTTTCATCTCGAAGCACCGAATTCGATGAAATTTATTTTATAAACCACCAACAAAATGGACGAGGCTAAATATCAGAGTCAAAATAACAACACCAATTTCCCATTTAAATAGTATATTTCGGGAATTGTAAATATCACCAATTTGCGGAGGGCCCATTAAAGTGCAATTTACTTACAATTTCATCAGGACTAAGTATCCCAAATTGCACTCTTTTAACAGTTCGTAGCGGAGCTTTACTGTCGTTTGTAGCCATCTTGAAGGCTAGAACCACATACGTTTCCTCCGCGTACTTTTCCTCCTCTGTCAGCTAGCGCGCAGTTTGTTTCATGGAGAATTTACGATTATGCGCATTTCGAAATATGATCTTTCTCTTTTTATTGCTCGCAACTTGAATGCGATAGCTATACAAATAGCTGCATACTACAATGGAGAAGACCAAATATAAACGTACTCTTCTTGTAAGCTCTTCAGCACCAATTCATCTTCTTTTTTATAGAGCCTAATCGTTAAAAATCTCGAATTAAATAGCCATGAACGTAAAGTATGTTATTTTCGGCAGAAATAACAGATTTTCGAATAATTCACAATGTACTGAGAGCAATAGCAGTGAAAGACGTAAGTACTTTAATTCATTCATTCACAGTTTCAATAGTTTTTGATTTCTAGTATGTTATTCTGAGGCCTATGACAGAGGGGCTCAAATTTACCTTAGACGAAATGAAGTGTTCAGAAACATCAGTTTACATTCCTAGTTCGCTGTTTACAAGTTACGATGTACATAAAAATGAAGATTTAATGTTTAAGATAAGTTTAAAAGTACTAGTTGATATATTGAACATTTTTGGAGACGAAGGAAGTCCAAGCTTTAAATTATCTTATGATCATGTTGGAGCACCACTCTGTATAGTGTAAGTGTATTATTTTATACACTTAATTGATGGTTAATAAAATTGATTTTAGAATGAATCATACAGATGAAAATATTACAATAGATTGTGAAATCCGAACTATGAATGTTGATGATTTTAACGATGTCAGTTTAGCAGATGAATGCAGTGTTAATAAATTAGTTATAAATGCAGATATTTTAACGGAACTTCTTAACAGATTGAATAATTCTACAGACGAATTAAAAGTTATGCTTAGCCCGGATCCTCCTTATTTTACACTAACAGCAACAGGAATTGCAGTAAGTTCTTAATTTTTTTTTCGACATAAAACAGGTGCAAATTTTGTTAATTTTAGGGCAAGTCTGAAGTAAGTGTCTCCAAGAATGCTGATGCTATTACCTTATTTCAGTGTAAAAAAACTACATCAGCAGTTTACAACTTTACTAATATTCGAATGATTCTTAAAGTTATGGCTTACGCAGATAAAGTAGCTATATCTACAGGAGATTCAGGATTACTAGGATTACAGCTCGTTATTAATTCCGATGAAAAGCAATTATTTGTGGAGTATTATGTAACATCACAATGTACAACGGATTAAAAAAATCTGTTGAATTATTTTATTACTAGAAAGACTGACCTATTTTAAATAAATAAATTATAACGCCAAATTAATGTGTTTTTATTGTTTTCATTTAATATCCCTTTATTTTTCATATAAATAAACAAGTTTCAGCTATATTTATTATTTTTAAATCTATTCAAACGGGAAATAATAACTGTTCCTAACTAGGCAACACACCTAACGTGATGCTGTATATAGTGTTGCATACCTCGTAGTCAATGATCTATTTTTCATAGATTAAGTTTGTTATGGTGTAAATTTGATTGTTTTGAAAAAATTTGTCGTAAAACAAAATCGCAGGAGCTTCTGGAATAGCGATAAAAACAGAAATTTTGTCAATTTTGAGGTTAGTTTATTGTTCCTAACTAGGCAACACACCTTAGGTGTTGCTGTATATAGTGTTGCATACTTCGTAGTCAATTATCTAATTTTCGTAGGTTACGTTTATTCTGGTGTAAATTTGGCTCTTTTGAAAAAAATCTGTCGTAAAACAAAATCGCAGGAGCTTCTGAAATAGCGATAAAAACAGAAATTCTGTCAATTTCGAGGTTAGTTTGTTGTTTCTAACTAGGCAACACACCTTACGTGATGCTGTATGTAGTGTTGCATACCTCGTAGTCAATGATCTATTTTTCGTAGGTCAAGTTTATTCTGGTGTAAATTTGGTTGTTTAGAAAAAATCTGTCGTAAAAGAAAATTGTAGGAGCTTCTGGAATAGCGATGCAAAACAGAAATTCTGTAAATTTCGAGGTTAGCTTATTGTTTCCAACTAGGCAACACACCTAACGTGATACTGTATATAGTGTTGCATACATCGTAGTCAAGGATCTATTTTTCATAGGTTAAGTTTGTTATGGTGTAAATTTGGCTGTTTTTAACACATCTGTCGTAAAACAAAATCGTAGGAGCTTCTGGAATAGCGATAAAAAACAGAAATTCTGTCAATTTCGAGGTTAGCTTATTGTTTCTCACTAGGCAACACACCTAACGGGATGCTGTATATAATGTTGCATACCTCGAAGTCAATGATCTATTTTTCATAGGTTAAGTAAATTTGGCTGTTTTGGAAAAAATATTTCGTAAAACAAAATCGTAGGAGCTTCTGGAATAGCGATAAAAACAGAAATTCTATCAATTTTGAGGTTAGTTTATTGTTCCTAACTAGGCAACACACCTAACGTGATGCTGTATATAGTGTTGCATACCTCATAGTCATTGATCTATTTTGATAGGTTAAGTTTATTCTGGTGTAAATTTGGCTGTCTTGAAAAAATCTGTCGTAAAATAAAATCGTAGGAGCTTCCGAAACAGAAATTCTGTCAATATCGATGTTAGTTTATTGTTTCTAACTAGGCAACAAACTTAACGGGATGCTGTATATAGTGTTGCATACCTCGTAGTCGATGATCTATTTTTCATAGGTTAAGTTAGTTATGGTGTAAATTTGACTGTTTTGAAAACATTCTGTCAATTTCGAGGTTAGTTACGTAGTAAAAAACGTTGAAAAAGCTTACAATTTAATTTTTAAGTAATGTGTAATTTACAAGACGTTTTATTTCCTAAATTTGACCCTGGATTACCCACGGGGTAGCTGACGAGAATATAGTTGTTGATTCACCGAGATTCTAAAGGTAAGTCATATAAATTTAAGAAAATCTTTACTAGGGGAAATATAAGGTTGCCAGGATCACATTTTGTACATTTTCTTTCGTTGAAATAAACCTTAGAATATATAAAAAAGCTTATATTACTTGTTTTCTAACAATTCTCAATGTTACAAAGCATCCGGGTCGGTGGATTAAATTTTAGAATGAAGCATTTTTAACTTTAGGTATATATCTATTCCTCACGTAGTTTTTGTACTATTAGGTTGTCTTGAGAAATTTGGCCAGGTCGTTAAATCGTTGTATAAATATAATCCTGGGCTAGATGTTTGACTGACTTGTCTAGCTCCAAATACTATATAATCATTGGATAGCTCACCTATAGATACCCCACATTCTAAAAACTTCTTGGCAGCGTTTATAATAACTTTACTGGGTCTCTTAACTGAAACAGGTTAAAAATTCGTTGGACCAACAACATAACCTAAAATTAATTCATATTCTTACCTGCAAAATTTCCTATAAAAGCGAGTCCCAGAGAATTTTTGTTGTATCCTCTGGTATGTGCTCCCACTTTATGCCAACCTGCTCCTTCATATATTCTTCCATCTCCGCCAACGAGGAAGCTGGAAAAATAAAAAATTCATATTTTATTTTCATCATTATGACGAGCCCCATTGAATCCGATTCTACTCGAGAATCGAGTTTTCTCGTAAAATAATCGATTTTTGTTAATCGACTTTTAAATTTCCGAAAGTTGATCAAGAATCGATTCTTGATCATATAATTTATAATCGATTAAAATCGAAAGAATCGATTCATGAGCTTGAATAATCCATTCTTAGAATCGAAAAATATAAAAATAAAATCGGAGAATCGATTCTTTTTAAAAATCTTTCCATATACATTTATTTTTTTGCTATTTTACTTACTTATATCCAATATCATGGAACTCCATGTTTTCCATATGAAAATTTTGTATTCCTTTTACGATAGAAGAACATGTTTCTTGTGTTTGACATTCGGGAGTGACCGTATGATGTATAACAACCTTCGTAACTGGTATAATAACGTAATCAACTGCTATTGCTGGAAGACCTTGCCATTTGGACTTTGAAACTATTTCTGGACAATCAGCCGGCCAATCTAAATAATGTAAATATTAAATGAAATTGTTAGGTATAAATAATACTAAAATAATTACCTGATTGTGCCAAAGTATCCTTGTAAAACAACAATAAAATCACTGCTAACTGGATGTACCACATTCTGTTGGGTGGTCAAAAGATGACTAGAATTATATTAAATTTCTTGGAGATTAAATACAATGTATTTTTAAATTGTAAATCCCCATTTCTATAGTGGTTTTGTTACTGATAATAATAAATTTGCTACTTATATTATTATGCTAACAAAGAAAAAAATTGCAATTTACTTGTTTGTTTATATTTGCGAATCGCCTTGACATCAGCAAACGTGATCTATTATAGTTAATGACCTTTTATTAATTAAAATTGAAAATGTACAGGGACGGCTTTTCCTTGCTTCCTTATATCGCAGGGTTGATCTCAGTGAATTTTATATTGTTTATAAATATACCTGAACACTGGCCCATTTTGTCGATCAGATTACATTATAAAAATCCATTTAATATAAAAATCCCACACGAAATGAACACACATAGTACCTAATGTCACGGGTATATCTTATAAAGTTGACAAAAAAAAATCTTGTATTAAAGGAACAATAACATGAGGCAGACAATGCAGGTTTCGGAAATTATTAAAAATAATCCCCCTGTACAATAAAAGCAGGTCTTTGTTGTATTATTTGATGTAGGTCGAAAAATGCACCAATACCAGATGCGAATGCGAAATATAGTCGTATGTAGGGTTGAAAACTAAATCCGAATTTAATCCGGCAATATGGATTAAAGTGGCCGTATGAAAGAAGGAATCGTTTTGGATTTAACAGTTTCTGATGTAGGTTCTCTAAATCAGGCTAATCTGAAAATATATATTTTAAATTTTTTCCGCACAAGCGTAGAACGATACAAAATTAAAAGGGATTAAAAAAAAAGAATAGGTCCTTTTTATATTATTAAATATGTGAAGTACTATAATTATTTTTAGTCTCTATCATCTCCTATGTTTTAGGTACGAAGTCCTGAGACAACCTGTAGATATAAGCGTCCCTTGTTAACATGGATAATAAAATAATTGGATGTTTGTATGCAGGGCTTTGCGGAAGACATAGTGATTATTACCAATGGGAAATTTCCTACAAGAAGCACTTCCAATTGTGGAGGAATGTGGAGGAATCCAAAAAACAACCAAACCAGTTGCCTTTACGAATAGAAGAGTACCGATGTTCGGAGAAGAAATAGAAATATCCAAAAAAGTTAAATATCTGGGAGTGACCCTTGATTCCAAACTGAATTGGAAAAAATTACTACCAGGGGACTACGCTTTTCGAGCAATGCAGAAGAGTTATGAGGAATACGACCTAAGGTGGCTCACTGGCTTTACACAACTGTGATAAGACCAACGATCACTTATGAAACAATAGTCTGGAGGAGGAGGGCAGTTAATATATTAATCAAGACCTTCTTGGTATTACAAATGCAAAGAACAGCACGGGGACGGAATCAATGTAAGCCCTTATTGGACTTCCTCTTTTGGAACTTTTTGTAAGGGCGGAGGCAATGATGGCAATTCTTTGGCTTATGGTCCCCGAACAATGTTCGAGGAGGACACACTGATACAGCTGGGACAATACTAGATGAACCCATATTTCACATGAGTTTTGATAGCATGAAACCCGAGAATATATTCACTGAGCGAGTGAACATCATCATCCCATCTAGGAAACAGGTGAAGCACCCAGGTAATTCTGGAGAAATCATCTGGTTCCATAACAAACCATGGCAGTGGGGCTGGCATAAAAAGACCTAGAAAGAGAATGTTCTTTAGCCTTGGTTAACATAGGACTGGACAAAAAATCAAAATATTCACTGACAGCCAGGCTATGCTTAAAACTATCAGTAATCCAACAACTAGGTCTAGATTAGTGAAAAACTGCAAAGAATCCCTTAACAGGCTGGCAAGAGACAACAAAGACTTTCTAATATGGGTGCCGGTACATGAGGGGATTGCAGGTAATGAAATGGCGGACCAGTTAGCTAAAGAAGGCGGTTCTAAAGGAGACTTCGTAGGTCCGGAACCGTTTTGTGGAATCACAGATAGGGAACACCAACTCAAATAGAGGTTGACACAAGGGCACCTCCATACAAAGAGTTTGCTGAACAAGGTAGACATGGAACTTTCAACCAGGCTATTGAAACTGGTAAGAAACATTTAAAAACAGTTATACCGACCTGGTGATTGGAGACTGCACCCTGAGGAAATATCTGCACAAAATGGGCAAAGTTAGCTGAAATTGTGAACTTGATGTTGAGTGAGTGTACTCTGCAAGAACTTACAAGTATTTAGACGGAAGCACGTTGGAGAGGTATTAATTCCTATTACAACTACTGAAAATCCTTCCAGTCGAATTAGTGGCCTTTATAGAAGACTCTGGTGGAAATAGATAACATGGGAAATGGTAAAAAAATTCCGTTCGAGTGCCTATAGGCTGTTGAGCACAACCCAAACGAATGAAACGTCATCTGATAAATTCGACATATTTTTAATTACCTTAGAAACCCAAACCCTGTGACAAATAACGTTATCCTACGCCTATGACTGTATGGGTATGAATTTTAAGATGGAAAAAATAAGTTTGAATAGATTCGAACAAAGAGAACACTAAAAATTGGTCGGTAACGTCCGAAAAGGCGCTTTACTCAATCTAGCGTGCTCTTTTATCCGTCATAACTTTTTCAAAAAATAAATCTCGTTAAATTTGAGAGTGTAACTCGAGATTTATGTTTGTAATGCGCACGATTGTTAATTGTTAATGCCTACCACAGCTGGTATATCTTTACTTGGAAAAAGGATTTCAAAGAATACATACCGATTTTTTGATTCATTTTATTCAAACAATATTTTAAACCTTTTATTAACTCTAAAGTCAGTACCAAACTATTACAAGTATTTATATATCCATAAAGAAACGATGGAAATAACAATGCTGAATGTAACTGCCTACGAGTTTTTCTTTACATCGGGCGTAACTAAAATCTGAACGGAGACAAATTTTTGGTTCCTAGAAATATGCACGTTAAAAAATTATAACCGATCTTTTCGACGTCCCCTCGTATATATATATAACAAATTGCAAAATAAAAGTTGATAGGGCCGTCAACGGCAACGTTTAGTGGCCAAAATTTAAACGTAGAAGGGTGCGGAACAAAGCCACCCCTAGTTGTAGACATCATATATATCTATAGAAGAGCGCTATAGAGGTGTGTCCCTCGTGTGGGGTCCTATTTTTCTCTTTTCTGTTGCCCAGGTACTACTAATATTGGGCCTGTCAACAAACAAGAGATTAACAATTGTTCAGTTAAACTGTTTGTAATCGATACTGGGACCACACTGCTACCGAAAATCACAGAAATTTACTGACAAACATCCTTATTTAGGTATATATTATTTCGGAGGTATTCGAATGACATTGTCAAAGGATTTTTGAATATTCAATAGAAATTCTCATTTTTAATTGGAATATTTTCATTTTCTACGTTTCGGTAGAAAAGAAGTTATCAAATTTTTACATTTTCCACTGGCAATTTAAAAAAAAACATATCATGGGACTGCCGACAGAAGTGAATCGCTTTTAAAAATTTTAACGTAAGCCCATCGTAAATGGAATTTTTCACAAAAAATAGTACACATATAGCACATGGAAAGCGTGATACGATGATTTATGCAACACTATATACGCTTCATTGTTAATTGTGTTGCATAACCAAAAGTATTGTGTGTTGCATAAAAGCCTGAAGATTATTTATGCAACACTATATACGCTTCATTGTTAATTGTGTTGCATAAAAGCCTGAAGATTATTTATGCAACACTATATACGCTTCATTGTTAATTGTGTTGCATAACCAAAAGTATTGTGTGTTGCATAAAAGCCTGAAGATTATTTATGCAACACTATATACGCTTCATTGTTAATTGAGTTGCATAACCGAAAGTATTGTGTGTTGCATAAAAGCGAAAATCCATGTTTTTTTCTTCACCCAAAAAAAAGTGCCCAACGCGCCTAAAGATGTATTCACTTCAAAAATTCGACAACTAAACGATCATTTACAATATTTTGAAATTTAAGACTAATGAACCGTCGGTTATTACGAAATATTCGAAACAGTCAATAAGAAAAACAGCAGAATATTTTGATACCTCGACGGTTATTGTGTAAAATTAGTTTTCCCGAATTTTTTCAGCCCCCTTCGTATTCTCTAGGTTAGAAACTTCGAAATTAATATTTTTATACATGTATCTGTCGAGTTTAATTGATCTATATTGTTAGAGCACTCAAAATATAATATAAAAATATAGTAATATCAAAAAAAAATGTGTCTCTTGAATGATCTTCCTCGACCCATGTAACTCGATCTTAACAAACCGGATTTATTTACCGTGACAGAGCACTTAAAAACTTTTACGGTAAGTTGGTTCTTATTGGTGTGGTGGCCCTTCGTATCTCTCGGATAGCCAGAGCCAAATACACAAATCAAACACTTGACAATCTAACCAGCTGCTACCGTGTAGACCTACGTTGCCCTACAGACAGGAGCACATACTACTACCCAGCTTTAAAAGCACATTTGACATTATGTCAACATGACAAATTACTATTGCTTTCCTATTTAAAGAATTAGTCGGTAAATATTTGTACGCGAGGACGGGACCTTATCTTATATATATATATATATATCTATATAGCTACTAACTTCTTGTTATTTTGCAATTTCTTTTTTTTTCTTATTTATTTAAAGGTTTTGAGGGCAACAAAATAGGCACGTGGTGTTTATCGTTATTTTAAGAAAAAAAAAATGATTGTTCTGAAATTTTTTTCAACCAATAGTTGCATTTGTTCCGGATATAAAAAGTAATTTTTTTTTCATAAATTTATCAATATTTTCGTATGTTTTCAAGTATTGTAAGGATATATTTCAATTAATCTTGATAGAAAACGATGTATTACTGTATAAAAATGCTCATTTTGATGTTTATAATCTGGAAAATACGAAGAGGGCTAAGAAAATTCGGGAAAATTAATTTTTTTTAGATTTATCAATATTTTCCATTATTGTAATGATATATTTCAATTAATCTTGATAGAAAACAATGTATTGCTGAATAAAAATGCTTATTTTGAAGTTTATAACCAAGAAAATACAAGGGGGGCTAAGAAAATTCGGGGAAACTTATTTTTTTACTAGATTTATCAATATTTTCATATATTTTCCATTATTGTAATGATATATTTCAATTAATCTTGATAGAAAACGATGTATTGCTGTATAAAAATGCTTATTAAGAAGTTTATAACCTAGAAAATACATATTTTCCATTATTGTAATGATATATTTCAATTAATCCTGATAGAAAACGATGTATTGCTGTATAAAAATGCTTATTTTGAAGTTTATATCCTAGAAAATACGAGGGGAGCTAAGAAAATTCGGGGAAACTAATTTTTTTTCTAGATTTATCAATATTTTCATGTTTTCCATTATTGTAATGATATATTTCAATTAATCTTGATAGAAAACGATGTATTGCTGTATAAAAATGCTTATTAAGAAGTTTATAACCTAGAAAATACTAGAGGGGTGAAGAAAATTCGAGGAAACTAATTTTTTTCCTAGATTTATCAATGTTTTCATGTTTTCCATTATTGTAATGATATATTTCAATTAATCTTGATAGAAAACGATGTATTGCTGTATAAAAATGTTTATTTTGAAGTTTATAACCTAGAAAATACAAGGGGGGCTAAGAAAATTCGGGGAAACTAATTTTTTTTCTAGATTTATCAATATTTTCATATGTTTTCCATTATTGTAATGATATATTTCAATTAATCTTGATAGAAAACGATGTATTGCTGTATAAAAATGCTTATTAATAAGTTTATAACCTAGAAAATACTAGAGGGGTGAAGAAAATTCGTCGGGGAAACTAATTTTTTTCCTAGATTTATCATTGTTTTCATATGTTTTCCATTATTGTAATAGTTCAATTAATCTTTATAGAAAACGATGTATTGCTGTATAAAAATGCTTATTTTGAAGTTTATAACCTAGAAAATACTAGAAGGGCTGAGAAAATTCGGGGACACTAATTTTTTTTCTAGATTTATCAATGTTTTTATATGTTTTCCATGATTGTCATGATATATTTCAATTAATCTTTATAGAAAACGATGTATTGCTGTAGAAAAATGCTTATTTTGAAGTTTATAACCTAGAAAATACTAGAGGGGTAAAGAAAATTCGGGGAAACTAATTTTTTTCCTAGATTTATCAATGTTTTCATATGTTTTCCATTATTGTAATGATATATTTCAATTAATCTTGATAGAAAACGATGTATTACTGTATAAAAATGCTCATTTTGAAGTTTATATTCTGGAAAATACGAAGAGGGCTAAGAAAATTCGGGAAAATTAATTTTTTTTTAGATTTATCAATATTTTCCATTATTGTAGTGATATATTTCACTTAATCTCGACAGAAAACGATGTAATGCTTTATAAAAATGCTTATTTTGAAGTTTCTAGTCTAGAAAATACGAGGGGGGGCTAAGAAAATTCGGGAAAACTTACTTTTTTTACATAGATTTATCAATATTTTCATATATTTTCCATTATTGTAATGATATATTTCAATTAATCTTCATAGAAAACGATGTATTGCTGTATAAAAATGCTTATTTTGAAGTTTATAACCTAGAAAATAAAAGGGGGGCTAAGAAAATTCGGCGAAACTAATTTTTTTTCTAGATTTATCAATGTTTTCATATGTTTTCCATTATTGTAATGATATATTTCAATTAATCTTGATAGAAAACGATGTATTGCTGTATGAAAATGCTTATTTTGAAGTTTGTAACCTAGAAAATACTAGAGGGATGAAGAAAATTAGGGGAAACTAATTTTTTTTCTAGATTTATCAATGTTTTCATATGTTTTCCATTATTGTAATGATATAGTTCACTTAATCTCGACAGAAAACGATGTATTGCTGTATAAAAATGCTTATTTTGAAGTTTCTAGTCTAGAAAATACGAGGGGAGCTAAGAAAATTCGGAAAAACTTATTTTTTTTTACTAGATTTATCAATATTTTCATATATTTTCAATTATTGTAATGATATATTTCAATTAATCTTGATAGAAAACGATGTATTGCTGTATAAAAATGCTTATTAAGAAGTTTATAACCTAGAAAATACTAGAGGGGTGAAGAAAATTCGGGGAAACTAATTTTTTTTCTAGATTTATCAATGTTTTTATATGTTTTCCATTATTGTAATTATATATTTCAATTAATATTGATAGAAAACGATGTATTGGTGTATGAAAATGCTTATTTTGAAGTTTGTAACCTAGAAAATACGAGGGGGGCTAAGAAAATTCGGGGAAACTAATTTTTTTCCTAGATTTATCAATGTTTTCATATGTTTTCCATTTTTGTATTGATATAGTTCACTTAATCTCGACAGAAAACGATGTATTGCTGTATAAAAATGCTTATTAAGAAGTTTATAACCTAGAAAATACTAGAGGGGTGAAGAAAATTCGGGGAAACTAATTTTTTTCCTAGATTTATCAATGTTTTCATATGTTTTCCATTAGTGTAATGATATATTTCAATTAATCTTGATAGAAAACGATGTATTGCTGTATAAAAATGCTTATTTTGAAGTTTATATCCTATAAAATACGAGGGGGGCTGAGAAAATTCGGGGAAACTATTTTTTTTTCTAGATTTATCAATGTTTTTATATGTTTTCCATTATTGTAATGATATATTTCAATTAATATTGATAGAAAACGATGTATTGGTGTATGAAAATGCTTATTTTGAAGTTTGTAACCTAGAAAATACGAGGGGGGCTAAGAAAATTCGGGGAAAATTATTTTTTTTTACTAGATTTATCAATATTTTCATATATTTTCCATTATTTTAATGATATATTTCAATTAATCTTGATAAAAAACGATGTATTGCTGTATAAAAATGCTTATTTTGAAGTTTATATCCTATAAAATACGAGGGGGGCTAAGAAAATTCGGGGAAACTAATTTTTTTTCTAGATTTATCAATGTTTTCATATGTTTTCCATTATTGTAATGATATATTTCAATTAATCTTGATAAAAAACGATGTATTGCTGTATGAAAATGCTTATTTTGAAGTTTGTAACCTAGAAAATACGAGGGGGGCTAAGAAAATTCGGGGAAACTTATTTTTTTTTACTAGATATATCAATATTTTCATATATTTTCCATTATTGTAATGATATATTTCAATTAATCGTTATAGAAAACGATGTATTGCTGTATAAAAATGCTTATTTTGAAGTTCATAACCTAGAAAATATGAGGGGGGCTAAGAAAATTCAGGGAAACTAATTTTTTTCTCTAGATTTATCAATGTTTTCATATATTTTCCATTATTGTAATGATATATTTCAATTAATCTTAATAGAAAACGATATATTACTGTATAAACATGCTTATCATCAAGTGTATAACATAGAAAATAATAAAATTGACAAATTGAAGAAATGTACCTACTGCGTAAATTCGTAATTCGAGAATTCTGCTGAATTTCTGAGTTTGTGTAGTGAATTTCTTCAATTTGTACATTTTAAACTGAAAATTCTATTACAATTTGCCATTCAAACTGTGAATTCTGTTAAAATTCCGAAACTACGTAGTACATTTCTGCAATTTGTCCATTTTTAATTGTGAATTCTGTTAAATTTGTCATTTAAACCGTGAATTCTGTTAAATTTGTCCATTTTGAAATGTGAATTCTGTTAAATTCCCAATTTAAACTGAGAATGATGTTAAAACTCCGGGTCTACAGAGTACATTTCTTCAATTTGTTCATTTTAAAGAGTCAATTCTGTTAAATTTGCCATTCATAGTGTGAATTATGTTAAATTTGTCCATTTTGAATTGTGAATTCTGTTAAATTCTCAATTTAAACTGAGAATGAAGTTAAAATTCCGGGTCTACAGAGTACATTTCCTCAATTTGTTCATTTTAAAGTCTTAATTTTGTTAAATTTGCCATTCAAAGTGTGATTTATGTTAAATTTGTCCATTTTAAATTGTGAATTCTGTTAAATTCTCAATTTAAACTGAGAATGAAGTTAAAATTCCGGGTCTACAGAGTACATTTCTTCAAAGTGTGAATTATGTTAAATTTGTCCATTTTGAATTATGAATTCTGTTATATTCTCAATTTAAACTGAGAATGATGTTAAAATTCCGGGTCTACAGAGTACATTTCTTCAATTTGTTCAATTTAAAGTCTTAATTCTGTTAAATTTGCCATTCAAAGTGTGAATTATGTTAAATTTGTCCATTTTAAATTGTGAATTCTGTTAAATTCTCAATTTAAACTGAGAATGATGTTAAAATTCCGGGTCTACAGAGTACATTTAAAAATTTGTTCATTTTAATGTCTTAATTCTGTTAAATTTGCCATTCAAAGTGTGAATTATGTTAAATTTGTCCATTTTAAATTGTGAATTCTGTTAAATTCTCAATTTAAACTGAGAATGAAGTTAAAATTCCGGGTCTACAGAGTACATTTCTTCAAAGTGTGAATTATGTTAAATTTGTCCATTTTGAATTATGAATTCTGTTATATTCTCAATTTAAACTGAGAATGATGTTAAAATTCCGGGTCTACAGAGTACATTTCTTCAATTTGTTCAATTTAAAGTCTTAATTCTGTTAAATTTGCCATTCAAAGTGTGAATTATGTTAAATTTGTCCATTTTAAATTGTGAATTCTGTTAAATTCTCAATTTAAACTGAGAATGATGTTAAAATTCCGGGTCTACAGAGTACATTTAAAAATTTGTTCATTTTAATGTCTTAATTCTGTTAAATTTGCCATTCAAAGTGTGAATTATGTTAAATTTGTCCATTTTGAATTGTGAATTCTGTTATATTATCAATTTAAACTGAGAATTATGTTAAAATTCCGGGTCTACAGAGTACATTTCTTCAATTTGTTCATTTTAAAGTCTTAATTCAGTTAAATTTGCCATTCATAGTGTGAATTATGTTAAATTTGTCCATTTTGAATTGTGAATTCTGTTAAATTCTTAATTTAAACTGAGAATGAAGTTAAAATTCCGGGTCTACAGAGTACATTTCTTCAATTTGTTCATTTTAAAGTGTGAATTCTGTCAAATTTGTCATTTAAACTGTGAATTCTGTTAAATTTGTCCATTTTGAAATGTGAATTCTGTTAAATTCCCAATTTAAACTGAGAATTATGTTCAAATTCCGGGTCTACACAGTAAATTTCTTCAATTTGTTCATTTTAAAGAGTGAATTCTGTTAAATTTGTCCATTTTGAATTGTTAATTCTGTTAAATTCCTCATTTAATCTGTGAATCTTGTAGAAATTTCGAGTCTACACAGTAAATTTCTTGAATTCGTTCATTTCAAATTGTAAATTCTGTTGAATTTTTACATCAACTTAATATTTCAGGATCACACGGTATAACGAGTCCTGTTTAAAAACCGACAAACTTCACCACCTCCAGAGGTACTTAACCGCCAGTATCTTTATTAATAAACAAAGTCGATGAGCTGTTATATAGATAAAGTAATTACAACGATGAGTTGGTGCAAAGTAGGCTTAGGCTTTGGAAATAAAGTTGGCGTTGCCAAGGATCAACAAGCGTAAATCCCTCGCGAGACGCCATAGGCGAGTCGGATATACAGCGATGCGTTTCGACGTTATGGCTAAAGTAAAAATGTTAAATTAAAAAGTTAAATCCCGTTCGTTTCGTCGTCGTCGTTGTCGTTCTAGCTAACGTAGAAAAGCGAAACATTTTTTTTAAAAATTAATTCTTCGGTTGTATCGAAATTAGAAAATTATCGCTTTTTAATTTTTTTCTCCACGTTTATTGGTAGATTTAAATTGAGTTTCGAATTCTCTTTGTTTATGAATCGATTTTAGTGATTAAAAGTACGTCTAGTACGTCTATGATAATAATAATAATTAGGTATAGTTCTTTTCACAATCTAAGAAACTGACCTGACCTGAGATGGGATTATGACATGCAATAAAGCCGTGACAGGGTCGTATTTATTTTGTAGTTGGCGAATAATAAATAATTACCTGAAAACTCTATAAGACTTTTGGGTCATTCTTATTATAAATATTGCAATGTATTATTTACTTAGTACTTTTTCTTCAGGTATAGTGCGGCCCTGCACGGTAAATCCGAAAAGTTTTATGGTTTTATTTCATCTCAAGCCTAAGTCAAATCTAGTCAGTTTCTTAGATCGTGAAAAAAATTATTCCTATTTTGTTAAGGAAATTTTCATAAATCTAACAATACTTCAATAAAAATATACAAAAGAAACCACTTTTCAATTGTATTTCGAAATTTTCTCTATGAAAACATCCGACGAAATGTTCGAAAAATACCACGCCGCAAAATACACAATATGTTTATCTAACCTCAACAACAGTCAATTTAAAAATGCAATTTGATCTATCAACATAGAGTATATGTAGTTTTGTTCTTTTACTGTTTTTTGGTTCATTTTCAGTTGTTTTATTAAAGTTAAAGTTAAATATAGGGTGGATTCCTAGATTTTTTTATAGAAGCGGATTTTGTTGTCCACCCGGTATATATAGATAATAAAAAGTTTAGACGTTCCATTAAAAAAATTAAATAAATGACGTATACATTGATCTTTTTATGAATATTATATGGGCACACCTCCATTAAATAATATATGTAAGTATACACACATACGTTCGCGTATCAAATAACTGGGCATCCGTTTTGACTAATGGATTTACATAAGACAAATAAGGAGATTTTCAGTCATATGGTCCATATTTACTATCAATAAAAACCCCATTTCGTAGAAAAAAAATTGTACCTCATAACTCCATTCCAACATTTTTTACAGGAGGGCCAAAAAACTTATTAATAATCCTATAACTCCAAAATCAAGCATGGATATTAAATAGTATATCAGACAATGTTTTTTACAACCCTTTATTAAGTTCTTCCTCTACATTGTTTTTTATTTTATAGGCCTCCACGTTCTTATTAACTGTATATTCCCCATGCTGTATGCTGTCTACTGATACGTAAGAAGCTGAAGTGATGGCAGTGTTACTACACTCTCCATTAATTAAAAGTTTACACTGAAATCGAAAATATTATAGAAAAACAACCATCTCCCATTAAACGTCAAAACAATTTTGTAAAATCTACGCCACTGTAAAACACGTACATAACTCCAGCAAAATCTTAGGTTATGATTTGACAAGTGATTATTCATTTTATACATTATCTGTAATGTTGAGATGTTTAAGTGAAGAACATATATTTTGAAAGCTGATATGGAATAAAAATGCGATCAAAAAATGGGACAGAGAGAGAGAGATGAGATAGAGAGATGGGAGAGAGAGAGAGAGAGAAAGAAAGAAATAGATAGGAAAAAGAGAGAAAAAAAGATGAGAGAGAGAGAGAGAAGGATGGGGGGAGAGGGAGAGAGACAGAAAGATGGAAGAAAATGATGAGAGAGAGAGAGATGGGAGTGAAAGATGAGAGAGATGGGAGAGAGAGAAAGAGATAGGAAAGAGAGAAAAAAGATGAGAGAGAGAAAGAAAGATGGGAGAGAGAGAAAGAAAGATGAGTGAGAGAGAGGGATGGGAGAGAGAGAGAGATAGGAAAGAGAGAGAGATGGGAGAGAGAGAGAAAGAGAGAGAGACGGGAGAAAGTATATTACGTGTGATAACAATCATTATTTTAAAAGGTCAGAATCTAAGACGGATTCGGTAAGATTCGCAGCCCTCGGAATATTGTAAGGCTTTTTTTCTTATTAGACCATTTTTGACAATTATTGACCACTTTTGACGGTTTTCTACAATTTTT
This sequence comes from Lochmaea crataegi, assembly GCA_947563755.1. NCBI lineage: Eukaryota > Metazoa > Arthropoda > Insecta > Coleoptera > Chrysomelidae > Lochmaea > Lochmaea crataegi. The sequence goes on from OX387428.1 coordinate 1,692,225, forward strand.
GACCATTTTTTCAAGATTTTGACAATTTTTGACCATTTTTCAAAATTTCAACAATTAAATCATTTTTGACAATTATTGACAATTTTTCAAAATTTTTGACAACTATTGAACATTTTTCAAAATATTTAACAATTTTGGACTATTTTTCAAAATATTTAACAATTTTTGACCATTTTCTCAAAATTTCAACAGATATTGACCATGTTTGACAATTATTGACCATTCTTGACAGTTTTTAACAATTTTTGACTATGTTTGAAAATTTTTAAAAAAATTTGACCATTTTTCAAAATTTTTGACAATTATTTAACACTTTTTAAATTTTTGACAATTTTTGATCATTTGTGACCATATTTGACCATTTTTAACCATTTTTGACAATTTTTGACAATTTTTGACAAGTTTTGACAATTTTTGACAATTTTTGACAATTTTTGACAATTTTTGACTATTTTTTAAAATATTTAACAATTTTTGACCATTTTTTAAAATTTTAACAGATATTGACCATCTTTGACAATTTTTGACCATTTTTCAAAATTTTAACAATTATTGATCATTTTTGACAATTATTGACAATTTTTCAAAAATTTTGACAATTATTGAACATTTTTCAAAATATTTAACAATTTTGGACAATTTTTGACTATTTTTCAAAATATTTAACAATTTTTGACCATTTTTCAAAATTTTAACAGATATTGACCATCTTTGACAATTATTGACCATTTTTGACAGTTTTTAACAATTTTTGACTATATTTGAAAATTTTTGAAAAAATTTGACCATTTTTCAAAATTTTTGACAATTATTGAACATTTTTTAAAATTTTGACAATTTTTGATCATTTGTGACCATTTTCAACCATTTTTGACAGTTATTTTCCGTTTTTGACTATTTTTGACGATTTTTGACGATTTTTGACGATTTTTGACAATTTTTGAGCATTTTTGACCATTTTTCATAATTTTAACAATTATTGACCTTCTTTTGACAATTATTGACAATTTTTACTATATTTCAATATTTTTGACAATTATTGATCATTTTTTAAAATGTTTACTATTTTTGAACATTTTAGACAATTATTGACCATTATTCAAAATTTTGACAATTATTGACCATTTTTCAAAATTTTGACACTCATTGACCATTTTAGACAATTATTTACGATTTTCCAAAATGTTGACAACTTTTAACAACTTTTAACAATTATTGATCATTTTTAACAAATTTTGACAATTATTGAACATTTTTTAAAATTTTGACAATTTTTGATCATTTGTGACCATTTTCAACCATTTTTGACCATTTTAACAATTATTGACCTTTTTTGACAATTATTGAAAATTTTTTACCATATTTCAATATTTTTGACAATTTTCTTAGCCCCCCTTGTATTTTCTAGGTTATAAACTTCTTAATAAGCATTTTTATACAGCAATACATCGTTTTCTACCATGATTAATTGAAATATATCATTACAATAATGGAAAACATATAAAAACATTGATAAATCTACAAAAAAAATTAGTTTCCCCGAATTTTCTTAGCCCCCCTTGTATTTTCTAGGTTATAAACTTCAAAATAAGCATTTTTATACAGCAATACATCGTTTTCTATCAAAGATTAATTGAAATATATCATTACAATAATGGAAAACATATAAAAACATTGATAAATCTACAAAAAAAATTAGTTTCCCCGAATTTTCTTAGCCCCCCTTGTATTTTCTAGGTTATAAACTTCAAAATAAGCATTTTATACAGCAATACATCGTTTTCTATCAATATTAATTGAAATATATCATTACAATAATGGAAAACATATAAAAACATTGATAAATCTACAAAAAAAATTAGTTTTCCCGAATTTTCTTAGCCCCCCTTGTATTTTCTAGGTTATAAACTTCAACATAAGCATTTTTATACAGCAATACATCGTTTTCTATCAAAGATTAATTGAAATATATCATTACAATAATGGAAAACATAAAAACATTGATAAATCTACAAAAAAAATTAGTTTCCCCGAATTTTCTTAGCCCCCCTTGTATTTTCTAGGTTATAAACTTCAAAATAAGCATTTTATACAGCAATACATCGTTTTCTATCAATATTAATTGAAATATATCATTACAATAATGGAAAACATATAAAAACATTGATAAATCTACAAAAAAAATTAGTTTTCCCGAATTTTCTTAGCCCCCCTTGTATTTTCTAGGTTATAAACTTCAACATAAGCATTTTTATACAGCAATACATCGTTTTCTATCAAGATTAAATGAAATATATCATTAAAATAATGGAAAACATATAAAAACATTGATAAATTTAGAAAAAAAATTAGTTTCCCCGAATTTTCTTAGCCCCCCTTGTATTTTCTAGGTTATAAACTTCAAAATAAGCATTTTTATACAGCAATACATCGTTTTCTACCATGATTAATTGAAATATATCATTACAATAATGGAAAACGTATGAAAACATTGATAAATCTAGAAAATAATTAGTTTCCCCGAATTTTCTTAGCCCCCCTTGTATTTTCTAGGTTATAAACTTCTTAATAAGCATTTTTATACAGCAATACATCGTTTTCTATCATGATTAATTGAAATATATCATTACAATAATGGAAAACATATGAAAACATTGATAAATCTAGAAAAAAAATTAGTTTCGCCGAATTTTCTTAGCCCCCCTTTTATTTTCTAGGTTATAAACTTCAAAATAAGCATTTCTATACAGCAATACATCGTTTTCTATCAAGATTAATTTGAAATATATCATTACAATAATGGAAAACATATGAAAACATTGATAAATCTAGAAAAAAATTAGTTTCCCCGAATTTTCTTAGCCCCCCTTGTATTTTCAAGGTTATAAACTTCAAAATAAGCATTTTCATACATCAATACATCGTTTTCTACCATGATTAATTGAAATATATAATTACAATAATGGAAAACGTATGGAAACATTGATAAATCTAGAAAAAAAATTAGTTTCCCCGAATTTTCTTAGCCCCCCTTGTATTTTCTAGGTTATAAACTTTTTAATAAGCATTTTTATACAGCAATACATCGTTTTCTATCAAGATTAATTGAAATATATCATTACAATAATGGAAAACATATGAAAACATTGATAAATCTACAAAAAAAATTAGTTTTCCCGAATTTTCTTAGCCCCCCTTGTATTTTCTAGGTTATAAACTTCAACATAAGCATTTTTATACAGCAATACATCGTTTTCTATCAAAGATTAATTGAAATATATCATTACAATAATGGAAAACATATAAAAACATTGATAAATCTACAAAAAAAATTAGTTTTCCCGAATTTTCTTAGCCCCCCTTGTATTTTCTAGGTTATAAACTTCAACATAAGCATTTTTATACAGCAATACATCGTTTTCTATCAAAGATTAATTGAAATATATCATTACAATAATGGAAAACATATAAAAACATTGATAAATCTACAAAAAAAATTAGTTTCCCCGAATTTTCTTAGCCCCCCTTGTATTTTCTAGGTTATAAACTTCAAAATAAGCATTTTATACAGCAATACATCGTTTTCTATCAATATTAATTGAAATATATCATTACAATAATGGAAAACATATAAAAACATTGATAAATCTACAAAAAAAATTAGTTTTCCCGAATTTTCTTAGCCCCCCTTGTATTTTCTAGGTTATAAACTTCAACATAAGCATTTTTATACAGCAATACATCGTTTTCTATCAAGATTAAATGAAATATATCATTAAAATAATGGAAAACATATAAAAACATTGATAAATTTAGAAAAAAAATTAGTTTCCCCGAATTTTCTTAGCCCCCCTTGTATTTTCTAGGTTATAAACTTCAAAATAAGCATTTTTATACAGCAATACATCGTTTTCTACCATGATTAATTGAAATATATCATTACAATAATGGAAAACGTATGAAAACATTGATAAATCTAGAAAATAATTAGTTTCCCCGAATTTTCTTAGCCCCCCTTGTATTTTCTAGGTTATAAACTTCTTAATAAGCATTTTTATACAGCAATACATCGTTTTCTATCATGATTAATTGAAATATATCATTACAATAATGGAAAACATATGAAAACATTGATAAATCTAGAAAAAAAATTAGTTTCGCCGAATTTTCTTAGCCCCCCTTTTATTTTCTAGGTTATAAACTTCAAAATAAGCATTTCTATACAGCAATACATCGTTTTCTATCAAGATTAATTTGAAATATATCATTACAATAATGGAAAACATATGAAAACATTGATAAATCTAGAAAAAAATTAGTTTCCCCGAATTTTCTTAGCCCCCCTTGTATTTTCAAGGTTATAAACTTCAAAATAAGCATTTTCATACATCAATACATCGTTTTCTACCATGATTAATTGAAATATATCATTACAATAATGGAAAACATATGAAAACATTGATAAATCTAGAAAAAAATTAGTTTCCCCGAATTTTCTTAGCCCCCCTTGTATTTTCAAGGTTATAAACTTCAAAATAAGCATTTTCATACATCAATACATCGTTTTCTACCATGATTAATTGAAATATATAATTACAATAATGGAAAACGTATGGAAACATTGATAAATCTAGAAAAAAAATTAGTTTCCCCGAATTTTCTTAGCCCCCCTCGTATTTTCTAGGTTACAAACTTCAAAATAAGCATTTTCATACAGCAATACATCGTTTTTTATCAAGATTAATTGAAATATATCATTACAATAATGGAAAACATATGAAAACATTGATAAATCTAGAAAAAAAATTAGTTTCCCCGAATTTTCTTAGCCCCCCTTGTATTTTCTAGGTTATAAACTTCTTAATAAGCATTTTTATACAGCAATACATCGTTTTCTATCAAGATTAATTGAAATATATCATTACAATAATGGAAAACGAATGAAAATATTGATAAATCTAATTCTGTTAAAATTCCAAGTCTACGCAGTAGTTAAATTGTGAATTTTGTTAGACTCGGAATTTTAACGGAATTCACAATTTGAACCGAAAATTTATCGAAATTTCCTCACTTATAACATCAGACATCCGAAATTTCTGAAAATCAAACAAATATAAATCATCTATTGTATTATAAAACATAATGTACTCGGTATTCAAATAAAGTTCCTCGATAATCGATACGAGCTCAACAACTGAATAAATTCACGAAAAAGAAAGAAAGAAAAAAAAAGAAAGTTTGTTCTAAGCAAATAACGATATAAAACCAAAAATCAAGCGTGAAACTTTAATTCTGTATAAGATTCTATAATATCTCAAGGCAGCGGCACTGATTCATATATATCAAAGTAAGTATTCTCCATAAACATTGTGACTATTTGTGTTTCGCGTTAGATGCGGTCCTATGACGTTTTGTACTCGAGAGGTATTGAAAGAATTAAGAATGTGTCTAACATTGCGAATAATTTTTAATCCCCTACGAACACGCTTCGTCAACTTCGTTTTAATTCACAGCCCACCCTGTGGATGAATTCAAATCGGTTGTCACTAAACCGACGTATACTTTTCTTTTTTTTTTTTCGAAAATCCCTACTCTAATATTCTAATACCCTAATGCCCTCCCATCATACAGCGGTGGTAGATTTTCGTTTAAATACAGACAAAAATAATTCGGCAACACTGGTTAGTAGTGTTCGAATAGTTTTTGTCTGCATTTAAACGTAAAGTCACTGTTATACTGGGTGATAGAGAAATTGTGCCCCAACTTATATGGAAAAATAAAAATTTGTACATTTCGAATTGAAAAGTTTAAATATTGGAAGGTTGTTTAAAGTTATGGGTAAAGTACGACCAGAGATCTAAGAAGGTCGTAAATCAACCCTCATTGTTACCTATTAGATAAGCAATAAAAGTGTGTGTCCCTTAAAAGATCCGGATTAAAATATCTCACGAAATAGTTTGGCGTTTTAATAATAGTATAGGCTCTCCATTATTTTTGGCTTTTGTTTACAGTTGTGTATTTATATTTATTTGATAAAAAAAATCTACTAAGCGATTTTTCTTAATAATTATCTTAACCAAAATAAAACAATATTTAATGGCTAGGGCAGGTACAACTTGACCGCCTGCTGATAACTCAAGTGGTTGGTGATTTAAGACCTTTTTATAATTCTGGTCGTGTACTTTACGTGTGGCGTATGATTTATTGAGTTATAGTTTTATTTAAACAACGGCAACAATGGTAGGTAATTTTCAATAGAAAAAAAAAAGACACATTTGCTTTGTCGCATTTTGCGCTTTATGCATAATAAAATAATCATAAAATTTATTGCACCAAAAACAGTAGAATTGTAATTATTGGATATTAGCGTTTACGGTAGAATGAATTAGCGTCATTTTGTAACTCTATTTACAATTATTAATTAAAATTTGTTCGACCCTTTCGTTTATCATTTATTAATTTTGTTTTATTTCTCTCTCTATTTATATATATATATATATATATATATATATATATATATATATATATATATATATATAAAAATAAGTGTAAATTATATATACCTATTAAAAAACACTTTTTTTCTTGTTAAAATTTATTTATTATAATTTTTAATAGTAGGGGAGCAAAACGTACAATTTAATCTTTATTTACTTCAAAGTAGAAGCTGTAATCCTTAAATGGTCTCAATTATACAAACATGGGGATTTTTTTTATAAACTGCATGTCAATCTGGAAATTCCGGAATTTTTCGGTAAAAGCGGCAACGTTGGTTAAATCCATTTCAACTGACAGTTGACTTTACCAGTTTCTTATCGAATAATATGGGCAGCTATTATTGATATCCTTTTGTCAAATTTGCGAACACTTTCTAAAAAAGATATTCTTTACCTCTCTTCGTAGAAATGTGCGAACATTTTCATTCGCGTGGTGAAATGAATTTGGCAACATCGCAATTTCTAGGTTCTTAGCACTTCTGCACTATTTTTATATGATGAATCCATATCAGATGAACCCCCTCATCAAAAAAGAAAAAGAATTACTAATGCGTCCATGGAACAAAAACATCCAAACCTAGGTTGGTTGATTATCAGCAAGATTTTATGTTTTGAATTTTATTAATGGAACACCCAGTATATTTTTTTTGTAGTTTGAAAGAACCGGCCTTTACCTATTTTTTAGTGCAAAATTTTTTAAAATCGGTTAACGTGTGACTGAGCAAAGTCAACAAAAAAAAATTGTCAAACATCCGCCATTTTTGTTGTGACGTAGACAAAACGAATAAAAAAAACTCAACTTTTTTAAACAAAACTTGTGCTAAAATGAAAAATTTTAATGAAAACCGCATGTTTCTATCTGAAACCGTTTAGAAGTTATGGGCAGTTAAAATGAGGGAAAATAAAGATGGACACACGGTATAGTGTAAATCATTAATTTTTATGATTAGAAACCAAAATATAAAACGTCACACGTCACGCTTTAGATTTGCTTATAGGAACTGCGACTGACTGAGAATTGTTCGTATCAGTGAAAAAGTAACAGTTCGTGAAATTTCGCTCATCACTATCGCAAAATGACATTCGCAAAAATATGAGATGCGCACGACCTTGAGAGATCCGAACGGTCGAGAATAGCATGATCGCTGGTTAGTGATGAGCGATATCGTGACTTTTAAATCACGTTGAGAAATGATATCGTGAATTTTTAATATCAGTTACTTTAAAACGACGATATTTCTAGAATAAAGAGCACAGTCTCTTTATAATCTTACGGCAATGAACAAAACAAAATTCGATCTTGTTTGACGAATTTTTGTCGAATGAGAGCGGTGAAGTTCAAGGAGATTTTATTTTTCTATTCGCTGGCTGTGATCACGTCACGCTTTAGATTTGCTTATAGAAACTGTGACTGACTGAGAATTGTTCGTATCAGTGAAAAAGTAACAATTCGTGAAATTTCGCTCATCACTATCGCAAATTGACATTCGCAAAATATGAGATGCTCATGACCTTGAGATATCCGAACGGTCGAGAATAGCATGATCGCTGGTTAGTGATGAGCGATATCGTGACTTTTTAATCACGTTGAGAAATGATATCGTGATTTTTTAATATCAGTTATTTTAAAAAGTGACCTGGTCACGACATTTCAAGAATACTCTTTATAATCTTACGGTAATGAACAAAACAAAATTCGATCTTGTTTTACGAATTTTTGTCGAATGAGAGCGGTGAAGTTCAAGGAGATTTTATTTTTCTATTCGCTGGCTGTGATCACGTCACGCTTTAGATTTGCTTATAGAAACTGTGACTGACTGAGAATTGTTCGTATCAGTGAAAAAGTAACAATTCGTGAAATTTCGCTCATCACTATCGCAAATTGACATTCGCAAAATATGAGATGCTCATGACCTTGAGATATCCGAACGGTCGAGAATAGCATGATCGCTGGTTAGTGATGAGCGATATCGTGACTTTTTAATCACGTTGAGAAATGATATCGTGATTTTTTAATATCAGTTATTTTAAAAAGTGACCTGGTCACGACATTTCAAGAATACTCTTTATAATCTTACGGTAATGAACAAAACAAAATTCGATCTTGTTTTACGAATTTTTGTCGAATGAGAGCGGTGAAGTTCAAGGAGATTTTATTTTTCTATTCGCTGGCTGTGATCACGTCACGCTTTAGATTTGCTTATAGAAACTGTGACTGACTGAGAATTGTTCGTATCAGTGAAAAAGTAACAATTCGTGAAATTTCGCTCATCACTATCGCAAAATGACATTCGCAAAATATGAGATGCTCATGACCTTGAGAGATCCGAACGGTCGAGAATAGCATGATCGCTGGTTAGTGATGAGCGATATCGTGACTTTTTAATCACGTTGAGAAATGATATCGTGATTTTTTAATATCAGTTATTTTAAAACGTGACCTGGTCACGACATTTCAAGAATACTCTTTATAATCTTACGGTAATGAACAAAACAAAATTCGATCTTGTTTGACGAATGAGAGCGGTGAAGTTCAAGGAGATATTATTTTTCTATTCGCTGGCTGTGATCACTTCACGCTTTAGATTTGCTTAATAGGAACTGTGACTTACTGATAATTGTTCGTATCAGTGAAAAAGTAACAGTTCGTGAAATTTCGCTCATCACTATCGCAAAATGACATTCGCAAAAATATGAGATGCTCATGACCTTGAGATATCCGAACGGTCGAGAATAGCATGATCGCTGGTTAGTGATGAGCGATATCGTGACTTTTTAATCTCGTTGAGAAATGATATCGTGATTTTTTAATATCAGTTACTTTAAAACGACGACATTTCTAGAATAAAGAGCACAGTCTCTTTATAATCTTACGGTAATGAACAAAACAAAATTCGATCTTGTTTGACGAATTTTTGTCGAATTTGTTCAAGGAGATATTATTTTTCTATTCGCTGGCTGTGATCACTTCACGCTTTAGATTTGCTTAATAGGAACTGTGACTTACTGATAATTGTTCGTATCAGTGAAAAAGTAACAGTTCATGAAATTTCGCTCATTTCAATGGTCAAGAATACCAAATGAAAAAATTACATTCGCAATATTATGAGATGCGCACGACCTTGAGAGATCCGAACGGTCGAGAATAGCGCTCCTGAGTGTCTGTTTCGCTAGCACAGTAGCTTTATCAAACTAGTGGAGGTATAACGATTTTTTTTTGTTATACCTTCACTAGTTTGATAAAGCTACTGTGTTAGCGAAACGCATCACAAATTTCAAATTATAATGGAGATATAAGCAAATTAAATTGTTTTATTTCATCGTTTAACAAGCTCTATTTTTAATATGGAGAACAAAAGTTCTTATCTGTGACTTCGGTCCATTTTGTATTAAAAATAGAAAGTTTTAACATGAAAATTTCTTTAGTCGCATCGAGAGATTTTTTCTAGGGCCAAATTTACGGGTTCGCGTCACCGACATGCTAATGTGACCTGTTGCACCTAGACTGTATCACGTGCATGCTGGACTCTTGATTGTATGGGTAACAATACAATTTTTATATAAGGGATTCAGTATTTTCGAAAAATTCCCATATGCCATGGGCGTACGATAAAGGTGTTAATGTATTTGTAAAAATTTCCATTTATAATGGACGTACGATAAAATTTTGAAAAGGGGTCAACTCATTTGTGTTTTTATATTTGTCGGCAGTTTCTTTTATTTTCCTACAATTTTTATAAGGGATTCATTTATTTTCAAAAAATTCCCATCTGCCATGGGCGTACGATAAACTTTTTAAAGGATGTTAATTTATTTGTAAAAATTTCCATTTACCATAGGCGTACGATAAAAGTTTGAAAAGGAGTCAATTTATTTGCGTTTTTATATTTGTCAGCAGTTTCTTCTTTTTTTCGTACAATTTTTATGAGGGATTCATTTATTTTCAAAAAATTCCCATCTGCCATGGGCGTACGATAAACTTTTTAAAGGGTGTTAATTTATTTGTAAAAATTTCCATTTATCATGGGCGTACCATACATTTGAACAAGATTTAATTTATTTGCGTTTTTTTATTTTTGTCGGCAGTTTCTTTTTTTTTTACTTATTTAGACTTCCAGCTATAGTCTGTTTGAAATGGACAGAGAGTAATAAAACCTAATTTACCTGGTGGGCAACTAAAAGTCTAGAATTTTAAAACGATTTACATTATAATTCAAATCTTATATTTGTCTACCCAACTCTGTACAATGCCGGTATAAGAAATCCCATCTTCGGGTCGCTTGTAATTGCAGACATTGCCGTACCTTCAGGTAGGGTTATCAGTTTAAGGCCCTTTCAGGCCGGATTTTAACTATTTTCTAGGTATAAATAGATCTATAAATGAAATGATCATAAGCAACGGCTCTCTAATGGCGAAACCCAAATAAGCTATTAAAAGTTCACATATGATTAAATATAAAATTCACAATTTTTAAGATTTTTTGATTTACAAGCAGATACGCCCTTGGAATGTCTCTGCCTTTTTCAAACGGAGTATAAAAACATTTATCTATGCAAAACAATCCTCCGTACTATATTTAAATATTGTAATGTTTAAAATTATTTTTTTTTGTTATTGTATGTTAAAAACCGATTATTATAAAATTATTTCATTTATAGTTCATTAAATCAAATTCCAGAATTAATATAAATTATTATAATTTTCGCCACTTTTATTCCATAAATTATGTATTATTGTTTAAAAAATAAATCCATATACATATTTATTTTCCTCATAAAATCATAATGATTTTCACGTGACAAATCAATTTCTTTATCTACGAGCTACTTACAATATTTTTTCTAAAAACCCAAAAGTTTTCGTTAATTATCATCATTGGAGTTGGATCATAAGCGTACGTACAAAATATTTTTTTTAAATAAGGGAATTAATTTTTTTCCTGAACATGAACAATAATTATCACTAGTTTCGTCAGATGAAGAGTGAATCTTCCTCAGTATTTTTTTCATTTTTGCTCAGTTTTATCGCGAGTATAAGGTGGAAATAAATAAAAAATTAATCTAAAAATGTTTATTAATTGCATAAATAATTTACAATAAACAAACTTACTCAAGTCGTGTGCTAACTCTTTCGAAGTGTACAATAATTATTTGGTTTCAAATATTTGGTTAACAATAGTTGAAATAACATAGGCGTAAGCAAAGAATTCTTTATTTAAAAAAAAAAAATTTTAAAAATATAAACAAATGCTTTTATTAACCAAAATTCGAAAAACTAACATTTCTAGTAGTAACAACGACTATAGCTATATAATTCCGTATACAGTACACAGTAAACACAGAATTTTATTTAATTTTTAATACAGGGTGATCAAAAACTCTCCTGAAAAAAAAAACTTAATTACAAAGATATACAACCACTGCGGGCTGAAATTAAAAAAAAAACTTTGGAAATGTACACTTTTACCATCTCATTCGATTCGAGGAATAATTGAACATTCAAAAGTTTGGATTTTTAAGAAATTATTTGTCGGGAAATTTTCACGGGAGTTTTTGAATATTTTTTATTTTATAATCAGTCATAAAAATGTTCAACCAACGTTTATAAATATTATTACGTTTTTTATTTATACACATAATATTATATAATATATAAGTATACACATTAAAAGTTCTATATACAATTCAAAATATACAATAACGAAATTTGTTATAGCCTATTTGAAAATTATTATAATTATTTTCAAATATTTTCGCTGGTGCAGTTTTTCCTTTCTACAACGATCAATTCGATATCTCTAGGGGATAAATCTGGCGAAATTGCTGGCTACTTGATTTGAATTAAGTTTTTTTTTAATTTGAAAAAGAAAAAACTGTCCCGAATTTTGACAGAATGTCAGTTTTGATTTTTAAAAACTTGAACAAAACAAAATAGAACATATTTACACAAAAACAATTGATTGACTAGATTGAATATTCGTCCGACATTTTAGACGATCGGAAACTATGCCACTTCGAGATCCGATGAATCGTCATCGGAAAAATTTTGCGATTGCACCAAATGCGTCGTTTGGTCGCTATTCACCGGTCTCGTACATACGACGTCTTCTTCTTGGACTTTCCGCAAACGTTCTTGCTCTTCTCGCTTTTGTTTCCGCCATTTTGCACGGCGATTTTTAAACCAAACCTGTAACAAAAGAAAGCAACCATAAAACACAACCGTTTTTTCAATAAACATTTTATCGGTAAAAAAATGAAAAATTGTACTTGACCCCCCCACCCCCCCCCCCCAATTCCCAGCATAAATTTAATCGATATCGAATATCTGATTGTTCCGGTAAACAGTTTCTATAATGAATCCGAGGTTTATTGTGTATCCTGATCCAGCGGTTCTAACCTAAAACAAACATTCAAATTATATCAGCGGCTGAAAATGATGATTGTATTTATTAATGCGATGATATGAGTGAGTACGAGGTATTGAATGTGGATTTTGCGGGCGTTTATACTCGAACAATGGAAGGATTATTAACTGTGTTTTGTTAGGTGAAAACCCTCTTCAGAATACACTTCGATTCGGGGAAGCCTACTACTACTATACAACCTTACCCTTCAATTGCCGCATTAAATTTGTTTATTTATTTTCATAAGTGATATATTTATCATATATATATATATATATATATATATATATATATATATATATATCGTTAGTAAAGTGATAGACGAGTATTTTTATAGACATTAATTTGTTTTCTTAAAGACAACATCTGAAGCAATTATTTCATTTCTAAGCATTGGTAAGCAACAGCGAAAACCACCAGCAACATTATCAACGATGCTGAGAAATGTATCGTCCATTAAGTAAAGACAGACCAAGAGGTTATTCAGAACAACAACATTCCTCCACATAGGCTCTATAACGTCGATGAGTCAGCTCTATCAACAATCCAGAGACCCCAAAAGGTATTGTAAATGTCAGATGTTTATGTGGTGCCCTCTATCATGACCAGAAATTGGAATACATGGAGCTCTATCTTCTTGTATTATAGTCTCCATGCTTCAGAGTTAGACTTTTTTCTTGTTTTTTTTTTGTATTTTTCTTTCTCGCTGACCCTTTTTCGTTCGAAATTCTACGATTTATATTGTTCCATTTCATCCTCCGATAAACAAAATCGATGATGGGAAATAAAAGACGTTAATTCGGTAGTATATTTATGACTTGTATATACCAGCTTTAGGGATGCGCGATACTATCCGATATTCCAGTGTATCGATACTTTTACTTCCGATACTCGATATTTTGTATCGATACTATGCTTTTCGATGCATTCCAAGTATCGATAAATTTGTAGTGTATCGATATACCTTGCGATACGGGATTTTTAGTGGTAACGGCAAGTGGCGTTATCTACAGTGATGAGTGATATCGTGATTTTTTAATCACGTTGTGAAATGATATCGTGCTTTTTTTAACGAAACTAAAAATAAAACACGACAAGTGCAGTTTCTTTTTGCGTTTTTCGAGCTAATTTTGAGGTTATGTGAAAAAGTTGTAGATTTTCTCAAGATCTACAACTTTCATTATCAACTTTTCATTCTAGGAACTCAACTTTGGCCGAAAATCGCAATAATGTCTTTTTCCACCTCCCCAAAAAAGTGTTTTGCCGAAAAAACGTCAAAACTCGAAAAATTTCCAATATTTCAATTTGAAATTTTTTTCATGGTTTGTGACTATCAAAGCTACCTTCTACTAAATTTTCATCAGAGTCGAACATTTTTTAACGAAACCAAAAATAAAAAACAAAAAAATGCAGTTTTTTGGGTTTTTTGAGGTAATTTTGAAGTTGGGTGAAAAGTCTCAAATGAAAAAGTTGTAGATTTTCTCAAGATCTACAACTTTTATGATGAACTTTTTATTCTACAACCTCAACTTTGGCCGGAAATCGCAATAATGTATTTTTCCACCCCCCCAAAAAAGTGTTTTTTACCGAAAAAACGTCATAACTCGAAAAATGTCCAATATTTTAATTTGAATTATTTTTTTCATGGTTTGTGACTATCAAAGCTACCTTCTTCTAAAATTTCATCAGAGTCGAACATTTTTTAATGAAACCAAAAATAAAAAACAAAAAAATGCAGTTTTTTGGGTTTTTTGAGCTAATTTTGAAATTAGGTGGAAAAGTCACAAATGATTTTCTCAAGATCTACAACTTTTATAATCATCTTTTTATTCTATAACCTCAACTTTGGCCGGAAATCACAATAATGTATTTTTCCACCCCCCAAAAAAGGTGTTTTTTACCGAAAAGACGTCATAACTCGAAAAATTTCCAATATTTTAATTTGAAATTTTTTTTCATGGGGAGTGACTATCAAAGCTACCTTCTACTGAATTTTCATCAAAATCGAACATTTTTTAACGAAACCAAAAATAAAAAACGAAAAATGCAGTTTTTTGCGTTTTTCGAGCTAATTTTGAAGTTAGGTGGAAAAGTCACTGATGAGAAAGTTGTAGATTTTCTCAAGATCTACAACTTTTATGATGAACTTTTTATTCTACAACCTCAACTTTGGCCGGAAATCGCAATAATGTATTTTTCCACCCCCCCAAAAAAGTGTTTTTTACCGAAAAAACGTCATAACTCGAAAAATGTCCAATATTTTAATTTGAATTATTTTTTTCATGGTTTGTGACTATCAAAGCTACCTTCTTCTAAAATTTCATCAGAGTCGAACATTTTTTAATGAAACCAAAAATAAAAAACAAAAAAATGCAGTTTTTTGGGTTTTTTGAGCTAATTTTGAAATTAGGTGGAAAAGTCACAAATGATTTTCTCAAGATCTACAACTTTTATAATCATCTTTTTATTCTATAACCTCAACTTTGGCCGGAAATCACAATAATGTATTTTTCCACCCCCCAAAAAAGGTGTTTTTTACCGAAAAGACGTCATAACTCGAAAAATTTCCAATATTTTAATTTGAAATTATTTTTCATGGGGAGTGACTATCAAAGCTACCTTCTACTGAATTTTCATCAAAATCGAACATTTTTTAACGAAACCAAAAATAAAAAACGAAAAATGCAGTTTTTTGGGTTTTTCGAGCTAATTTTGAAGTTAGGTGGAAAAGTCACTGATGAGAAAGTTGTAGATTTTCTCAAGATCTACAACTTTTATGATGAACTTTTTATTCTACAACCTCAACTTTGGCCGGAAATCGCAATAATGTATTTTTCCACCCCCCCAAAAAAGTGTTTTTTACCGAAAAAACGTCATAACTCGAAAAATGTCCAATATTTTAATTTGAATTATTTTTTTCATGGTTTGTGACTATCAAAGCTACCTTCTTCTAAAATTTCATCAGAGTCGAACATTTTTTAATGAAACCAAAAATAAAAAACAAAAAAATGCAGTTTTTTGGGTTTTTTGAGCTAATTTTGAAATTAGGTGGAAAAGTCACAAATGATTTTCTCAAGATCTACAACTTTTATAATCATCTTTTTATTCTATAACCTCAACTTTGGCCGGAAATCACAATAATGTATTTTTCCACCCCCCAAAAAAGGTGTTTTTTACCGAAAAGACGTCATAACTCGAAAAATTTCCAATATTTTAATTTGAAATTTTTTTTCATGGGGAGTGACTATCAAAGCTACCTTCTACTGAATTTTCATCAAAATCGAACATTTTTTAACGAAACCAAAAATAAAAAACGAAAAATGCAGTTTTTTGCGTTTTTCGAGCTAATTTTGAAGTTATGTGGAAAAGTCACTGATGAAAAAGTTGTAGATTTTCTCAAGATCTACAACTTTTATTATGAACTTTTTATTCTACAATCTCAACTTTGGCCGGAAATCGTAATAATGTATTTTTCCACCCCCCAAAAAAAGTGTTTTTTACCGAAAAAACGTCATAACTCAAAAAATTTCCAATATTTTAATTTGAAATTTTTTTTCATGGTTTGTGACTATCAAAGCTACCTTCTACTAAATTTCCATCAAAATCGAACATTTTTTAACGAAACCAAAAATAAAAAACGAAAAATGCAGTTTTTTTGCGTTTTTCGAGCTAAATTTGAAGTTATGTGAAAAAGTCACCAATTAAAAAGTTGTAGATTTTCTCAAGATCTACAACTTTTATCATCAACTTTTTTTCTAGAACCTCAACTTTGGCCGGAAATCGCAATAATGTCTTTTTCCACCCCCCACAAAGGTGATTTTTACCGAAAAAACGTCAAGATTAGGAAAATCTCGGATCGTTAACGTATCGATACTTCGAGTATCGATAAATTAGTATTCGATATTCTACTGTATCGATACTTTACGTTCCGATCCGTATCGATACCTAATATCGATACTTTCAAGTGTATCGCGCAACCCTAACCAGCTTGTTAACTGAAAGATCACCCTTTCACAGGGTTTTGATTCCCTCTCGGATAACAATACGAAGCGCATAAAATTTAATTATCACCAGATGATGATATCGCGCTCGAAACGTACTTAACGTCAAAAACAGCGCGGCTTGGCGAAGGACGGGCTGAAAATGACGAAACGTAATGTGAAAGGCGGGTGTTATCAGCCTGACTCTGATTATTATTATTATTATTATTATAACAGGAGAGAGACTTTATATTGCTTTTTCTTTGGTACAATTCTGGTTTATTTGCATCAAAATAGAGAGTGAGGACAATGAAAGACCATAAAAGGTTAAATAATGCCAAATGCAGGGGTGCGGTGATATCACTTTGATCTGTGTTAGTTGGTCGGGAAGCGATATTAGTAGAATTTTCAAATTTTCTAAAAAGTGGAAACAGTTTCTGATAACCAAAGTCTTATAATATTAGCAGTATGTTCAAAATTTTATTTGGAATTACACCTGCAGCAACTATTTTCTTTGTCAGCAGTGTTTATAGAGGCCGAACAACTGAGGAGGTAATTTTTTTTAAAGAATTAATTGATGTGTGCAATTCAGAGAAAAAAAATTGTTCAACATCCTCAATGATCAAATTGAATGGTTCATTATCCTACAAATAAATGATAAATATCGATCAAACTTATCTCAAAACTAACCATCTTTCTAAAATCATCATCTCTCAATATCAGTGTTTTTTAAATGTGTCTGTGAGAGGAATACCGTAAAAAGCAATTATAGTGCATCTAACATTGTGTAGCAGTTATAATGGAACATTATAAAGCAGTTATAGTATGACAATAAAACCAGTGCAGTGCTGATCTGAACACATCTTCAATAATTCATAACTCGTTTTTGGTAAGAGAGCGCCGATTTCTTTTTTCATTTTCGTGTTCAGCGAATTAATTTAAAAAAAATATTTCATCAAAATCCGCTTTGGTTCACTAAACTAGATTTTTACCCACGGTGCGGCACCGAAAACGAAACAGACCGCATATCTTGAAGACAAACTTTTTTTGGAGAAAATTCAAAAGGAGGTCGATTTTTATTTCAAGGGGGACATCTTTCGATCATATCCTCAACTATCCTACATCCCTCCCCTCCCCTCCGTCTCTAGACCAGAATAAGCCTCCATGGTAGCGACCGAAGAAGGAAAGTGTACCGAAGACCAAGAGAGCGATTTGCAGAATGCTACTTTGAAGAGCGGAGTGCTTATGAAGGTGGTTCCTGCATAATCTGGGGTGCAATTTCTATAGGGGCAGGAACCGACCCTGTGTTCATTCGATGAGATTTTACCAATTCATGTGGTGCCTTACGGTAAAGTATTTTGTCTGCAATTATTGTGCTTTTTCTAAACTTCTCACAAGTAAAGTATAATATGATGTAACGGTAAGTGGCACCAGCTCGAAGGGCTCCGGCTAGAGACTCCTCTCAAGGGTGATTCGACCCCAAGTTTATGTCGCACAAGTATAACAGGAAGGTTATAAAAATTGAGGGCGCCACTACCTTTTTGACGCCGATAAAAAATACGAATTTAAAAACCTAAGGCGGAAAAGGTAGGTAAAATTTAAATAAAAAAAAATAAAATGAATTTATTATAATTTATCTGCCACAGGAAATGAACAGTGAGGAGAATTTGGACTTAGGTACTTAGCTTATGAATATGAAGTGGTTTCCTGAAGAAGGTCGGTAGGTCTTGCCTCTACGAAGTCTTGAGAAGATCTCGAAGAAGATAGGTAGATAGTCTTGATTTGTACTGCTGTGTCCTGGTCTAGGGCTTATATCCTAGGGTTGGGGTTATATCCTAGAGGATGTGCTTACCATAGCAAAATTAATTAGATAGGAAAGGTATAAAACGATAAAAAAAATGAGGTCTTTCCTCGGAGAGAGTCGATAACGGAAAGGGGTGTCCCTCGTGGCGTTGAAAAAAATGGAAGCGTCTGTTGGCAGACGTCAACAGTGGCGGCTCCTCCATTAGGTCATTGGGTCAATGACCTCCCATTAAAAAATGGTTTTAAAAAATAATTAAATAAGCATTTAAAAAAATAAAATATACCTACTATACATATAGTATAGTATTCCTCTTGAATTAAATTTACCTAAAACGTTCCAAGACCCCCGTGTAAACGTTATTCCGCATCAAGCATCAAGTACTCGGCGAAAACCAAAATTGGAAAGCGGGCTGGTGTCCACCGTTGACCTCAAGGTGTTATATGGGAACGGAATTTGCCGAGCGCTGACGATCTTCGCGGCGTGAGAAAAACACGCCCGAAGTTTACATGTGATGGGTCAAAAGCCCGGTTTAATATCGACGATGAATCGACTTACGTCGGCTGATTATTAAACGCTTAGAAAAGAGATGAGTAGAGGGGTTGGCAGGCCGCACTATATTTTGATTTAAAGGAGAGCATTTGAACTTCAAAAGCGAAATAATGAGAATAATGAGCTGTGTTTTGACATAATAAGTTGTTTCAAATACAAGAGATCGAAGGCTTCACTTAAATTTTAAAAATATTTTGACTAATTATCATTTAATTTAAGTTTGTCATATTTAATATGTATAGAAATGAATAAAATATGGTTGTTTTTTTAAGAGAGCATTATTTTTATATAAAACAAGCGTGGCCCAAAAAATTTTTTTGCCTCTGGGGCTTTGGAAAGGAACTTTTAACGATTTTAACGACTTCTGGGCAGAAATTGGGAGTGGTTTATCGAAAAATTTCCGCCTACGGCGGTTGGGATCTCCGGGGGGCTGGTCAGTGGCGTTCCGTATTTTAAGGTTTTGATCACATCACCTATGACCCCCCTATCAAATTAACCGCGAGCCGCCACTGGACGTCAATTGTCTTATGGTCAGGGTTGAAGAATTTGGGATCTCAGTGGCTAATGAGACGATGAGCGGTAATTAAAAGGATTTATTCTGTAAAATCGAAACATGTCGATAGACATGTTACAATAATTTAAAGTCTATCATAATAAATATTTCCTTTCCTACTTTATCTATCTTTGAATATTTCTGATTATGTTCTTTTGGTAACTGAAAAAACTCTGATTTTCTTAAATTAAATTCAATTCACGTCTTCCTTAAAAATAATTTTCACTACCAACCACTATTGCAATAAATTTCGACAACGTCCATTATAAATCTTTTAACAATTTCAATTTTCTAGTTTTTATTATTCACAAGTATAATGTTTACTATTTATATGGAAAGTAAGGATTCGCGATGCCGCGGTGAAAAAACAAACTGCTTAAATAGACGATTTTGAGGATGGGTTTTGTCAATTTTCCAGAATGAGTCTGATCTTCATGTTCAGTCTCCATGCTCTAAAGTTAGAAATTAAAAGCACACTTAATGGCGGTGTAAACATATCTGCACTATACCCTTCCAAGTACGAACTCCTGAGTCACCCTGTATGCACATTCCCCCTCTCTAAAATACACTTTTTAGCTTGAAATAATCCATCAAAGCCCACAATACGCTTTTTATTATTAAATATTTCGCAGTATATATATATATATATGTATATATATATGTATATAGCGAGTTATAATTCAATTAAGTTGGCCGTGGCGGCAGGAGCATTTTCCCATTCGTTGTTTGGCTTGCCAGGCCAACGCGATTCGACGGCGACGGCGACGAGCGCTTGTTTTAGCGTCGTTTCCAGATTATTCTATTACCGCGTATCAACATCGGGGAGGGCTAATTTTGTTTATTCTCAAAACATACCATTGTTTCAAGTGGATCAAAAATTCAGCGGAAGGTTAATTAGAGTTATATGTATATACACCCGCTCCGCTACGAGATGGATGTATAAGAGACGCACGTACACATTTATTGTATACACAGAGTGAGAACATCGATCGTGCATTACCACACCCCCTCTAGCAATTGTTTCTATATTCGCGTGTGTATGTTAAGATTTTTTCGTTTCGTTTGTTTTTTTGCGTATATAGCGATTGTTCTCGATGCCTCGATATCGATACTTTTGTTTCCTAAAACCGTTGCGGGTTTTCAAAGTTGTACAGAGGAATTGAAAACGTTACGATTATTTGAACGATGTTCACTATCAAAGGTACGGTCAGAAATAGCATTTCATTAAAGCTTTTGTGACGTAGAAGAGTATGTTTTCGGTAGTGCGCGTGCGTCCGAGCGACAACTAACGAAGATACACCATTAAAACAACCAATATTCTTTTGTTTACTCGAGTGTTTCTTTGTATTTTACGGTTAATTCTGATTTATTAGATTTTGTGTCCATAATATTCTTAACATGAAGGAATATACAGAATGTCACAAAGAACTAACAGCAGCAAAACACAAATTTTAAGAACGTAAAGAATACGAATAGGTCAATATTTTTGACAAAAATCCCAGTATAGTGAAAACCAAATAAAGTTGCGTTTACGTCACCAAGCTCGTATTTCTATCGCATGTGTGGCTACATTTCTATCGAAAAGTACATATACTTAAATTTGTTAATTAATCGGTTCTAAAGATAACCCAATCAATAAAAAAACTTTTGTACCAAAATAATGTATAAGCAATATAGCTTTATTGGGTTTAGACGTCCCTCGATGTAAAAATTTGTGTTAAAATTTTTATAAAGAAGCCTCCAATTATTGACGGTAAAATAGTCACTGCCAGAAATAATGTCATGTTGCCGCGTTGTTTGTGACTTTTCTACTCGTCTAGTGTCATCGATTTTGAGGTTATAGTTACGTGCTTTATAAAATTTTCTTGTGACAAATATTTATAATCAAAACTGGTTTTTTTTCAAAACAACGAAGCATTTTCTTCTGTGATTGTTAACATGCCCAAACAGCTGAATAGCCGATGCAAAGAACTTGTGGCTTCATTAGTAAATTATTTTGAACAAGAAAGAAATAATAATGGCCCTTTGTTGCCGTTAAATGCTGTACAAGAGGTAGGTAATACGTGAATAATATATCCTGCTTACTTTACTCTACGAAAATTTCTATAATTTTAGCGTGTAGCTGCTGCTTTAAAAATCAGTGTAAGAACAGTAAGCAAAATTTGTCAAACAAAGAAAAAAGGTGAAGAGTTTGAGTCACCAAAGAAAAAACGTTGCGCTCATAAACGAGTAACAAATACAGGAACTTTAAATACAAGCTCTATTCGTGATACCATTTACAACATGTACCAGAGAAGTAAGTATAATTATGACAATTGTATATTTAACATATTTTTATTTCTGTATGCTTTCATAACAGCACATAACGATTCAATCATTGTGGTCCCAACTAAAAGAAAAAGAATTATTTAATGGTAGTACCACTTCTTTGAATAGATTGCTCAAAGAACTTAGGTTTAAGTGGATGAAGGATAATCCACGACGAGGACTTATGGAATTACCTAATGTTGTTTTGAAAAGAGTAGAATTCTTAAGATATTATAAAGAAGCGAAGGACGAAGGTATATACCAATTTGTGTTCATCGATGAAACCTGGATATTTCAAAATGGCAAAATGAAAATATCAAGAGTGTTAAGACCACTAAAACGGATGGCAAAAGGTTTGTAGTATTGCAAAACATAAGTGGTTACTTAAACATTATATAAATAATATTATTACAGATATATTATACTCCATGCTGGAAATGAAAACGGATTTATTGAAGGTGCTGAAGCAATATTTTCTTCAAAAACCCAACTTAATGATTATCATGGGGAAATGAACCAGGCAAATTTCTTGAAATGGTTTGAATATCAGTTGCTGCAAAATTTAGAGAATCCTTCTCTAATTATACTTGATAATGCACCTTATCCCAGCATGTTATTGCATAAAACTCCAAATACAGAATGGTCAAAATGTGCTATTCAGGACTGGTTGATAGAAAAAGGCATTCCCTATTCTCACATGATGTTCAAAACAGAACTGTTGCAAATCGTTTCTCAGTAAATATACAGATATATTCTTACTTATTGCCATTTATTTTAAACATTTTTTTGTTTTTTTTTTTAGAAATAAGCCACCAATCAAGTATATAGTGGACGATATGGCAGAACAGTATGGACACAAAGTTTTACGTCTTCCTCCTTACCATTCCATATTCAACTCTATCGAATTAATTTGGGGCATAGCAAAAAATTACTACAATAGGCATACTGGTAGGGATGGTAACAGTGCGAATAACTGCCTGAACATGTGGCACGAGGCACTGCACATGATAACTCCTGATATGTGGAAAAATTCTATACAACATATTGAAAAAGAGATATTTAAATGGTATGAGAGGGAAAGAATATTTGATCGTCCAGAAATTATTCCGATAGTTATAAATTTTAATAGTGAAGAGAGTGACACTGATGTTGAATCAGATGAAGAAATTGAACAAGAATTTGAATCTGCCTAGTTTCATTTCACAATATGTTGATTTGTTTAATGTTAGTTTTTGTCTTTGAAAATATGTTCATTATTAAACATATTTTATTTTATTGCTTGTATTTTTATTATATTTATTTATTAAAAGATTTGGTAACTCAGTAATAACCTTACAACGTCAATGAAAAACTCCACACTATATTAAACGAAAACTATCAAACTATCGATAATTTTGTAGTTTTTATTTATAATATTGTGGAACTTTCAACTTTTATGTTTTTTGTTGACTTCAGTTATTTTCTGTTCATTTCCATATTTCGTGAACAATTTGACAACGCTGCAAATGTTCACAATGATGACGTAAACGCAACTTTATTTGGTTTTTACTATAGAAAACTGATTGTGCCATCATATAAAAGACATAATTTTGATATACAGAGTATTTCTATGAAAACTATCCATTCCACATAATTCTGAAGGCGATACTTTTATGAAAAAATGAAAAAACTCGTCAAAAATCATATAAAAGGGGACGTCTTTTTGCTCATACGTAAACAGCCTCTGCACGAGAAGAAGTAGAGACGCCACTGACATGAGTGGGCGCTCCCAGCTCCGATTCGACCAAATGCCGAGGATTTGTTGGACAAAATTTCTGAACAGTTTCCTCTATCATTCTAGCCAACCTAATCAAGTCAGAAAGAGCTAACTGGGTCTGTATATTTGTATCTGTATACCTTGAGACGAGTGTCTTCAGAAGGTGTGCTGGGCAAAATTCCTGAATAGATTTTCCATAACCGAAACAAAGTTTCTGATTCGTTCAGTTGCGCCTTGGGTTCTACGACGAATTTCGTCCCATAATGCTTCCTCGTAATCATGAGATTGAAACGCATCCATCAGTTTTCCCACTAATTCATCTCATGATGAAAAAGTACCCAAGACCTCTTGACTTCCACTCGTTTTAAGAAGCTTTGTAACACTTGATACAACATAGTCACGTCGGGACTCCGGTGTATAATCCAAACCTCTAAAACCGCTAAGGCCTGTGGAACCCTGAGGATTCATGGAATTCGCATTAAAATAACCAGGTGGCTCATTGATTTGAAAACATTCATTGGATTGAAGATGAGTATTTTGTGGGAAGAAAGAACTTGGCCCACACATTCCCACCAAAGGCTCAGACTGAACCAGAGGGGTAGGATTAAATCTAACAGAAGAAGCTCGATCTGGAAAATTTTGAATGGTGGTCGACTCAAATTGTTGACTACATTACTTCTATCAACATCTTCGGGTAACCTGTTAGTTGCCAACATACCTGAACTTCCTACTGGTCCAATTCCTACTGGTTTGCTACCATTTGAGGTGGCAACTCTAAATCTACTAAATTTAGCTCGCCTTCCCTAGCGTCTTCTCCCTGAACCGACTCACCAACCTCGTACTCATCAAGGAATTGTAATAAATTCTGATTACCATGATCTGGTTGGGGGGAATTAGGCACATCTAAAAGAGAGAGATGATGATCGGCTTCCCTATCCAGACACGCTTCCACATTTACTCCTAACTGTATACACCAAGATACCAATCCATCTTTTTTGGGTTTTGCCATGGTGGAATGAGGAAATAGAGAAGCTGTGGAGGGAGTGTAAGAAAGAACGAAGACGCATGCTGAGGGGAAGAGGAAGGATAGAGGGAAAAGGGGGATACAAAGAGAAGAAGAAGGAACTGGAGCGTAGGGTGGAGAGGGAAACAAGAGGGAAGTGGGAAGAATTACTGGGGGAATTGGAAAACAATCCATGGGGAAAGGCGTATGGTGGAGAGGATGGGTGGAAATAGAAACGAGGTGCTAGAGGAAGAATGGGAGAAGGAGATTATAGGGAAATTGTTCACAGGGGAAGAACGAGGAGTGGAAGACAGGATTCGAGAAGTCCAGGATACTAGGGGGGTAGTGAAAATGAGGGGGATAAGGCTGGTAGAGAAGTGGGAAGTAGAAGAGGGGGGGAGAAACATTAAAGTAAGGAAAGCCCAAGGGATAGATGGCCTGAGGGGTGATATGATGAAGTACTTCTGTGTACCACCGGTGCTGGCAAGGACCTACCCATTGGACGTGATGGCTAGAGCCAGAAATAAACGCTGGACGGTTGGATGGAGGAGAAAATGGGGAGAAGGTGGGAGGAGTATGAGGAGCGTTTGGGAATAGGAGAAATTGTATGGACCGGAAATTCGGGGAGGTCTACTGCTTCTTGACACAGGTGCTCACTGGACATGGGTCGAGAGTAGGGTATCTCCACAAGTATGGGAAAAAAGAAACTAGAGTGAACGAGAGATGTGAAGAGTGGATGATGATGTGGGGCATGTGTTTAGATGCTGGAAGAATGAGGAAGTGCTGAAGAAGTTGGAGAGGAAACTAAGGGAGGCGGTGTATTGGGAGAACATGGTAGGGATAATGTTGGGAGAGAGGAGGATTGGATGGAGGTGAGTGGCGTAGTAAGAACCTGAGTATTCGAACATGAGTTTCCCATCTTTACAGGGTGGTGCCGCACCAATCAATCAATTATTGTTGCTGCGTTTAATTTGGTGTCTCTAAAGTGTAAGTTTTATTTTTATCCGGAATAATTTTATAATAAATAATTATGTATTTTATGAAAATAATCCAATTAGTAAGAAACCCTCCGGAAAGCGAGTTCCTTTTATCTGATCCAGAAAAACAAACATGGGATAAAACTTAGAGGAGATTTTCTCAAAGTCCAGTAGGATATCCCGAGGTTATGGACACATGCGATTAAGCGGCGTTTCTGCTTCTTTCTGAGAAAACGTTTTCTTTATCCACCACTAGAGATCCATTAACTATGTACCTCCTTTAGGGGTGTCCCTTAAGTGGATCACGGTATTTTTTTCAAGTCGTTAAGAATTAACTCTATACGGGAAGTTGATATTATTATACAGTTTGTCCCGAGAAAATAAAAGTTCGAAATCCTACAAAATCTTCCGAATGAGATAAAATAATTTTCTAATCACATAAACAATTAAGTTGTGACAAAAAAAGGCTTCTCGATGTTGCAGCCTTTTAAAAATCCAAATATTTACCGAGTGAATAAATTAGATTTGTTTGACTAATTCACGAATAAATAGGATATAAGGTTTCCCGAGATCGATACACCCAGCCTATATATTACTTACAATAGCAGTGAGATGTTTACTTATTTGGGGGGTAATTTGCGTATAAGAAGAAGGGCTTCGCGGTATAAAGCGTGATAATAGGGAAGCTTTTATATATATATTCGATGGATTTATTAGGGTCCTTTGGCCCTACGGCGTTTTTCTCTCTTTTTCTATTATATCCCTTCTCTTTTTCTACGGTTTTCAATGCCCTTCGGACAAATAAAGCGATTTACTTTTACGGTATCGCATGTCTCTTTTCGTTTAACGACATAAAGAGACATTTTATTTTGATTTTATACAAAATTGTTTTCTAAAGGAAGATTAAATATCATTAAAAAAAAACAATCGTCAATCACCGCCACCTAGCGACCGTTGAAACCACTAGAATGAAACGATGATATAATATTCTATTAAGCATTGAATTCCCTTTCGAATGATACTAAGTTTGTCAAAATCCATTAAGCGGAACGAAAGTTATAGCAATTTTATTGAGTCAGTATTCCCACTCATCCCTACCGCTTATTTTACAAGATAGAGGAAAAAGTACTGGAGCAAACTTATGTAAAATGATCTAATTTAAATTTTGTGGTACTATAACGGTACATTTATTATAGAAAAATGATATTTTTGTGATATTATTGTGAACGACGCCCTCTAGCGGTAAAGTAGAAACTTGAAAATAATTTCCGGCAGTTTCTCGTATGCGAGTTTGTGATACAGATTTTTGTAGTGAAAAGTTCTTCAGGCGCGTTGAGCACTTTTTTTTGGGTGAAGAAAAAACGTGGATTTTTCGTCATCGTCACGCTTTTATGCAACACACAATACTTTTGAATATGCAACACATTTAACAATGAAGCGTATATAGTGTTGCATAAATCATCGTCAGCTATATGTATACTGTGTATGTAAGTGTATTTTTTTTTGTAAAAAATTCCATTTACGATGGGCTGACGATAAAATTTTTAAAAGGGATTCATTTATAGGTGTTTTCACTTCTGTCGGCAGTCCCATGACTGGACCCTACGTTTTTTTTCTCTAACCTGTACGATAAATAGTTTCTGAGATACAGCGAGTTACCTTTCTTAATCAGACACCCGGTACATATCAAACCAACTCGTTCATTAGTGCTGGTTTTTATTTTAATGTTTTTAGACTCTGACACTGACAGTGTTATGGATGATCTCTTTGACCCCCTTATGTCATTACGTTGATTATAAATAAGGACGTCAACTCTTCATCCCCCTTAACTGAGATGTAACAGCCTACTTATCTAATTGATTCCTTATAATCCAGCTTGAATATAAATTGGAGTATACATTACGTCATACACTGAGGGGTATCAAAAGCTGGATGTAAAGTATACACTGATTGAAAAAAATTAAAAAAAAACAAAATTTTGTGAAATAATGTTGCCGAAACGATTTTTTATATAAAAAACGAAGAGTCCAGTCATGGGAATGCCGACTGAAGTGAAAACACCAATAAATGAATCCCTTTTAAACATTTTATCGTAAGTCCATCGTAAATGGAAAGCGTGACTATGATTTATGCAACACTATATACGCTTCATTGTTAATTGTGTTGCATAACCAAAAGTATTGTGTGTTGCATAAAAGCGAGACGAATGACCAAAAGTATTGTGTGTTGCATAAAAGCGAGACGAATGACCAAAAGTATTGTGTGTTGCATAAAAGCGTGGCGAATGACCAAAAGTATTGTGTGTTGCATAAAAGCGTGGCGAATTACGAAAAGTATTGAGTGTTGCATAAAAGCGCGGCGATGATTTATGCAACACTATATACGCTGCATTGTTAATTGTGTTGCATAACTAAAAGTATTGTGTGTTGCATAAAAGCGAATGACGAAGAATCCATGTTTTTTCTTCACCCAAACTTCACTCAAAGTGCCTAAAGTGTTCACTTCAAAAATTTCTAAGATCCTTCGGTGATTTTTCGACTTTCTATAGTTGGGTCGATTTAAAACCGACCCTGGTCGAAATAAGATGTAGGATAACGACGACCACCCATTGGCAAATCCTTTCGGAAGCGCCCTTATGACAGTCGAAGCCGATTTCTTTTGCGGTTTACAGAGACAATGTTATAGGCATTAAGAATTGACAGAAATCGGGGACTTTTTGATGACATTATTTTCGTCGAGTTTAAGTGCTTTTTCTGCTACGTTGGAGACACTTTTTTTATGCAGTCGATTATTCAGTTAACCGAAAGCAATTACTTTTAAGTTTTGAAGAATTTACAAAAATATTACAGATTTCTATTTTACAAAAATATATTTATGGAATTTAAAAAAACAATTTCCCCAAACAGTTATATTTGAATTGATATAAAAGTGGAAGTCGATCCGTAGCCGGAAGGTGTACACGTACCATAAGTATCGCGTATGTCGTTGCTAGGCATTTTTCCTTTACTCTTTTTACAATTTTTATGTTTCTTCTTCTGCTTTTTCTGAGATTGAGTTGGAAAAATATAAAACTGAAAAGTTGCTTTGTATTGATGCTATGAGGCATGGTTTTATTTGATTATATATCGCGCGTAGGAACGTTTCGAAATTTATATTTTCGTTTCGGATGCTCCGATTCGTGATTACATATTTTAGAATATAGGCGGACTTGGGGGGGTTTTTTAAAAAGGCATTCCATCGTTCGGGGGATATGTGATAGGTGGAGGGAGGTTAAATGGATTTTTGAAGAGGAAATTTGAGCTCGTAACTTGAAAAATTTGTTATGGGCGCACCAATCGATTCAGGAGAAATTTTTTTTTCAAAAAACTCTGAAACTTTGTCTTTTTCCAACTTTTTTCATAGATACGGTACTATAAAGTTGATATGGCTTTGATATGAAGTAAATTTCCACCTGACGGAAAGTAACAAACGCTTCAAATTACGTAATAAGGGTTGAAAATTAATTTAAAAAAAAACAATTTTCATGGAAAAACTGAGGAGACAATGAGAAAGTCTGAAACGTTTAATGCGGTAATTTCTCGATGTACGTCGAAAGGCTTCTCGGGTTTTCTTTTTGTATAAGAAATTAGCTTTAAGTGAATATTAACGAGTTATTTGCCAGCTTCGATGTTTCTTGTTTTAAACAGGACTGGACTTGGTTATTGTGAAAATTTTCGTTTATATAAAAACAACGCGTAATTCGAGAGTTAGAACCGATCGACTTTACTTAGATGAGTGAATTTCTAATCGATATTTTCTAGTCGTAAGAAACTTTCACCTTAAAATTTTCAAAAAAAAACCACTTTCTGAAACATTAAGGTACTCATAACTCGACTAATTTGAGAGATTGAACGTTCTAGTCTTAACCAATCGATTTAGGGGAAAATTTTACTTAGATGAGTGAATTTTTAACCGATATTTTCAAGTCGTAAGAAACTTTCACCTTAAAATTTTCAAAAAAAAACCCACTTTCTGAAACATTAAGGTACTCATAACTCGACTAATTTGAGAGATTGAACGTTCTAGTCTTCACCAATCGATTTAGGGGAAAATTTTACTTAGATGAGTGAATTTTTAATCGATATTTTCAAGTCGTAAGAAACTTTCACCTTAAAATTTTCAAAAAAAACCCACTTTCTGAAACATTAAGGTACTCATAACTCGACTAATTTGAGAGATTGAACGTTCTAGTCTTCACCTATCGATTTAGGGGAAAATTTTACTTAGATGAGTGAATTTTTAATCGATATTTTCAAGTCGTAAGAAACTTTCACCTTAAAATTTTCAAAAAAAAACCACTTTCTGAAACATTAAGGTACTCATAACTCGACTAATTTGAGAGATCGAACGTTCTAGTCTTCACCAATCGATTTAAGGGAAAATTTTACATAGATGAGTGAATTTTTAACCGATATTTTCAAGTCGTAAGAAACTTTCACCTTAAAATTTTCAAAAAAAACCCACTTTCTGAAACATTAAGGTACTCATAACTCGACTAATTTGAGAGATCGAACGTTCTAGTCTTCACCAATCGATTTAAGGGAAAATTTTACATAGATGAGTGAATTTTTAACCGATATTTTCAAGTCGTAAGAAACTTTCACCTTAAAATTTTCAAAAAAAACCCACTTTCTGAAACATTAAGGTACTCATAACTCGACTAATTTGAGAGATTGAACGTTCTAGTCTTCACCTATCGATTTAGGGGAAAATTTTACTTAGATGAGTGAATTTTTAATCGATATTTTCAAGTCGTAAGAAACTTTCACCTTAAAATTTTCAAAAAACCCACTTTCTGAAACCTTAAGGTACTCATAACTCGACTAATTTGAGAGATTGAACGTTCTAGTCTTCACCAATCGATTTAGGGGAAAATTTTACTTAGATGAGTGAATTTTTAATCGATATTTTCAAGTCGTAAGAAACTTTCACCTTAAAATTTTCAAAAAAAAACCACTTTCTGAAACATTAAGGTACTCATAACTCGACTAATTTGAGAGATCGAACGTTCTGGTCTTCACCAATCGATTTAAGGGAAAATTTTACATAGATGAGTGAATTTTTAACCGATATTTTCAAGTCGTAAGAAACTTTCACCTTAAAATTTTCAAAAAAAAACCCACTTTCTGAAACATTAAGGTACTCATAACTCGACTAATTTGAGAGATTGAACGTTCTAGTCTTCACCTATCGATTTAGGGGAAAATTTTACTTAGATGAGTGAATTTTTAATCGATATTTTCAAGTCGTAAGAAACTTTCACCTTAAAATTTTCAAAAAAAAACCACTTTCTGAAACATTAAGGTACTCATAACTCGACTAATTTGAGAGATTGAACGTTCTAGTCTTGACCAATCGATTTAGGGGAAATTTTACTTAGGTGAGTGAATTTTTAATCGATATTTTCAAGTCGTAAGAAACTTTCACCTTAAAATTTTCAAAAAAAACCACTTTCTGAAACATTAAGGTACTCATAACTCGACTAATTTGAGAGATTGAACGTTCTAGTCTTCATCAATCGATTTAGGGGAAAATTTTACTTAGATTAGTGAATTTTTAATCGATATTTTCAAGTCGTAAGAAACTTTCACCTTAAAATTTTCAAAAAAAAAACCACTTTCTGAAACATTAAGGTACTCATAACTCGACTAATTTGAGAGATCGAACGTTCTAGTCTTCACCAATCGATTTAAGGGAAAATTTTACATAGATGAGTGAATTTTTAACCGATATTTTCAAGTCGTAAGAAACTTTCACCTTAAAATTTTCAAAAAAAACCCACTTTCTGAAACATTAAGGTACTCATAACTCGACTAATTTGAGAGATTGAACGTTCTAGTCTTCACCTATCGATTTAGGGGAAAATTTTACTTAGATGAGTGAATTTTTAATCGATATTTTCAAGTCGTAAGAAACTTTCACCTTAAAATTTTCAAAAAACCCACTTTCTGAAACCTTAAGGTACTCATAACTCGACTAATTTGAGAGATTGAACGTTCTAGTCTTCACCAATCGATTTAGGGGAAAATTTTACTTAGATGAGTGAATTTTTAATCGATATTTTCAAGTCGTAAGAAACTTTCACCTTAAAATTTTCAAAAAAAACCTACTTTCTGAAACCTTAAGGTACTCATAACTCGACTAATTTGAGAGATTGAACGTTCTAGTCTTCACCAATCGATTTAGGGGAAAATTTTACTTAGATGAGTGAATTTTTAATCGATATTTTCAAGTCGTAAGAAACTTTCACCTTAAAATTTTCAAAAAAAACCTACTTTCTGAAACCTTAAGGTACTCATAACTCGACTAATTTGAGAGATTGAACGTTCTAGTCTTCACCAATCGATTTAGGGGAAAATTTTACTTAGATGAGTGAATTTTTAATCGATATTTTCAAGTCGTAAGAAACTTTCACCTTAAAATTTTCAAAAAAAACCTACTTTCTGAAACCTTAAGGTACTCATAACTCGACTAATTTGAGAGATTGAACGTTCTAGTCTTCACCAATCGATTTAGGGGAAAATTTTACTTAGATGAGTGAATTTTTAATCGATATTTTCAAGTCGTAAGAAACTTTCACCTTAAAATTTTCAAAAAAAACCTACTTTCTGAAACCTTAAGGTACTCATAACTCGACTAATTTGAGAGATTGAACGTTCTAGTCTTCACCAATCGATTTAGGGGAAAATTTTACTTAGATGAGTGAATTTTTAATCGATATTTTCAAGTCGTAAGAAACTTTCACCTTAAAATTTTCAAAAAAAACCTACTTTCTGAAACCTTAAGGTACTCATAACTCGACTAATTTGAGAGATTGAACGTTCTAGTCTTCACCAATCGATTTAGGGGAAAATTTTACTTAGATGAGTGAATTTTTAATCGATATTTTCAAGTCGTAAGAAACTTTCACCTTAAAATTTTCAAAAAAAACCTACTTTCTGAAACCTTAAGGTACTCATAACTCGACTAATTTGAGAGATTGAACGTTCTAGTCTTCACCAATCGATTTAGGGGAAAATTTTACTTAGATGAGTGAATTTTTAATCGATATTTTCAAGTCGTAAGAAACTTTCACCTTAAAATTTTCAAAAAAAAACCCACTTTCTGAAACCTTAAGGTACTCATAACTCGACTAATTTGAGAGATAGAACGTTCTAGTCTTCACCAATCGATTTAAGGGAAAATTTTACATAGATGAGTGAATTTTTAATCGTTATTTTCAAGTCGTAAGAAACTTTCACTTAAAATTTTTGAAAAAAAAATCCACTTTCTGAAACAAAAAGGTACCTATAACTTGACTAATTGGAGAGATAGAACGTTCCAGAGATTCAGGGGAAAATTTTTCATGTACAAATGAATTTTGAGTTGATATTTCCAAGCATTGTCATTAAACGGTAACAGGTTAAAGAGTCATTTGGGACTAAATCAGGGCAGTAAGGTGGATGAAACATAAATAGAATTAAATATAAAACATATATCTACAGTAGTAAAATTGTGAAAATTAGTAAATACCTAAATGTTTCGGTTGCGAAAAATCCGATCCTGTCTATTCAACCAATACCGAGTAACTTCCCAACTTTTGCCTCATTAACTTTCCCTTAACTTTGATTGTTTTCCGAACGGTTAGTTAATTGCAAATTTAGATTTTGCCGAAGCAAAACTTATTATTTCCTCCGCCTTTCGTTCGTTTTTCGTTTTAATATAAGAGATATTATATTGCGCAGAGATTTTAATAACGAGTTCAATTAAGTAGTATTTCTAGCGAATACTCTTCGCCACTTCGAAAATTTAATAACTGAAAATCGCAAAGTTTTCTAAAGTGTATCCTATATATATTTATATAACTTTATAGCTTCTTTTGAGACTTCTTAATTAGCTATCATTTTTCTTATTGCCACTAAAAATTTCAATAAAAAACTTTCTTACAACCAAAAATCCAGGTGTCCAAAGTATAGTCTTTAAAAGTTACCAAAAAAACCGGTGACTACCATGATATGAACTGCGAAAACTTCGAAGCTAGCCCGACTATAAATACATCTTTTAATCAAACACCCGGTATATCTGTATCTGTAGCATAGGGAGGGTACGTTTAGGCCACATGCGACACATTGTACGTCCTCCTAGGTATCGTCCATCCTGCCCTTTCAAGGAAGCTGGACAGGTCACTACAGTATTCGCCAGCTAACTTGATGTCCTAAATGCTTTCTAGGGAGCTATTGACGCCGCCCATCCGATAACTGTAAACAGTGCCGTGCAAGTTCTGAGGATTCGCTTTCTGTTACAAATTAACACAGTCAGAAATCCTACTGATAAACGTAGGTTTTTCCTGGTCATCATCCCAGGGTCTCCCAGGGTGATCCTGGCAAGACTGCATCCTTTGATTTCATCCCATCTCTTTAGGGATTGAGCATGTGGATTAAACAGCGTTTAGCATTTGCAGCATCTGACTCCGTACACCCGGTATATAATGATAATATAGTGATAACTGGCAATTTTGAAATCGATAGATGCCATTTACAGATGAAGTAATCAACTTCCAGATGAACAGTCTCGCTTTTAGTCCATTATAGCTCTAAATCACAAACGACGAGTATATATATATATATATATATATATATATATAGGTATATATAGAGATGTATTCGAATACACATATAGGTAGATGTACACATCACAAATCACAAATTCGTTATCTATTAGAGACGTCAATGCGTTTCCAGGTAAAACGTCGACATCAAGAGAGTCGAAAACATGAAATTATTTTCAGTTGAGGTGTTCAGTTGCGAAAATGTGCCGCCTCGTAGCGCAGGATCAAAGGATATATATATGACGAATACAAAGCAGACAACGGGGCTTATTAATGTTTAAAACTGACTTAAATATGTCTTTGACGTTCAAATAAGCGGAATAATTGGAATTATTGTTTATTACGAGATAGATACTATTCTTTGTTGGGCGTTGATGTCGTTATTCAAAGGGCAAATATAATTTGATTCACCTGTTATAAATAGATAATAGCAGAAAAAAAATCCAATATTCCTTTATACTTCTAAGAAGATTTTATCAAACGGTATTTTTAACTTTTACTTTTCTATGTCAATAGGAACAATTGTTCAATTACCGCCATCTAGCGACCGTTAAAACCACTGGAATCAAACTCCCTGGCTAAAAACCCAAAGCATCTAGCGCGTGTCTGCTTATCTAGGAATTGTTACTTTTATTGAATAACAATTTATAACCAAACTGCAGTGACGGAGTGGCTTAATTTTGTGGGACGGGCGGTAGTTGATTTGAGTTGGAGATTTCACATTTGTGATTGAGACCGTACAGGAAAATTCCTTTGGAGAGAGCCTGGTTGAATTTCAGAGCTTGTAATGACTCTGATAAAGGAGATTGTAGAGTTTGTGTCTTTGGAGACGATCCTCCAGCATTTTTGGAAATTGATTTGAAGGCCTTTGAGAAGATCAGAGATTTCTTCGTTGGAGATATTTTTATCAACATTCGAGATGACGAAGGAGAAGTTTGAAGTTTTTGGTTGGCAGAAGTTTTGTTTCTTGAGGCGGAAGTTTGGTCTGCTTATTTTGCAATTGTTACTTATATCGATAAACAAATTATAATCAAACTGCTTAGTCGATATATTACATACTAAAGTTAATAACCTATAATTTAACAATAAGCATAAATTCTAACCTAAATACTTAATTAACTATCTATTACATCAGAAACCTGGTACATCAGGCATTTTTTCTCGGAACCGTTTCTGCCTTCTTTCTGCGTACATTTTATGCACCACTTGTCGTAAACTACTTAGAATAAGAGATGTACTTCTAGTTTTTATTTCAGGAACTTTCTCAAAGTGAATACTTTTGAATTCGGCATTATTAAGAGTATTTTTTTGTTCTCCATAAATTTTTCACCAACTCCTCTGCAATTAGTTCTGTCGCTGAATTGATTGATGTATTTTTCGATAAAAGCGTTGGCTTTCCATTTTGAGACACCTCCCCCCCCCGTATATCTAGTAAAGTTTTCGAACGAAATCTTAGGATTGTGATTTTAGTATTTATTTGATTGAGAATCCCGATCTCATCATAATCGAGCTCTTCCGATATTCAGAGCTTGGCATCTGGGAAATCTGTCTCGAGAGGAGAGAAGAGAAGGAATATACTGTCAAAACATTCGCTCCATTTGCTAAACTAACTAAACTGCTTTGCCTGTTATTTATATTGCGGGGAAATTCGCCAGTCACCCGACAATCCAAGCCGCTCTTTGCCAGCCATTTCTCATATTTAAATACCTACTACTACACAAAAAGACAAGGAAATTGTGGGGAAGAGGACAAAAAAAAATTGAAACAGAAACTGATTGTGCTTGTCTTTTCCATTTAATTTTCTAGAATAAAGAGAGTCTATATATATATATATATATATATATATATATATATATATATATATATATATACCTTATTGTTTTATTCTGTTTGAGTCGATTTCGTTGACAATGCCAAAAATAGGGTCACATTCTTAAATAATTGCATTTTTAAGTGTTAATAAATATACCAGCACGTTTATATCTGGCTTTTGTCAGTTTAATGTTTATTCGATGTTTTGTATTCTACGGGGCTTTATTAATAATTCATTTCGCCCTCTGGTGGATTTTCACACTTTGCAAAAT
Organism: Lochmaea crataegi; assembly: GCA_947563755.1. Taxonomy (NCBI): domain Eukaryota; kingdom Metazoa; phylum Arthropoda; class Insecta; order Coleoptera; family Chrysomelidae; genus Lochmaea; species Lochmaea crataegi. The sequence goes on from OX387428.1 coordinate 1,728,765, forward strand.
TATCTCATGTGTTTTCGTACCTTAATCCTACCCTAACATTTAAAATTGAAGTGTTTGGCAACACTATATATCTATAGTAAAGTTTGCTTTGAACTATAAAAGTAATCTGAAGATTAACTCAACTTAAAAAAACATAAAAACCACACGTTCAACAATTTGTATATTTATATTTTAGTCCTTTTATTTTCATTCGAAATTCCTACCGGCCTCCAAAATACTTCTACCTTAGTTCAAAATCGCGTTTTGTTTTCTTTCCCTGGCGGCTGACCGGCGTCTTGCAATATTTACTATTATTCTTCGGCAGTTGAGGTAGGCGTGACCAAATGCACGTTTCGCGCCTAAATGCATTATCTCCCTGGTTTTTACGAGGCTAGCTCAGCTAGTAACAGTCGATGTTGATTATCCAACCCGATCAGTCTCCCACCCCTTTACCGATATTTTCAAACCAAATGGGTCAAGTTTCATAGTAATTAATTTATTTCCTGCATAATAAGTGCATTTGTCTATAAAGTTAAACTATGCATAGTGATTCAACCCGAAGCCAAGTTATATTTAAGTGATTGGTCTAATAATTACTATTTCATACTGAAAGGCTTGTCTATATTCATCGTTCCATCTGTAAGTATTTTCGACGTTAAAGTTTATTGAATTGTTAACGAAATACAGTTATTATTTATACGAAAGAACCAGCCTCCTATAGAATTCCAGTCCACTAAATTTTTTATAACAGCATAAAATTTGTTGTCATTTCAACTGATGTGGCATCAACGGCCGCATCAACCACAAATATGTGAATTTTAAGCTGAAATTTTAGCAGAGTACTCTTAAAAGACGAATCTACGGGAAAAAATTCAACAAGATTGTAACTGAAAGTGTTTTTTCATTTTATCAAACTAAGAGTAGTGGAAGCTTTCGAAAAGAGCTAGCTCTAAACCCAAAAGGAGCTCATAAATCAATTACAATGTTTTAACGGCTGCAAATAGTTTCAGGGGAAAATTGGTGATAAGAAAATCATTTTCTTGGGCCTTTCTCAATTTTAAGCGATTTTTTTAAAATAAACTGATTTAATTTAATTAGAATTTGATTAAAGTTGATAGACCCATTGAAATGTTATCCATAATTTGCACAAATAATGGAAAATTGGCGATTAGAATAATTTTCTTTGGTTTTCTCAATTTTAAGCGATTTTTACAATAAACTGAATAGACCTATTGAAATTTCATCCAAAATTTACATAAATAATTGAAAAAGTTAAAATAATGGAAAATTGGCGATAAGAAAATCATTTTCATGGGTCTTTCTCAATTTTAAGCGATTTTTTAAAAATAAACTCATTTAATTTAATTAGAATTTGATTAAAGTTGATAGACCCATTGAAATGTTATCCATAATTTGCACAAATTATGGAAAATTAGCAATTAGAATCATTTTCTTTGGTTTTTCTCAATTTTAAACGATTTTTTTGGAATAAACTCATTTAATTTCATTAGAATTTCATTAAAATTGATAGACGTATTGAAATTTTATCCAAAATTCACGTAAATAATAAAAAAGTTGAAAATAATGGAAAATTAGCGATAAGAAAAAAATTTTTTTTGGATTTTTCTCAATTTTAAGCGATTTTTTGAAAATAAATTCATTTAATTTCATTAAAGTTTCATTAAAGTTAATAGATCTAATGGAATTTTTTTTCATAATTTACATAAATAATGGAAAATTAGCGATTAGAATCATTTTCTTTGGTTTTTCTCAATTTTAGGCGATTTTTTTGGAATAAACTTATTTAATTTCAATAAAATTACAATAAACTGAAAAGAACTACTGAAGTTTTATCCATAATTTACATAAATAAATAAAAAGTTGAAAATAATGGAAAATTTGCGATAATAAAAATCTTTTTTATTGGTTTTTTCTTAATTTTAAGCGATTTTTTGAAAATAAACATTTAATTTAATTAAAACTTCATTAAAGTTTATAAACCTATTGAAATTTTATCCATAATTTACAAAATAATGGAAGATTAGCGATTAGAATCGTTTTCTTTGGTTTTTCTCAATTTTAAGAGATTTTTTGGAAATAAACATTTAATTTCAATAAAATAACATTAAACTAAATAGACCTATGGAAACTTTATCCAAAATTTACATAAATAATTGAAAAGGTTAAAATAATGGAAAATTAGCGATAAGAAAAATTATATCTTGGGGGTTTTTTTCAATTTTAAGCGATTTTTTGAAAATAAACTCATATAATTTCATTAAAGTTGATAGACCTATTGAAATTTTATCCATAATTTACAAAATAATGGAAAATTAGCGATTAGAATCATTTTCTTTGGTTTTTCTCAATTTTAAGCGATTTTTTGAAAATAAATTCATTTAATTTCAAAAAAAAAAATATTTTTGATGTTTCTTAATTATAAATGATGAAAAAATGAACCATCAAAATATACCGGTATAAACCGATATTTTCAGACCAAATGGGGCAAGTTTCATAGTAATTAATTGAATTCCTTTATTTCCTACATAATAAGTGCATCTTTCTATAAAGTTAAAGTTTGTAGAGTCAAGTTAGGTTTAAGTGAATAGTGCTTTGAAAACCACCAAGGAAAGAGCAAGATCGTTCTAATAATTACTATTTCATACTGAAAGGCTTGTCTATATTCATCGTACCATCTGTAAGTATTTTCGACGTTAAAGTTTATTGAATTATTAACGAAATACAGTTATTATTTATGCGAGAGTCATCCTATAGAATTCCAGTCCACTAAATTGAAGGCATCCTATTTTTTATGACAGCATAAAATTTGTTGTCATTTCAACTGATGTGGCATCAACGGCCGCATCAACCAAAAATATGTGAATTTTAGCAGAGTACTCTTAAAAGAGGCTATCGTTATAAAGTTATCAACATCCACCCTGTATATATCGGTGTAAAGATTATACTGCTTGTCCACTAATACGGTTATTAGTTCTGATGAATTCAAGTATTATTTAGAAGACTCTTCTAAGATTCTAAAATGCAAATGTCCACCACTTGACTATCCCCAGTGTCAATAAAAAAAGGTGCTGACGCATGTCGAAACCACCCAGTGAGAACCACTTCAATAAAAACCAACCAGTACTACCTAGTAATACCAAACAGTGTCGACATAAGCTTATAGAAGTATCTATTGAAATTACTAATCTCGGATAGATAATAGAATTTTTAAGTAGATTCAGTAGTCTGTTGATATTAGAAATATAGAGTGATCAAAAATAAAACTTCACTCTGTATGGATAAAATTTGAAAGTTCGTCACTTACCTCAACTCTTTCTTCTTTTAAATCAACCTTCAAGGCTAATTGTTCTCTAAGAACGACATCGGGATAATGTGTCTGTTCAAAGGTAGCTTCCAGTTGCTCTAATTGCTCTTCGCTGAAGATGGTACGATGCCGTCTCTTTCTTTTGGGCGGTTGGTGTTGCGTATGATGTCCGGCGCCGGCTAAAGAAGCTGCCTGAGTTGCCGCCGCCAAGGCATGAACGTAGTCCGGGTAGAGACCTGGGTATGCCATTGCTGGAAAAAAATATTGAAATTTGTAAAATTTGCCTAAATGTGTATTATTATTAGAATTTTCTTGGGTTTTTCTCAATTTTAAGCGATATTTTTTAAATAAACTCATTTAATTTTAATAAAATTACATTAAACTAAATAAATCTATTGAAAATGTTACATAAATGTTGAAAAAGTTTAAGATAATGAAAAATTAGCGATAAGAAAAATCTTATTTTTGGGGGTTTTCTCAATTTTAAGCGATTTTTTGAAAATAAACTCATTTAATTTCATTAGAATTTCATTAAAGTTGATGGACCTATTGAAATGTTATCCATAATTTACAAAATAATGGAAAATTACCGATTAGAATCATTTTCTTTGGTTTTCTCAATTTTAAGCGATATTTTCAATAAACTGAATTACAATAAACTGAATAGACCTATTGAAATTTTATCCAAAATTTACATAAATAATTGAAAAAGTTAAAATAATGGAAAATTGGCGATAAGAAAATCATTTTCATGGGTCTTTCTCGATTTTAAGCGATTTTTTTAAAATAAACTGATTTAATTTCATTAGAATTTCATTAAAATTGATAGACCTATTGAAATTTTATCCAAAATTCACGTGAATAATAAAATAAAAAAGTTGAAAATAATGGAAAATTAGCGATAAGAAAAATCATTTTTTTGGATTTTTCTTAATTTTAAGCGATTTTTTGAAAATAAATTCATTTAATTTCATTAAAATTTCATTAAAGTTAATAGATCTATTGGAATTTTTTTCATAATTTACATAAATAATGGAAAATTAGCGATTAAAATCATTTTCTTTGGTTTTTCTCAATTTTAAACGATTTTTTTGGAATAAACTCATTTAATTTCAATAAAATTACAATAAACTGAAAAGAGCTATTGAAATTTCATCCATAATTTACAAAAATAATTAAAAAGTTGAAAATAATGGAAAATTTGCGATAATAAAAATCATTTTTTTGGGTTTTTCTCAATTTTAAGCGATTTTTTGAAAATAAACTCATTTAATTTCATTAGAATTTCATTAAAGTTGATAGATCTATTGAAATGTTATCCATAATTTACAAAATAATGGAAAATTACCGATTAGAATCATTTTCTTTGGTTTTCTCAATTTTAAGCGATTTTTACAATAAACTGAATTACAATAAACTGAATAGACCTATTGAAATTTTATCCAAAATTTACATAAATAATTGAAAAAGTTAAAATAATGGAAAATTGGCGATAAGAAAATCATTTTCATGGGTCTTTCTCGATTTTAAGCGATTTTTTTAAAATAAACTGATTTAATTTCATTAAAATTGATAGACCTATTGAAATTTTATCCAAAATTCACGTGAATAATAAAATAAAAAAGTTGAAAATAATGGAAAATTAGCGATAAGAAAAATCATTTTTTTGGATTTTTCTCAATTTTAAGCGATTTTTTGAAAATAAATTCATTTAATTTCATTAAAATTTCATTAAAGTTAATAGATCTATTGGAATTTTTTTCATAATTTACATAAATAATGGAAAATTAGCGATTAAAATCATTTTCTTTGGTTTTTCTCAATTTTAAACGATTTTTTTGGAATAAACTCATTTAATTTCAATAAAATTACAATAAACTGAAAAGAGCTATTGAAATTTCATCCATAATTTACAAAAATAATTAAAAAGTTGAAAATAATGGAAAATTTGCGATAATAAAAATCATTTTTTTGGGTTTTTCTCAATTTTAAGCGATTTTTTGAAAATAAACATTGAATTTCATTAAAACTTCATTAAAGTTTATAAACCTATTTTATCCATAATTAAAAAATAATGGAAGATTAGCGATTAGAATCATTTTCTTTGGTTTTTCTCAATTTTAAGCGATTTTTTGGAAATAATCATTTAATTTCAATAAAATAACATTAATCTAAATAGACCTATGAAAATTTTATCCAAAATTTACATAAATAATTGAAAAGTTTAGAATAATGGAAAATTAGCGATAAGAAAAATCATATCTTGGGGGTTTTTCTCAATTTTAAGCGATTTTTTGAAAATAAACTCATATAATTTCATTAAAGTTGATAGACCTATTGAAATTTTATCCATAATTTACAAAATAATGGAAAATTAGCGATTAGAATCATTTTCTTTGGTTTTTCTCAATTTTAAGCGATTTTTTTGAAATAAACTCATTTAATTTCAATAAATTTACATTAAACTAAATAGACCTATTGAAATTTAATCCAAAATTTACATGAATAATTGAAAAGGTTAAAATAATGGAAAATTAGTGATAAGAAAAATCATTTTTTTGGGTTTTTATCAATTTTAAGCGATTTTTTTGCAAATAAACATTTAATATCATTAAAACTTCATTAAAGTTTATAAACCTATTGAAATTTTATCCATAATTTACAAAATAATGGAAGATTACCGATTAGAATCATTTTCATTGGTTTTTCTCAATTTTAAGCGATTTTTTGGAAATAAACATTTAATTTCAATAAAATTAGATCAAACTAAATAGACCTATGGAAATTTTATCCAAAATTTACATAAATAATTGAAAAGGTTAAAATAATGGAAAATTAGCGATAAGAAAAATCATATCTTGGGGGTTTTTCTCAATTTTAAGCGATTTTTTGGAAATAAACATTCAATTTCATTAAAGTTGATAGATCTATTGGAATTTTATCCATAATTTACATAATAATGGAAAATTAGCGATTAGAATCATTTTCTTTGGTTTTTCTCAATTTTAAGCGATTTTTTGTAATTAAATTCATTTAATTTCAAAAAAAAATATTTTTGATGTTTCTTAATTATAAATGATGAAAAAATGAACCATCAAAATATATAGATCAATCCAATATAGATATTTTAAAGTTTGAAAAGAGCCCGGGAAGAATATTTAAATTAAAAAAATACCAGTTTACCTCAAAAAAATGTAAATATCTCGTAAACCACTTATTCTTTAAATTTGAAAGAAATCATGCTTATTCAAGTCACATAAAGGTCTACTTTTACAAAATTTTATAAAAATTGAACTGTTTTTACAAGAAAAAAAATTAAAAACCAAAAAATCCGTTTTCTGCAATTTGAAAATGCACTGAAAAATGTATTATATAAGAGTTTTATATATTTGTAAAAAAAATTTTTGCTGGGAAGTAAATTTTCAAATGAAATCACAAAAAAAACCCAATCAGCCCCCCACATATCCCAATTTTCTATCTATTATTAATTTTTCCAAAAAAAATTTCGACACCCATCCATATAACTGTTAAATTTTTTCTTTAAAAATATTAAAATTCGAACTCAATTATTATCCTTGATCCTACTTAGGTAAATTTTCCAAACGTTCAATAACAATATTTACATCTGTTCAGATTTCCTTGTTAGCAAAGTATATAAAATACCTATATAGGGATGTTACGGCTTAAATTTGCCTCGGCGTAAATTCACACTTGATCAGATCCCAATCCTCGCTACATTACTTTACAATCTCCATACTTTCCATATATTCTTACCGGATTTCAACCACAATACTTATCGATTCCTCTCATAAAAATATACTTTTCTCTCGCCTTTCTATTATGTTCACAATTCCTTTTTGTTGACTCACAGACAGACGCTTCGGAATCTATTCAAGTTCAATTTTTCGTTACTATTTAAATTTGTGATTTTTGAAAAGGTGAATAGACGTCGTATCGATGAAAACCAATCGTTTAGGCGTAAATACTTATATTCGAAAATCTCAGTACCTAAATTGAAGATTATTCAGTTCTTCTTGCCTATAAGAGAAACCCGCTCAGTAGTACCTAAAAGTACTGAAACTAATCTATATATTTTTTGCATAAGAATCCTGGCTCTTATCATCAAAGGTAATAGGAACCAAAGAGGATCGAAAACTGACATAATTGTTCTAAGAACTTCTCGTTTTGTAGGAATTTTTTACACCCACTTGAAATATTTTCAGGAATTTTTCTAAAATGAGACAATGAGAGTCCTAAAATTCTTTCAACTTCCTCGGAATCAATTATTGTATTGTTTTTTGATTCAGCTCGTAAATCTACAGGAATTGAATTCATCACATTTTGAGAGTTGTCAAGCTAAAATAATGGAAAATTAGCGATTAGAAAAAGCATATCTTTGGGGTTTTTCTCAATTTTAAGCGATTTTTTGGAAATAAACATTCAATTTCATTAAAGTTGATAGACCTATTGAAATTTTATCCATAATTTACAAAATAATGGAAAATTAGCGATTAGAATCATTTTCTTTGGTTTTTCTCAATTTTAAGCGATTTTTTTGGAATAAACTCTTTTAATTTCAATAAAATTACAATAAACTGAAAAGAACTATTGAAATTTTATCCATAATTTACATAAATAATTAAAAAGTTAAAAATAATGGAAAATTTGCGATAATAATAATCATTTTTTTTTGGGGGGGGGGTTCTTTCAATTTTAAGCGATTTTTTGGAAATAAACTCATTTAATTTCATTAAAATTTGATTCAAGTTGATAGACCCGTTGAAATGTTATCCATAATTTGCACAAATAATGGAAGATTAGCGATTAGAATCATTTTCTTTGATTTTTCTCAATTTTAAGCGCTTTTTTGGAAATAAACGTTTAATTCCAATAAAATTACATTAAACTAAATAGACCTATGGAAATTTTATCCAAAATTTACATAAATAATTGAAAAAGTTAAAATAATGGAAAATTGGCGATAAGAAAAATCATATCTTTGGGGTTTTTCTCAATTTTAAGCGATTTTTTTAAAATAAACTCATAATTTCATTAAAGTTGATAGACCTATTGAAATGTTATCCATAATTTACAAAATAATGGAAAACTAGCAATTAGAATCATTTTCTTTGGTTTTCTCAAATTTTAAGCGATTTTTTTGGAATAAACTCATATAATTTCAATAAAATTACAATAAACTGAATAGACCTATTGAAATTTTATCCAAAATTTACATAAATAATTAAAAAGTTAAAAATAATGGAAAATTTGCGATAATAAAAATCATTTTTTTGGGTTTTTCTCAATTTTAAGCGATTTTTTGCAAATAAACATTCAATTTCATTAAAACTTCATTAAAGTTTATAAACCTATTGAAATTTATCCATACTTTACAAAATAATGGAAAATTAGCGATTAGAAACATTTTCTTTGATTTTTCTCAATTTTAAGCGATTTTTTTGGAATAAACTCATTTAATTTCAATAAAATTACAATAAACTGAGAAGAGCTATTGAAATTTTATCCATAATTTACATAAATAATTAAAAAGTTAAAATATAATGGAACATTTGCGATAATAAAAATCATTTTTTTGGGTTTTTCTCAATTTTAAGCGATTTTTTGCAAATGAACATTTAATTTCATCAAAACTTCATTAAAGTTTATAAACCTATTGAAATTTTATCCATAATTTACAAAATAATGGAAGATTAGCGATTAGAATCATTTTCTTTGGTTTTTCTCAATTTTAAGCGATTTTTTGGAAATAAACATTTAATTTCAATAAAATCACATTAAACTAAATAGACCTATGGAAATTTTATCCAAAATTTACATAAATAATTGAAAAGGTTAAAATAATGGAAAATTAGCGATAAGAAAAATCATATCTTGAGGGTTTTTCTCAATTTTAAGCGATTTTTTGGAAATAAACATTCAATTTCGTTAAAGTTAATAGATCTATTGGAATTTTATCCATAATTTACAAAATAATGGAAAATTATTGATTTATAAATATTGGCCATTCTGTTAATTCTCCACTGAAAACAGGAAGATCTTTCACTTTATGTCGTACCAGTAACTTATTGGTTTCCACTAAATCATGAATTTCCCAGCGACATCGTGTATTGCTGGTAAATAATTGACTTCTTTTAAAAAATGACTTCTCAGCACAATCAAATGTATGGCCTCTTATATTTTCAACCCATTGTCCAACTGCATTCGGTTCTTTAATATAAACTTTCTGCGAGATTAGAATCTACTTCTTACTTGCCGTTTCAGTTATTTCAAACATTTTCTGCTTCATTTGCATTTCTTCCATTATGTTTTGTCTTTTGCCGACGGGTTTGTTCACCGTCCAAAAGTTAGTGGTTAAAATAATAATCCTAGTTTTCTAACCTAAAAACTTTGTGTCAGTGGATTCTGTAAATTTTTTATTTTTGCCAAATTATAATAATGGAATATCCTGATTTACTAAATTTTAGTGATGACGAAGATTTTTTTGGCCGTAAAGTTTTCTGACCTTTTTTTATTCTTATTCATTTTCAGTAAATAAAATAATATGCAAAAGCAAACAACACTTCAGGAATTGAGGGTTAGAATCGCATTAAAAATTCTTCTTTTATATTTTCTATTTGGCAAAACTACCTCACAGTAGTTCATTCGTCTAACATTCAGTGATACCAACCTTTCAAAATGATTAATTAACAAAACTGCACGAAAACATCACTGATACAACACGCACCGGTTTAAGCTTTTGTTAAATTTAACCCTATGGTTAAATAAACTAGGTTTAGCCGACTGTTGGTACAACTCGCCCTAAGTGGGCATTCTCTATCATCTTCATAATTAACAGAATGAACTGTTTCTATATTACTCGAGTTGTACCAACAGTCGGCTAAACCTGGTTTATTTAACCTCGGGGTTAAATTTAACAAAAGTTTAAACCGGTGCGTGTTGTACCAGCGGTGTTTTCGTGCAGTTTTGTTAATCAATCATTTTGAAAGGTTGGTATCAATTAGGGTTGCGCGATACACTAGAAAAAATCGATATTAGGTATCGATACGGATCGGAACGTAAAGTATCGATACAGTAGAATATCGAATATTAATTTATCGATACTCGAAGTATCGATACGTTAACGATCCGAGATTTTGCTAATTTTGACGTTTTTTCGGTAAAAATCACCTTTTTGGGGGGTGGAAAAAGACATTATTGCGATTTCCGGCCAAAGTTGAGGTTCTAGAGAAAAAAATTGAAAATAAAAGTTGGAGATCTTAAGAAAATCTGCAACTTTTTAATCAGTGACTTTTTCACATAACCTCAAAATTAGCTCGAAAACCGCCAAAAACTGCATTTTTCGTTTTTTATTTTTGGTTTCGTTAAAAAATGTTCGATTTTGATGAAAATTTAGTAGAAGGTAGCTTTGATAGTCACAAACCATGAAAAAAAATTCAAATTGAAATATTGGAAATTTTTCGAGTTATAACGTTTTTTCGATAAAACACACTTTTTTGGGGGGGTGGAAAAAGACATTATTGCGATTTCCGGCCAAAGTTGAGTTCCTAGAATAAAAAGTTGATTATAAAAGTTGTAGATCTTGGGAGAATCTACAACTTTTACATCAGTGGCTTTTTCACATAACCTCAAAATTAGCTCGAAAAACGCAAAAAACTGCATTTTTCGTTTTTTATTATTAGTTTCATTAAAAAATGTTCGATTTTGATGAAAATTTGGTATAAGGTAGCTTTGATAGTCACAAACCTCGAAAAAAAATTTCTAATTGAAATATTGGAAATTTTTCGAGTTATAACGTTTTTTCGGTAAAACACACTTTTTTGGGGGGTGGAAAAAGACATTATAGCGATTTCCGGCCAAAGTTGAGTTCCTAGAAGAAAAAGTTGAATTTAAAAGTTGTAGATCTTGGAAAAATCTACAACTTTTTCATTAGTGACTTTTTCACATAACCTCAAAATTAGCTGGAAAAACGCAAAAAACTGCATTTTTCGTTTTTTATTTTTGTTTTCGTTAAAAAATGTTCGATTTTGATGAAAATTTAGTAGAAGGTAGCTTTGATAGTCACAAACCATGAAAAAAAAATTCAAATTGAAATATTGGAAATTTTTCGAGTTATAACGTTTTTTCGGTAAAACACACTTTTTTTGGGAGGTGGAAAAAGACATTATTACGATTTCCGGCCAAAGTTGAGTCCCTAGAATAAAAAGTTGAATATAAAAGTTGTAGATCTTGGAAAAATCTACAACTTTTTCATTATTGACTTTTTCACATAACCTCAAAATTAGCTCGAAAAACGCAAAAAACTGCACATTTTTCGTTTTTTATTTTTAGTTTCGTTAAATATCATTTTAGAACGTGATTAAAAAATCACGATATATCGCTCATCACTGTAGATAACGCCACTTGCTGCTACCACTAAAAATCCCGTATCGCAAGGTATCGATACACTACAAATTTATCGATACTTGGAATGCATCGAAAAGCATAGTATCGATACAAAATATCGAGTACCGGAAGTAAAAGTATCGATACATTGGAATATCGGATAGTATCGCGCATCCCTAGTATCAATGAATGTTAGACGAATGAACTACTGTGAGGTAAATTACTTACGTTTTGCCAAATAGAAAATATAAAAGAAGAATTTTTAATGCGATTCTAACCTCAGTTCCTGAAGTGCTGTTTGCTTTTGCATATTATTTTATTTACTGAAAATGAATAAGAATAAAAAAAGGTCAGAAAACTTTACGGCCAAAAAAATCTTCGTCATCACTAAAATTTGGTAAATCAGGATATTCCATTATTATAATTTGGTCAAAGAATACACAACAACAAGAAGTGAAGCCCGGCGAAAATCCTTTGATGTTTGAGGGGCAAAAATAAATAACCTTGAAGGTGACAGCTAACTTTGGCATACACTGAGAACCATAATAAATGCTTACAGCTTACTCGAATCACACTGAGAAAAAGTATTTCAGCATAAAGTGTGTTTTATCAAATGTATTAATATAGGTATATTTTTCCATCAGTAACTATTTCTGCACTTTTCGTGACATTGTAGACGTGAAATAGATCATTTAAGACAATAATTTCAACCTACATGCAAACTCCATTCTAATTTGGGTCTGTAAAGACCATAAGCAAGAGGCCTAAATGTGATCGCATGACACATGATGACTAATTTAAAACATGGCGTCTGTGAACTCGTTTTTATCCGAAGTTTCGCTTCTTGTTAGTTGGGTATTCTTTGATTTGGTAAAAATAAAAAATTTACAGAATCCACTGACACAAAGTTTTTAGGTTAGAAAACTAGGATTATTATTTTAACTACTCACTATTGGGCGGTTAACAAACCCGTTGGTTACTCATTGATCCAGTCTGCTTAAACTATTAGTTATGTTTTAAACCTTGTTGGTACAACTCGCCTTATTAGAAGCTAAATTCATACCGAGACGATTTTGAGGACAGATTTTGTCAATTTTCCCCCGTATGAGTTCGATCTCCTTGTATTATAAATGTTAAACAAACATAAAACTTTCGGACAAATCTGAAAAGATAAACACTTCAGCGTTCTTACGAAGAAAAAAAAAGTTTTCAAATTAAAAACATCATGTGCCATGAATGTAAGCTTTTAAACAGAATTCCCGACGGGTTAAAATCTCCTTATTTAAAAATCCAACAGTTTTTAAGTAAGTAACTTTCTCTTAGTTCTTTCATGCATAAAGATCCCTAAAATAAAAAAAAGGCATAGGGAAAATTTTACGTCGCTTCGCGAATGCCCCCGGCCCATTTCAGATGAAAAATATGAATTATTATTTAATCGCTTTTAAATCACAAGGGGTTCGGTGGGTAGGTATTGATTTAATAAAAAAATGAAACCTTTCGGTTTTAAAAAAGGGGTTTTGGGACGAACAGTTTTCTCTCGACGTCCAAAGTTTACGTACAATAATAATTATTGCGATTGATAATATTATTCGAAATAATATTTATCCGTCTTTTGATATTCCACCATAATCTTCGTCGGGTTGACGACAAAGTCATTATTATCAAACAAAAGCAATATATGCATCGTAGACTAGAATTAATCTAAAGACCTTATTAAAATTTCATATCAAGGATTATGTACTTTCTTAAATATACAAGCTATACTCTATTTGAAAAAGACAGAGAACCTTTTCATTTATAGATTTATAGATCTATTTATACCGGCCTGCAATGGATATAAACTTTTATTGTAATCAACCATTTATCTTGACAAAATGTCCGTGCACATTTTGAAGAAACTCTGGAACAAGTTAATGCAGAAAGATGGCGAAAATGCATAGAACGTGTAATCAAAGAAGAGCAGCAAATGTGGAAATTGGACAATTTAATGGAACAAACCATAGAGCCAATATTTATCCAGATGAAAAGTCATCAGATTTTTCGTTATTATTTCGTGTTCGAATAATATTAATAACCCCGTATTGTAAATAAGTTCTAGTAATTCATAATATAAAAATAATTGATGTAGGTATATATTTTCGACACCAAGTGGTCGGTATGCTATAATCCTACAAGTACTTATATATAAATAATATACAGATACATGCAATGAGAAACGGAACATAGCTGTTTAATGTGTTCTCCGATCTAAATAGTGCACCAACTAAACATTTCTATAAATTCACTTCAATGAATATCAAGTATTTAGCTAGATAGCTGGATTCAGAACCACTGTAAGAAACCCCGCATATTCTCCTTCCAAAATTTGTTAGTTATGTGCATTTGTTGCAGTTTTGTAAACATCCACACTTACGAAATTTTTGAATTATTCGATCAACTGTAGGCTGTGAAGGCACCGATCGGTTTTCGTTCCGTCTTTTTCCCATGCCGATGGTACAATGGTTAATGATAGGGCTTTTCGCTCTAGTTCTCTATTTTGAACAATTTTAAACATTGAATTTTGTCCGACTCAAGACACCGACACAGAGAGAAAAGTAAAAATGTATGTGTAGTAAAGTTTTTCGAGGTTAAGTTCGTCAAAATTTCTTCTTTTTCTTCTTTACCGTTGAATATTACCACCAATAGTTCTCTAACCATCACTTGTGGTGTGCTGTGATACTCAACTAACACTTAAGAATTTATTATATTGTTACCGATAGTCATTTTCTGGTAACTTATTTTTATAAGAGTGTTGGTTCTATCCGCCATGACAATTTTCTAAAACGCAGATATAAACAGGAATAAAAAATTAAATATTTAACATAATTTTGGAAAACTGTCTTCAGATTGGACACCAGCGAATACATCTGCTGGTCCATGAATTTTCCGTGAAAGTCCAGAAATTTCACACACCTCATCGCCATTTTGGGAGGGGATTATTCCTGGCTCCAAAGTTCGAAAAATTGGTTTCACGCCAATATCTCCTATAAAATATGACAATAAGAGAATTTTTATATAGGGGAAAAATGAAGATCAGGTCATTATCTACAAAAATGGTCCTCACGATTTTTGCCGAAAACTCGATAGTTTTCGAGATAATGGCCCTCAAGCGGGATTTTTATGTTCGTCGAAAGAGCGGGTTCTTTGCACTTACTCATTATTCAATATCTCGGGTAAAAATGCATATTTTTTTACGATTCAAAATTCAGATAAAAGCGGAAATTCACAGCTGTCATATCCGATGATTCAAGGCCCATTTTTATATTTCCACCATATTTATAAAATGGATCAAATATTTTGTAATAGCTTTTTTTTCGAGTGTCGTGAAATTACTCATATTTTTCTGAATATTAGACATTTACTCTCGATTTTTTGTTATTACGGGTCTTTTAAAGGTCTTCATTGATCTCAGAAATTTTCATTGACCATCTTTCTTGCCCCTTGATTTTTCAATAGATGTTTTCATTTCCAAATTTTTGCTGATTTTCGAGGTTGGGAATATTTTGCGAACAATCACTGTCTAAAAGTTTGTAAATTATCTGATTGTCTTCCAAGATACGTCATTTTAAAGTTGAGAATTTTTCCTTTTTAGTTGTGCCCTCATTTTTTTCTCGAGTTAAGTGGTTTTTCAGAAATCCATCAAATCTCAAAATTATGGATTTTTCAACATCGGTTTTTGCGAAAAATATTAATGTTGCGAAAAAAATCATGAGAACCATTTTTGTAGATAATGAACTACTCTTCATTTTTTCCCTATACAAAAATTCTCTAAATGCCATATTTTATGAGAAATTGGCGGAAAACCAATTTTTGGAATGACCGGGAATACCCTCCCCCCCCCTATAAAGGCGATTAGGTGTGTGAAATTTCTGGATGTTCAATTACTAGTCAACCCCTACCCTTCACGGAAAATTCATACACCGGCAGGATTTTTGTACACTTTGCCTACTTTTCATCATTCATTTACTGGACTATTATTAGTTTCTGTAGCAAGTTCTCCTCGGATAATTTTGGAAGGTTTCTCCGATATATCTTCTTCTGCTTTCCGTTTGCACGAATTAGTAATTATAGCTTTCTGTTATTTTGCTATATGATTGTGCGCTTCTATAGGTATTGCTTGCTTTTTCGCAAGACCAAGTCCGAGACTGCAAGACCAAGACCAATTTTGCTCATCACTAGGAGAAACCTTCCAAAATTATCCGAAGAGAACTTGCTACAGAAACTATTAATAGTCCAGTAAATGAAGGATGAAATGTAGGCAAAGTGTACAAAAATCCTGCCGGTTCATGAATTTTCCGTGAAGGGTAGGGTTTGACTAGTAATTGAACATCCAGAAATTTCACACCCCTCATCGCCATTTTGGGGGGTATTCCCGACCCCAAAGTTCCAAAAATTGGTATCCAGCCAATATCTCCTAAAATATGGCATTTAGAGAATTTTTTATATAGGGGAAAAATGAAGATCAGGTCATTATCTACAAAAATGGTCCTCATGATTTTTTTCGCAGCATTATTATTTTTCTCAAAAACCGATGTTGAAAAATCCATAATTTTAAGGTTTCATGGATTTCTGAAAAACCACTAAAAAATGAGGGCACAACCAAAAAGGAGAAATTCATAGCTTTAAAATGACGTATATTGGAAGACAATCCGATAATGTACAAACTTTTAGACAGTAATTGTTCGTAAAATATTCCCAACCTCGAAAAACAGCAAAAGTTTGCAAATGAAAACACCAACTGAAAATTCAAGGGGCAAGAGAGATGGCCAATGAAAATTTCTGAGATCAATAAAGACCTTTAAAGGACCCGAAATAACAAAAAATCGAGAATAGATGTCTATTATTAATAAAAATATGAGTAATTTCCCGACACTCGAAAAAAAAGTTGTTACAAAATCTTTGACCCATTTTATAAATATGGTGGAAATATAAAAATGGGCCTTGAATCATTGGATATGATAGCTGTGGATTTCCCCTTTCATGTGAATTTTGAATCGTAAAAAAATATGCATTTTTACCCGAGATATTGAATAATGAGTAAGTGCAAAGAACCCGCTCTTTCGACGAACATAAAAATCCCGCTTGAGGGCCATTATCTCGAAAACTATCAAGTTTTCGGCAAAAACTATAAGGACCATTTTTGTAGATAATGACCTGATCTTCATTTTTCCCCTATATAAAAAATCTCTAAATGCCATATTTTAGAAGATATTGCACTGTATATGGTCTCGGTATCGCCCATAATATTTTCAATAATGTCTCGTCTCGTCTCTTTCGAGAAAAATCTCGCTCTCGTGTGAAGCCCTAGAAATAGGACTAAAGGAGTTACTAGTCTCTGAGACAGGGCATATTTTACCACTAGGCCTACTAGGCCCGTGCCTAGTACTAGTACCTAATGATCAGAGGGCTCGTTATTTGTTTTTAGGTATCTAAATATATATTTTTATATTTTATTTTGGTTTTTTACATGGACGTCCTTATAACAAAAATTAAAACAGAGTCTTTAAGCCTATTGGTTACATTCCCAACTCAGTTAAATGGGCCCTGCTCTGAAACTTTCCTCAGGAGCTAAGTAGAAGTAAGGGTCACAATAGATCTTTTAGGTCCAATATACATGCAAGAGTTTTGCATGTTAAATTAGATTTGATTACTATATGTCTATTTCAAATAGACTATAATATGTGTAGTAACTTCGCGATTTATTAGAAATTTGAGAATTATAGTCTATTTGGAAATGATCGAGATTGTGTTCAGAAGAATTATTTGAAAAACCTCTCTCCGGTAGTGATTTGCAGTTTTAATGTGAATGATTTTGTGAAAACATTCTGCATCGTGTCAAAGTCATTTGTTAACTTTAAAAAGTAACTGTAACTGTTTATTGCTTTTTGAAGAATTTCGGGACTTCACAATGAAGCTTAAGTAGATAGTTTATATAGGGTTATTTATGGCAGTGGAAGCCAACGATATATTTAGAACAAATTTGACTCCCTACATTCTACTGAAATGTCAGCTAAATTACCTAAGAAAATAAAATTTGTCACATTCACTGGATATTTCATAAAATGCAGTTTTTTGAACATTTTTCTTCATTTTTTTTATTCAATTTTTGTTAGGATAGCTCTTGAAGTATTGGTAAAGTACGACCAGAAATCTAAGAAGGTCGTAAATCAATATAAGCCGACGACCCTCATTATTTACCTATTGTTCGAAAAATAGAATTGAATACCAATAGAATGATGCTACCGAAACGTTGAAATCGCTCCATATTTTTTGATGGGCTTAAAATAAAGTTCCGATCTTTCGAAAAAGTACTTACCAAGAAAATTCGCCGGAACAGTTCCAAATCCCCCACCAGCCGCCAGATGTCCCAAAGGTATAGGGTGATGCTGTAAAATCGTCGGTCTTTGTGGCGCCGACGGCTTACTAGGCCTCGGAGCCAAAATACTATCAATAGTAAACAACGAACTACTGGTGGTACTGCTAGAAGAAGCAGCGCTACCCCTTAATTTGTTCCCATAAACCGGCTTGAAACCTTCTCCGAGAAAAACGTTTCCAAAAAAATCGCTTCTTTGCTGCGACGTTTCAACCATTTTGACGTCCTCTTCGGAGAAATCGTCTTCGCACCAATCCAAGTCACTGTCGCGTTTGAACGAAGCCAGCGTGACTATTTTTTGCCGAAAACTAATCGAAAACAACCATCACTGTACCAAAAATGAGACTCGTAGGCTGGAGATAACCGAACACGGCAAAGATGAGAGTTTCGCTCCTCCCATCCCGACTGCCATTGGCGATGGGGGAACTATGCGGACCAATCTGGATAGAGGGTCGCGTGCAATGAGGGGTGATATCCTGCTAAATGGTACAAATAGAGTTGTCACCGGGATATCTGATACGTATTAGGGGTGTTTTGTCGTTTTGTGTATTGTCCGACGGTTTTAATGTTGTCATCGTTTTAGGCCATACATGGGCGGAACAGGATCGTGAAAACTGAAGGGATTTTTCAAATTTATTTATTGTTTAACCCAACGGATTACAAAAGGGAACTATAATTGTTTAAAACAGCGGGGTACGTAAGTTTATTATGTTCAATTCTGGTGTCGAATGGACGTCCCTGATCATAGTTAGGTACCTATCTTCGTTTGGAATGATCATAAACCTAACATTACCTCAATAACTATAAATTTTCCAATGATTTTTATTGTTTTTTTAGTGTTTCTAGGTCCAATACTAATGGAATTGAAATGGGACTATCTAGGAACTGTGCTAGTACGTCCCTGATCATAGTTAGGTACCTATCTTGGTTTGAAATGATCATAAAACTAACATTACCTCAATAAATATACATTTTCCAACGATTTTGATTGTTTTCTTAGTGTATCTAGGTCCAATACTAATGGAATTGAAATGGGACTATCTAGGAACTGTGCTAGTACGTCCCTGATCATAGTTAGGTACCTATCTTGGTTTGAAATGATCATAAAACTAACATTACCTCAATAAATATACATTTTCCAACGATTTTGATTGTTTTCTTAGTGTATCTAGGTCCAATACTAATGGAATTGAAATGAGACTATCTAGGAACTGTGCTAGTACGTCCCTGATCATAGTTAGGTACCTATCTTGGTTTGAAATGATCATAAAACTAACATTACCTCAATAAATATACATTTTCCAACGATTTTGATTGTTTTCTTAGTGTATCTAGGTCCAATACTAATGAAATTGTAATGGGACTATCTTGGAACTGTGCTAGTACGTCCCTGATCATAGTTAGGTACCTATCTTCGTTTAGAATGATCATAAACCTAACATTACCTCAATAACTATAAATTTTCCAATGATTTTTATTGTTTTCTTAGTGTATCTAGGTCCAATACTAATAGAATTAAAATGGTACTATCTTGGAACTGTGCTAGTACGTCCCTGATCATAGTTAGGTACCTATCTTGGTTTGAAATGATCATAAAACTAACATTACCTCAATAAATATACATTTTCCAACGATTTTGATTGTTTTCTTAGTGTATCTAGGTCCAATACTAATGAAATTGAAATGGGACTATCTTGGAGCTGTGCTAGTACGTCCCTGATCATAGTTAGGTACCTATCTTGGTTTGGAATGATCATAAACCTAACATTACCTCAATAACTATACATTTCCCAACGATTTTGATTGTTTTATTAGTGTATCTAGGTCCAATACTAATGAAATTGTAATGGGACTATCTTGGAACTGTGCTAGTACGTCCCTGATCATAGTTAGGTACCTATCTTGGTTTGGAATGATCATAAACCTAACATTACCTCAATAACTATACATTTCCCAACGATTTTGATTGTTTTCTTAGTGTATCTAGGTCCAATACTAATGAAATTGTAATGGGACTATCTTGGAACTGTGCTAGTACGTCCCTGATCATAGTTAGGTACCTATCTTCGTTTGGAATGATCATAAACCTAATATTACCTCAATAACTATACATTTCCCAACGATTTTGATTGTTTTCTTAGTGTATCTAGGACCAATACTAATGAAATTGTAATGGGACTATCTTGGAATTGTGCTAGTACGTCCCTGATCATAGTTAGGTACCTATCTTCGTTTAGAATGATCATAAACCTAACATTACCTCAATAACTATAAATTTTCCAATGATTTTTATTGTTTTCTTAGTGTATCTAGGTCCAATACTAATAGAATTAAAATGGTACTATCTTGGAACTGTGCTAGTACGTCCCTGATCATAGTTAGGTACCTATCTTGGTTTGAAATGATCATAAAACTAACATTACCTCAATAAATATACATTTTCCAACGATTTTGATTGTTTTCTTAGTGTATCTAGGTCCAATACTAATGAAATTGAAATGGGACTATCTTGGAGCTGTGCTAGTACGTCCCTGATCATAGTTAGGTACCTATCTTGGTTTGGAATGATCATAAACCTAACATTACCTCAATAACTATACATTTCCCAACGATTTTGATTGTTTTTTTAGTGTTTCTAGGTCCAATACTAATGGAATTGAAATGGGACTATCTAGGAACTGTGCTAGTACGTCCCTGATCATAGTTAGGTACCTATCTTGGTTTGAAATGATCATAAAACTAACATTACCTCAATAAATATACATTTTCCAACGATTTTGATTGTTTTCTTAGTGTATCTAGGTCCAATACTAATGGAATTGAAATGGGACTATCTAGGAACTGTGCTAGTACGTCCCTGATCATAGTTAGGTACCTATCTTGGTTTGAAATGATCATAAAACTAACATTACCTCAATAAATATACATTTTCCAACGATTTTGATTGTTTTCTTAGTGTATCTAGGTCCAATACTAATGGAATTGAAATGAGACTATCTAGGAACTGTGCTAGTACGTCCCTGATCATAGTTAGGTACCTATCTTGGTTTGAAATGATCATAAAACTAACATTACCTCAATAAATATACATTTTCCAACGATTTTGATTGTTTTCTTAGTGTATCTAGGTCCAATACTAATGAAATTGTAATGGGACTATCTTGGAACTGTGCTAGTACGTCCCTGATCATAGTTAGGTACCTATCTTCGTTTAGAATGATCATAAACCTAACATTACCTCAATAACTATAAATTTTCCAATGATTTTTATTGTTTTCTTAGTGTATCTAGGTCCAATACTAATAGAATTAAAATGGTACTATCTTGGAACTGTGCTAGTACGTCCCTGATCATAGTTAGGTACCTATCTTGGTTTGAAATGATCATAAAACTAACATTACCTCAATAAATATACATTTTCCAACGATTTTGATTGTTTTCTTAGTGTATCTAGGTCCAATACTAATGAAATTGAAATGGGACTATCTTGGAGCTGTGCTAGTACGTCCCTGATCATAGTTAGGTACCTATCTTGGTTTGGAATGATCATAAACCTAACATTACCTCAATAACTATACATTTCCCAACGATTTTGATTGTTTTATTAGTGTATCTAGGTCCAATACTAATGAAATTGTAATGGGACTATCTTGGAACTGTGCTAGTACGTCCCTGATCATAGTTAGGTACCTATCTTGGTTTGGAATGATCATAAACCTAACATTACCTCAATAACTATACATTTCCCAACGATTTTGATTGTTTTCTTAGTGTATCTAGGTCCAATACTAATGAAATTGTAATGGGACTATCTTGGAACTGTGCTAGTACGTCCCTGATCATAGTTAGGTACCTATCTTCGTTTGGAATGATCATAAACCTAATATTACCTCAATAACTATACATTTCCCAACGATTTTGATTGTTTTCTTAGTGTATCTAGGACCAATACTAATGAAATTGTAATGGGACTATCTTGGAATTGTGCTAGTACGTCCCTGATCATAGTTAGGTACCTATCTTCGTTTAGAATGATCATAAACCTAACATTACCTCAATAACTATAAATTTTCCAATGATTTTTATTGTTTTCTTAGTGTATCTAGGTCCAATACTAATAGAATTAAAATGGTACTATCTTGGAACTGTGCTAGTACGTCCCTGATCATAGTTAGGTACCTATCTTGGTTTGAAATGATCATAAAACTAACATTACCTCAATAAATATACATTTTCCAACGATTTTGATTGTTTTCTTAGTGTATCTAGGTCCAATACTAATGAAATTGAAATGGGACTATCTTGGAGCTGTGCTAGTACGTCCCTGATCATAGTTAGGTACCTATCTTGGTTTGGAATGATCATAAACCTAACATTACCTCAATAACTATACATTTCCCAACGATTTTGATTGTTTTTTTAGTGTTTCTAGGTCCAATACTAATGGAATTGAAATGGGACTATCTAGGAACTGTGCTAGTACGTCCCTGATCATAGTTAGGTACCTATCTTGGTTTGAAATGATCATAAAACTAACATTACCTCAATAAATATACATTTTCCAACGATTTTGATTGTTTTCTTAGTGTATCTAGGTCCAATACTAATGAAATTGAAATGGGACTATCTTGGAGCTGTGCTAGTACGTCCCTGATCATAGTTAGGTACCTATCTTGGTTTGGAATGATCATAAACCTAACATTACCTCAATAACTATACATTTCCCAACGATTTTGATTGTTTTTTTAGTGTTTCTAGGTCCAATACTAATGGAATTGAAATGGGACTATCTAGGAACTGTGCTAGTACGTCCCTGATCATAGTTAGGTACCTATCTTGGTTTGAAATGATCATAAAACTAACATTACCTCAATAAATATACATTTTCCAACGATTTTGATTGTTTTCTTAGTGTATCTAGGTCCAATACTAATGGAATTGAAATGGGACTATCTAGGAACTGTGCTAGTACGTCCCTGATCATAGTTAGGTACCTATCTTGGTTTGAAATGATCATAAAACTAACATTACCTCAATAAATATACATTTTCCAACGATTTTGATTGTTTTCTTAGTGTATCTAGGTCCAATACTAATGGAATTGAAATGAGACTATCTAGGAACTGTGCTAGTACGTCCCTGATCATAGTTAGGTACCTATCTTGGTTTGAAATGATCATAAAACTAACATTACCTCAATAAATATACATTTTCCAACGATTTTGATTGTTTTCTTAGTGTATCTAGGTCCAATACTAATGAAATTGTAATGGGACTATCTTGGAACTGTGCTAGTACGTCCCTGATCATAGTTAGGTACCTATCTTCGTTTAGAATGATCATAAACCTAACATTACCTCAATAACTATAAATTTTCCAATGATTTTTATTGTTTTCTTAGTGTATCTAGGTCCAATACTAATAGAATTAAAATGGTACTATCTTGGAACTGTGCTAGTACGTCCCTGATCATAGTTAGGTACCTATCTTGGTTTGAAATGATCATAAAACTAACATTACCTCAATAAATATACATTTTCCAACGATTTTGATTGTTTTCTTAGTGTATCTAGGTCCAATACTAATGAAATTGAAATGGGACTATCTTGGAGCTGTGCTAGTACGTCCCTGATCATAGTTAGGTACCTATCTTGGTTTGGAATGATCATAAACCTAACATTACCTCAATAACTATACATTTCCCAACGATTTTGATTGTTTTATTAGTGTATCTAGGTCCAATACTAATGAAATTGTAATGGGACTATCTTGGAACTGTGCTAGTACGTCCCTGATCATAGTTAGGTACCTATCTTGGTTTGGAATGATCATAAACCTAACATTACCTCAATAACTATACATTTCCCAACGATTTTGATTGTTTTCTTAGTGTATCTAGGTCCAATACTAATGAAATTGTAATGGGACTATCTTGGAACTGTGCTAGTACGTCCCTGATCATAGTTAGGTACCTATCTTCGTTTGGAATGATCATAAACCTAATATTACCTCAATAACTATACATTTCCCAACGATTTTGATTGTTTTCTTAGTGTATCTAGGACCAATACTAATGAAATTGTAATGGGACTATCTTGGAATTGTGCTAGTACGTCCCTGATCATAGTTAGGTACCTATCTTCGTTTAGAATGATCATAAACCTAACATTACCTCAATAACTATAAATTTTCCAATGATTTTTATTGTTTTCTTAGTGTATCTAGGTCCAATACTAATAGAATTAAAATGGTACTATCTTGGAACTGTGCTAGTACGTCCCTGATCATAGTTAGGTACCTATCTTGGTTTGAAATGATCATAAAACTAACATTACCTCAATAAATATACATTTTCCAACGATTTTGATTGTTTTCTTAGTGTATCTAGGTCCAATACTAATGAAATTGAAATGGGACTATCTTGGAGCTGTGCTAGTACGTCCCTGATCATAGTTAGGTACCTATCTTGGTTTGGAATGATCATAAACCTAACATTACCTCAATAACTATACATTTCCCAACGATTTTGATTGTTTTATTAGTGTATCTAGGTCCAATACTAATGAAATTGTAATGGGACTATCTTGGAACTGTGCTAGTACGTCCCTGATCATAGTTAGGTACCTATCTTGGTTTGAAATGATCATAAAACTAACATTACCTCAATAACTATACATTTCCCAACGATTTTGATTGTTTTCTTAGTGTATCTAGGTCCAATACTAATGAAATTGTAATGGGACTATCTTGGAACTGTGCTAGTACGTCCCTGATCATAGTTAGGTACCTATCTTCGTTTAGAATGATCATAAACCTAACATTACCTCAATAACTATAAATTTTCCAATGATTTTTATTGTTTTCTTAGTGTATCTAGGTCCAATACTAATAGAATTAAAATGGTACTATCTTGGAACTGTGCTAGTACGTCCCTGATCATAGTTAGGTACCTATCTTGGTTTGAAATGATCATAAAACTAACATTACCTCAATAAATATACATTTTCCAACGATTTTGATTGTTTTCTTAGTGTATCTAGGTCCAATACTAATGAAATTGAAATGGGACTATCTTGGAGCTGTGCTAGTACGTCCCTGATCATAGTTAGGTACCTATCTTGGTTTGGAATGATCATAAACCTAACATTACCTCAATAACTATACATTTCCCAACGATTTTGATTGTTTTATTAGTGTATCTAGGTCCAATACTAATGAAATTGTAATGGGACTATCTTGGAACTGTGCTAGTACGTCCCTGATCATAGTTAGGTACCTATCTTGGTTTGGAATGATCATAAACCTAACATTACCTCAATAACTATACATTTCCCAACGATTTTGATTGTTTTCTTAGTGTATCTAGGTCCAATACTAATGAAATTGTAATGGGACTATCTTGGAACTGTGCTAGTACGTCCCTGATCATAGTTAGGTACCTATCTTCGTTTGGAATGATCATAAACCTAACATTACCTCAATAACTATACATTTCCCAACGATTTTGATTGTTTTCTTAGTGTATCTAGGACCAATACTAATGAAATTGTAATGGGACTATCTTGGAATTGTGCTAGTACGTCCCTGATCATAGTTAGGTACCTATCTTCGTTTAGAATGATCATAAACCTAACATTACCTCAATAACTATAAATTTTCCAATGATTTTTATTGTTTTCTTAGTGTATCTAGGTCCAATACTAATAGAATTAAAATGGTACTATCTTGGAACTGTGCTAGTACGTCCCTGATCATAGTTAGGTACCTATCTTGGTTTGAAATGATCATAAAACTAACATTACCTCAATAAATATACATTTTCCAACGATTTTGATTGTTTTCTTAGTGTATCTAGGTCCAATACTAATGAAATTGAAATGGGACTATCTTGGAGCTGTGCTAGTACGTCCCTGATCATAGTTAGGTACCTATCTTGGTTTGGAATGATCATAAACCTAACATTACCTCAATAACTATACATTTCCCAACGATTTTGATTGTTTTATTAGTGTATCTAGGTCCAATACTAATGAAATTGTAATGGGACTATCTTGGAACTGTGCTAGTACGTCCCTGATCATAGTTAGGTACCTATCTTGGTTTGAAATGATCATAAAACTAACATTACCTCAATAACTATACATTTCCCAACGATTTTGATTGTTTTCTTAGTGTATCTAGGTCCAATACTAATGAAATTGTAATGGGACTATCTTGGAACTGTGCTAGTACGTCCCTGATCATAGTTAGGTACCTATCTTCGTTTAGAATGATCATAAACCTAACATTACCTCAATAACTATAAATTTTCCAATGATTTTTATTGTTTTCTTAGTGTATCTAGGTCCAATACTAATAGAATTAAAATGGTACTATCTTGGAACTGTGCTAGTACGTCCCTGATCATAGTTAGGTACCTATCTTGGTTTGAAATGATCATAAAACTAACATTACCTCAATAAATATACATTTTCCAACGATTTTGATTGTTTTCTTAGTGTATCTAGGTCCAATACTAATGAAATTGAAATGGGACTATCTTGGAGCTGTGCTAGTACGTCCCTGATCATAGTTAGGTACCTATCTTGGTTTGGAATGATCATAAACCTAACATTACCTCAATAACTATACATTTCCCAACGATTTTGATTGTTTTATTAGTGTATCTAGGTCCAATACTAATGAAATTGTAATGGGACTATCTTGGAACTGTGCTAGTACGTCCCTGATCATAGTTAGGTACCTATCTTGGTTTGGAATGATCATAAACCTAACATTACCTCAATAACTATACATTTCCCAACGATTTTGATTGTTTTCTTAGTGTATCTAGGTCCAATACTAATGAAATTGTAATGGGACTATCTTGGAACTGTGCTAGTACGTCCCTGATCATAGTTAGGTACCTATCTTCGTTTGGAATGATCATAAACCTAACATTACCTCAATAACTATACATTTCCCAACGATTTTGATTGTTTTCTTAGTGTATCTAGGACCAATACTAATGAAATTGTAATGGGACTATCTTGGAATTGTGCTAGTACGTCCCTGATCATAGTTAGGTACCTATCTTGGTTTGGAATGATCATAAGCCTAACACTACCTCAATCTACATTTCCCAACGATTTTGACTGTTTTCTTGGTGTATATTTGAAGTCCAAGATACTAATGAAATTGAAATAGGATTTCCTCGGAACTATTCTAGTACGACACTGATCATAGTTAGGTACCTTTCTTAATTAGAATTATCATAAACCTAAACAGAACCTTAATAACTTTTTTATTTTAATTGTTTTCTTGGTGTATTTTCAATTTTGGGAAATATCCCAATCCCCAATAGGTATATTCTTATGACTTTATTTCATTTGTCTGTTAATTCAGTATTAAACCATTCTCAACATTCAAATACAGTGAAAAATTAAATATAAAATTTAAAATTTAACAGTCGACGTACCGCCGCTGTTTAAAAGGGCAGTAGGTGTGTTCCAAGAGCGGCATGGTGGGGATGCATAAGCCCTACAGGTAATCTCTAAAGTTATTCAAATTAAAGGCCTTCAAAATGATAATGACTCCTTTATAGAGAAATAGATTTAAACTCACCCTTACCATATGCATAGGGGATGTTTATTCTATTTGGTGTATTTTAGTGATTGAAATAAAAAAATTGTGACATTCGGTGGGGGTAAAGATGAAGAAAAATCTTCCACAACGGTGTCATAACAATACTGGTTTGATTAAGTATTTAAAACTGCTATTGTCTATAGCAACGTATTTCAGAAATCTCGATCTAATAACTTCTTCGACGTTTAAATTTCGCTACTGTACAATACTCCCCTCGTATTGTCTCAACAACATTTTTCCCTTGTTCCAATAAAAAATGCTTTCCAATTACGTGAGCTTAGTTACCTCCTCACTTGTAGTATATAACTAGCTCCATCTATGGACAAAGCAACAAACTCAGCTCAATAGAAACTGTCAAGTAATAATCTTGGTGTATCTAAAAAAAAATAAGATACTACACGACATCAATTTTTGCGAGTTTTTGTATTAGTACATCTAACGTCATCTATGAGCGAGGTGGTGAACTACACTGTACTGGAACCTGGTTTTGCAGGACTTGAAATGTATTTATTCTAGCGCCATCTATTAACGAGGTGAGAAGTTGGATGAATTTTCGTGCTTCCTTTTAGGTTTTCGTTTCAACTGTTTTTTGGAATATAAAAAAATAAAGTAGAATCCAAGAAATTCATCACTCGAGTTGAGAAATAACTTTTCTTAATTGAATACAACTATCTCCATCTATGGAGGAAGCAGCAGACTCCATCTATGGAAAAGTAAAGCAGTAACGAAGCTTCGTGATTATTTTATGTGAGTGTAGCGTCATCTTTGACCAAGGGGATGAACTAAGACGTATCGGAAATATTGGTCAAGAAAAGGTTTAGTTCATACAGCGCCATCAATTATCCAATTGTAGAACTTTGAATGTACTTTTTTTGCGCCGTCTATAAACGAGGAGAGAAGCTAAATTTATTTTCTTCCCGTTGTGTACTTTTGTTTCACTGAATAAAACTAGCTACATCTAGGGACAATGCGGCGAACTCAACTGTATAAAAACTTGATTGAATTGAGTATGTATCAAGGTATACTTAATGTCATCTAGGGATGAAGTGAGGAACTAAATAGCATTGTGAATTACTTTTATGGTACCTCTAGCGTCATCATTGAACAAGGAAATGAACTAAAATGTATTGTAATCTTGTTGTTTAAGAAAATGTTTTCAAATACACAGCGTCATCTTTCATCCATTTGTAGAACTTTGAATGTACTTTACTTCCGCCATCTATGAACGGGTAGAGAAATTAAATTATATTAGATCGTAGTTCAAGCAAATTGTTGAGGGAGGTACATATCGCGCCATCTATGAACATGGAGAGGAGTTAAACTATATTGGAAGGTTGTCCAAGCAAATAGACCGTTTCAACGAAAGACATCCTGTGGTAGCGGCGATCGTTGTCCACTTATATATTTATATAGTAATTAATAGAAGCTAACTGTAATTTTAAAAGAAAACTGTACCCACAGAACTGGTAGATTTACAAAATTACGTTAAAAGTGTCACTGTTTACTCGTTCACTATACGAGACCTATATGTGTCCTCGTTCTTTCGTCGAGTCCCTAAAAAAAGCGAAGAAATATACCGTTGCCGTAATCTTAGATACATTTGTCCAAGATCTAAGTTACAGTCTTCTTTTAGAATTACAGTTAGCTTCTATTAATTACTATATAAATCTATAGGTGGACAACGGTCGCCGCTACCACAAGATGTCTTCCGTTAAAACGGTCTATTGTTGAGGGAGATATAAATAACGCCATCTAAGAACGGGGAGAAGAATTAAATTATATTAGAACATTGTTCAAGCTAATTGTTAAGGGATGTACATCTAGCGCCATCTATGAACGGGGAGAGGTAATGAATTATATTAGAACGTTGTTCAAGCTAATTGTTAAGGGATGTACATCTAGCGCCATCTATGAACAGGGAGAGGTAATAAATTATAATGGAACGTTGTTCAGGCGAATTGTCGAGAAATGTACATCTCGCGCAATCTATGAACGGGGAGAGGAATTAAATAATATTAGAAGGTTGTTCAAGCGATTTGTTGAGGGATGTACATATGACGCCATTTATGAACGGGAAGAGGAATTAAATATATTAGTACGTTGTTCAAGCAATTTGTTAAGGGATGTACATATGACGCCATCTATTAACGGGAAAAGGAGTTTGTAGCCTCGTTTCAAGAAATCTGCATGGTGCATTAAGCGTCATTTCTCTTCCAGTTGTGGAATGGCCAGCGCCATCTACGAATAAATAGCGAAACTAAGCGAATTTCATTGGGATTGTTATTTTTGGGTATGAAAAAAAAAACCGAAAAATATCCTACAAAATAATTTATTTACAATAAAATGCGACGTTAAAAATAACATCAAACGTTTATTTATATCTAAATTAAAGAAAAAGTTTCAAGCCGGCAACAGATCGAAATCGTCGGAAACGTGCACCATCGGAACGTGAGTATCGTCGATTTTCGGCGTAGTTTTCCGATCGCACAAACTCAACTCCTTCAATTTCCATTCCCAATCCATTTTTTGAACGGCGTGCAGAGATTCGGCTTCGTTGTGATGTCGCAACAACATGTGTTCTTTGATTTTTTCCCATTTGTCGTCGACATCTTGTAGCCAACTCAAAAACAAACGACCTGTAACAAAATAAATACCGTTTTAAACGAAATTCTACAGGAATGGGGTTGTCCCCGTACGCAATTTCTCACCGTTATATCGAGATCTGGCGTTTCGATCTTTCTCTTCTTGTTCGGGAGTGATGAGATTGTAAACTTCTTCGTCTCTGATGATGGTGCATACGGAAAACGGTAGCGATTGATTGGCCAAAGCTCGAGCCGCTCTACCGTGCACTCGCAAAATTTCTTGTTCCACCGACAATACCAATTTTTCCTTTTCTATTACGTGCTAAAAGAGCGAAAACAGAAAGAACTTAAAATATGTAATTATTAGACAAGTAGTACGAAATTTTGGAGTACGGAAACTTTTGCAACATCCTGTATGTAGCGGGGAATATTAATACGTTGATACTGTGGAAATAACGTCAATTGATAATAATTTATTGTTTAAAAATTTACCTGCGTTCTCAATCTGTACCTTTCCTTCTCTTGATCGGTGAACAGATCTTTCATTTGTTGCGGCAACGATTGCGGGAAGGTTATGTTCGGCGTCGTCGGAGCGGTACCGGCCAAAACGTACGTACACCTGTTCATCAAATAATCCTTGAAACCTTGCGGTGGTTTCGGCTGTACCGGAAACAATCCCCGACGTCTTTTGGAGATCTAAACAAAATGACCGACGATGAACTTGTTGAATGGAACGGAATGTATCAATAAGAAAGATTTAACACTTACTTGTTTTCTAATATTCAAAAACAGTTGGTAGCAATTGGTAATGGGTTGTTCGTGCGGATGTACTTGTGCTTCGGTCGAGGATTCTTGCGTATCGCAAGGAGGAGGTGCGGTGTCTTTGTTCTGTTTCATTTTTCGTTTCCGCGGATGTAATTCTACGGCAGGCGGTGCTAGAACCGTAGGAGCCGGTGTCGAGGTTGACGAAGTGGATGAAGTTTCAGCTTCTGCGTTCGATTGAGCCTGAAACATACAAAAATGTATAAAACGAAAGTATTTAAAAAACCAAAAAAAAAATAACTAACTCCATCAGCGTCTTCGGCGTCTTCTTTTTTTTCTTCTTTAATTGCAGTGACCGGAACTTCCGGATTGCCGGTAACTGCGTTCGGATCTTTTTCGTTTGTATTTTCCGTATTCGTCGAACTGGGTACGACGTAAGGAAGAGCGGGATGTAAACGCTGCGAACTATTTTTTCCGTTACGTCCGGCTCCGCTTTCCTGCTCCGTTATGTTCGTTTGAGGAATGACGATTTTCAAGGGAGGTACCTATAACAAAAAATTACTTTTTATTAAGATTTTAAAAAAATGGATAAAATTTCTCACTTTCAAATCCGTTTTTCCGTCTTCAGCTTCGGGATCGGACCCGGAAGGTTTCGGACTCGAACACGGACTCTTTTTTTCGGAATTAACTTTGGAAGAATTCGATGTTCCCGATTTTACTTGATTTCCGGTCGATTGTTTATTACCTTGACCCTTATTTTGTCCTAAAAACAATACAAAAATTAACTCGATGAAAGAAGAACTACTTTTAAAAATTGCATAGAAAATGGGTATTTTACAACTAAAATGAACCCCTTACAAAAATTCAAAACCAATCAACTCACCGGTATTCCTCTGATTAGTCGATTTTCCCTCTTTAACGTTCTCTTCTTTGCGCTTCTTCCTTCTCGTTTCTTCGTCACCTGTACCGGTGGTGGTGGTGCTGGTACTGCCGGCTTCTTCTTGATTCTCGTTCGAATCGTAAAAACTTCTTTTAGCAGCCGCGGTGGCGTTTTCGTCCGAAGCTTGCGTCGTTACAGGAGCTATTCCTAAGGGATCGACTTCGTCCACTTCCATTTCCGTTTTATCCGAAGGATTTTGTTTGCGTTCGTCAGAAGAAGAAGAATCACCCTATAAATTTTAAATAATATATAAAGATTTAAAAAAAAATTGTATTTACCTCTTTGGAAGATTTAAATTCGTATACGTCATCCGTAGCCGAGGTTCCCGAAGTCGTCGTCGCCGACGTTCCCGTCGTGGAAACGGCCGTTCCCGACGCCGTCGAACTCTTCACGTCCATCGAATCGTCCTTTTGGGATTTATTCGACGTCGCGGCGGTACTACTACTACTACTCGTACTCCCAACGACGTTGTTGCCGCCACCACTGGAAGAAGCGGTGGCCGTTGTGGGAGTCGCTTCGCCGCCCGACGTAATTTTTTTGTCATCCCTTGTAGAGCGAGATACTGCTCTCGATCCAGATGTAGAATCTGTCAAAAGGAAAAAAAATTAATAACGAAATAAATATTTTATCGGAAAATAAATACGATTTTCGGATTTTCCGACCCAAAATACATAATATAGCACGTTCAGTACAAAATCCGTTGCACGTCATCAAAGTGTCGAAAAAGAGACGTTCGTTTATATCATGTCATTCGATTGCTGCTGTCAATCCTCTGTCAATCACTATGTTAAGCCTCTCTAAACTCAATAAATATTGAAATGTGTAGGTCGCATTGTATTAAAAAATATAAATATATGTTTAAAAAAAGGTTTCGTAATTAATTTCATATCAAATACAGCTCGTAGGTTAATTAAATATTAAACTCAAACTAACGTCAGTCTTAATAAAAACTTTTTATATTGGCAAAAATGCGCGCTGTTGCCGCGATTAAAATGGTTTATTTCTGGTTCAGTTGACATCTTGACATTTTTGGGGTTATGATGTGACAAAAACTGCAAAGAACTGTGAGTAATTTTTCACAAGCAGTGATGAGTTATTAAAGTTAAAGTCACATCCAAAAAAACGTATAAATGAAACTTAATAATACTGCAATAATTGATGCATTTACTCCTGATACTATTTACAGCGTTTATGAAGCAAGTAAGTATAAGTTTAATAATATACCCAATCAACTGTATTTATTATATTCTGTTACATTATTCTTAATACTTGGCAATTATACATGGACATTTTTTTACAGATAATCATGTCACTTTAAACATGTTACTGCAGTAATTGAAGGAAGAACAGTAATTATTCAATGTAGAATATTCCTGAGTAGTTTACTAAAATATGATACACATCCACAAAGAGGACTTATGGAACTTTCAACAAAAATAAACCACTGTATAAATTTGTTTTTATTAATGAATCCTGAATTTTCCAAAATAGTGCTTCATGTCAAAAGGTATGTTACAATATTAATGTAAAATTTTAGATGCTAAATTGTTTTTATTCTAGATATTTTGTATTACATGCTGAGAATGAAGATGGTTATATTGATGGAGCAGGAAATATATTTTTATATGAATCTCAGTTGAGTTATTATCATGGGAAAATGAATGAAGAACATGTTATTAAATGGTTTGAAAACCAATTACTATTGAATCTTTCTGAACTTCTAATAAATTATGGACAATGCTTTTCGATAATATTAGGTTAATGACAAAATATAGAATTTAATCAACAAATGTTGAAGCTGAGCTTATTTATATTGAAGCCTAGTAAGTAGATACAAACTGTATTTGAACAGTGATATAGCAAATTATATGTTAGAATTCAGAAGATTACACAACTAGTTTAATACATTTAAAATTCTTACTTCAAATTATACCTAGTAGACAATAAATGCTGTTTTACTTTTATTTTTACAAAAATAATAATATAGGTATATTTGAAAAGAAATAAATTGGTTGTTTGAATACTGCCCTTTCAATAAATGTTTTTTTCAGAAACAAACCCCCAACAAAATACATTGTGGATATGATAGAACAGTATAGTCACAAAGTAATACCTACCATCTTTCAAAAAATCCTATTGAGTTAATACAGGGTACTGCCAAGCAAGCCGATAGATGCATTCCAAAAGTTGCGGGTTGGAATTGGTTTGACCGTGAACCTCTCAAATTTAAAAGATCTCTATTTGACAATTATTGTTCTACCTTATTTAAAAAAATAGTATTACAATCTTTTCGGTGTAGTAACTAATTTATAAATTTGCAATGTTTCTTTTTAATAAAACAATTCCATAAAAATTGGGGTGGCATTATTTACTATTTTATTTTAATCATGATATTCAAAATAAGTAATTCTGGCAGCATTTTCTAAAGGCAAATGTGTATATCACAAAGTTTTATAAAAACTACAAAGAATTAATTTAATAGTTTTTATTGAATTGAAAGGTCTCATTTGATCAATCGTTTTATTAGCAATACTTTCAGTTGCGGTAGATGCTGGAGAGCTAAAACAAAATGGTAAATATAAATTTGGATTGATTAGAAGATGATGGAGTGAAAAATAATTCACCAATATACTGATAATTATAATATGTATTGATTTCAGTGCTACGATTTAGTCAATCATTCGCATATACCTTCACTCGGAGAATAGAATGGATTTGCTCTCCTTTTCTGAGCTGTGGTGGTGCTCGCTGCACAATTTTCTTTTGCTACGATCAATGATCATATATCTCAGGATGATTTTCCTTGTTGAAAATGACCTACACACTAAAGCTTCACATCCCGGCACTTCTAAAAAAATGTTAAGATTTATTTCACCAAAATATAAAATAAAATTGCCTACCTTTAAAAAGGAGGTAGATCCAGGTTATCAGAACTTTTTTATTTATAATTTGTCTGTAAACCTTACATCAATCTTTCATATTGTAGTGACAACATTTTAGAAGCCAACATGTACTTAGGTAATTGTAACCTAAAAATTATATTAGATAATATTTTTTCCTTGATACTATTTATACATACATGCATTTTAAATACTAGAATAGTTCCATAACTTCTAACTAATTAAGTGTGTGGTATGAACATACAAATAAAAGTGTTAACTATTCCATACATACCTTTTTAGTGCTAAAAATAACTCCATAGTTTTTAAAATAAGAATTTCTTAGTGCTGTACGGTTAACATACAAATTAAAATTTTATATGTAACATCTCTGTATGTAACTGAAATAAGTCGAAGTTTCTTTGCACGCAATAACCATCAATAACTAAACCTAACCTAGAATATTTGATAAACTTCATTTGACATATACTAGATTCTCATACTATTTCAAGGGCTTGGCAACATAGTACAGTTATGACGTGCAACGGTTTTAATACTGAACGGGCTATAATTGACCGTTTCAACAATACCTTTATTATAAACCACTTTTTTGGATTTTTCGTCAAAAAACCGAAAATTTTTCGAAAATGTTTTTACATGCCATTCTTTAAAATGTCATTACGGCCAAACCGTTAAAGATATGACATTCATCTCTTGACCGTTAGATAGAGCGAAAATGGCTCTATCCGATGTATCATATTTGGTTTCTTCGATTTCATATATAAAAATGTTATTAAGAGTCGAAGTTGCATGATTTTTTTTTAGACATACTTTTCCTAAAAAAAGTGTATCACCTACGCCTATGGAATCGAAGAAAGCAAATAGACATAAATTGATAGTCGAAGGTCTATATTAACAATAAAAAAATATATCACTTCTCAGTTGTTATTTAAAAGCGAGTTATTAAAGGTCAAAGTTGAAAAATTTTAAAAAAATTTCTGGTTTCGACCCTTGCTACTAAATTTGAAAAAAATAATTTTTGAATTCCGATTTCGTTGAAAATTTGCATAAAGGGGTTTTTCGATACGGCAATTTCAAAAATTTTATCAGTTTTTCAAAAAAAAAATTGCTTTCCCGGAATATTCTAGAAAAATTCCGGAAAAGTACACCTTGTATCACAATTTTTAATTAATCACTCTGTATAAATTAATGAAATTAGAAATCGTTTAATGAGACTATGATTTATATTTATACGCCAGTACACGTAATCGAGGACATTTAGATAAAAGTAAGTAACGTCAAGCGAGACATTCTAAACTACTGTCGATAATAATTAATATGCAAAAAGATAAAAATATGATTATTTTGCGAAAAAAAATGTTTCAAGTTTATTATCTTTTATTGATATTTTATACAAAGCGTTTGAAACGGTTGAAAAAACTCGCCAAACTATCCGGGCAAGTCCGTCTCTGTTTGTGTTTTTTTTTCCGAACAACTGCTTGTATTTTTGAACGTCATAAGAAAAAAAATTGATTTTCTTTTCTAATTTATAGACTGAGAAAATTCAGAATAAAAAATCCAAAAGGGGAATCATTTAAATTGATTATTTATACACCCTCTATATATATAATTGAAATCGACTTCGACTTAATGTACCTATATAGTTTACAGAGTTCTATATACACACAACCACACACATTCATGTCATTGAGATAAGTTAACCTTGAAATATTTAAAATAACTAAAACAAAAATGTTTATGTAAGCAATTATTGTTGGTAAAATGTATCCTGAATCTTGATACGCGACGATTGCTTTTACGATGAAATAAACAAAAAAAAACAAATCAGTTAGTAATACAGTCGTTAGCTATCGCTCTGTATTTTTTTAAAGGTCCACGAGGTAACTCATTTGCAGAGTCAATTTTAAGGTTTACGAAACAAGATTTACTTAATTACAGTTACCTGTAAATAATTGTCATATTTTAGTAAAGCGTGATCTATAGTCGTCAAAAAATAATAGTTCAATACTATTAAACGTTTTACAAAATTAGAAAAATAAATTTCCAAAGAGCAGACCGTCCGCTAAGCAGCAACAACTACTTCTCGGGCTATATACCGAAACCGGTCTAAAAGTGATGTTATTCCTTCTAATCGCAAACTAAAATGGTTGGTTAAATCTTGTAGATCATACCGACCCCGTTTAACATAGAAGTGTAATTCAATGTCTGTCGGGGCATATAGCCAGAGAAGTAGTTGTTGCTTCTTAGTGGACGGTCGGCTCTTTGGAAATTTATTTTTCTAATTTTGTAAAGCGTTATAATAGTATTGAGCTAAGATTTTTTAGGTCACCTTCCTTGAAAATGGCCAGTTCTTTTTTAAGCTCTTTTACATGGCAAATATAGGTCTAATTCGATCATTCTCCCCATTAACGGCAATTAAAATAATTTCTAGGTCACAAAACACAAAATAAGAAAAAATTCACATTCCTCCATATTCTAAATATATCATACTTAAGGGGAAATAAAAACATATATATATAAACAGATTGCGAAAATCCCTTTCTTACAATGCGACTTATACAAGTACGACAAGGCAAATATGAGCAAAACTACGTGAAAGAGAGAGAAGACTTGTTATCTCAGCGATCAGTCCCCTCTACCAAAACAGTTGGGCGTGTGTTCATCGCCCCACTATTTCAACCGCTGTTGTCAGAAGCTCAGATTAATTTGTACAAATGATATTTTTGTCTCGTTATCGTTAACTTTTTTTCGAGCTCATGCACTATTAGGTAAAATTGAACACTTTCATCCGGCAACAGTGTCAACATGTTGGTAACGCACGCCGTCGTATTTGAAAATAAAACATTTTACAATGCCCACATTAAAATACGAAACCTGCGAAAAAGTGCAAATTATAAAATGGTATTTTGGAGGTCATTCGGCTGATGCAATAGTTAATTTGTTTATCGTGGCATTTGAAAATCGCCCAATTCCTTCACGAACAACAATTTTGAACATAGTTAATAATTTCGAAACAAAAATTAGCAATCATTTTTACAGATAAGTACATTTGGCAACACAACAGTTAAAATAAATAGGAGGGGACTGAATACACGCCCAACTGTTTTGGTAGAGGGGACTGATCGCTGGACTAACAAGTCTTCTCTCTCTTTCACGTAGTTTTGCTCATATTTTCCTTGTCGTACTTGTATAAGTCGCATTGTAAGAAAGGGATTTTCGCAATCTATATATATATATATATATATATATATTGTTATGGTATACAATAATTCAATGTGTGGTGATTTAATTTTATTGAATAGTATTATATACCACAAGTATCAGTATCAACCAGAACTTCAAATCAAACAAATTTTATATTTTAAGATGTATTTATTGATCTGAAATGTTTAAAATTCAATACTGTATCATATGCATGTAGATCTCAGGGCATGATATGGGTAGAGTGAGTTGTCTAAATTTAAGGAGTAAATTTGAAATGTAACAACCTTCAACGTCAAAATT
Organism: Lochmaea crataegi; assembly: GCA_947563755.1. Taxonomy (NCBI): domain Eukaryota; kingdom Metazoa; phylum Arthropoda; class Insecta; order Coleoptera; family Chrysomelidae; genus Lochmaea; species Lochmaea crataegi. The sequence goes on from OX387428.1 coordinate 1,767,196, forward strand.
AAATTAATGATAATTAAATAACTATCTCCAGATTGCAATCCGTGGATGGTCTCCTAGCCTATTACAACCTATATTAAAATAAAATTAACACAATTCCGCACAAACAAAATAACTCTCTCAATATCTTGTCGAAACACCGCCGGTAGCTGTATTGTCTAAATAGAAAACGACTTGTTCTCTGAAGCGAAGAAACTTTGCGTTGCGCAAAGGAAAGATTACTGGTAAACGTCTCGAATCTGGGTACTGGTTTACAATCAGCTGTTAGGTACAAGTTTTAGTATAAAATTATTTACATTACCATCATTTATTGCTGCATGATCTCTCTTGATCTTGAATTTGAACAACCTTTACTGCATTCAAATCGAAGGTAAGTTATTCAAAATATTTCTAACTCACTATTTCCTTTTTTATCCGTTTTATTTAAAGTTTTCGTACAATTAAACTTGTAACGTCCATTACTTTTTTTGTCTCTCCCTTAGTTACTTATCACCTAACAAACTTCCTTCCCGTTGCTAAAGAATATTCTTTTGTTTCTTCTTTATTTATTATAGAAATTACTAATTTTTCTTGAAATCCAGTTACTGACAGTTCATATTATTTAATCAAATAAAATGTCAATAACAACCAATGTTTTTGTACTGACATTTCCGATATCAACTTTATCAGCTGATTTATACAGGGTACATAAAAATATCTTAACAGAAAGTATCTAATATAATCATTTTAACGTTATTGTTAAAAATGATGGACATAACATAAGATTCCCATGTACATATGATACAATCTCTAAAAGTAACCATTTCATTTATCATCATCTCAATTTCAGTACAATATATATATATATATACTATCTTCCGACACCGACATATTAGTTATGGCTTTGTATCATTTCAGGTCTTATAAATCCGAAGGGATTCAGGTAGATTAGATTAGATTAGAATTGGAGTGGCTCTTTGTCCTACCCCACTGCGACCTTTGCAGATCTATTGTGGTCCTCCCCCATATTTAGAGCTCGATATCTAGCTTTATTCTTTTTATTAGACGTATTAGCCTGGATACCGCCTCCTATGCGTAGCTCTCTGCCCTCGGTTTTTCTTCTCCGAATAGGTGAAACCGCACCCTTGCTAGGCCTTCGCACTCACAGAGTAAGTGCTCCGCGGGGATTCAGGTAACTTATTTTGTTATATTTTTTGAAATTTCCGATAAGGAGCGCTTTAATATTTCAGCAACATTGGTTTAGAGCAGGAGTAGGAGCAACTAGGAAGGATGTTCCGTTGCATTTGATGGCTGAACGTCGTAGTTCAGAATTGTGTACTGTTCTTCCAGCTCTTTACCATTTGACTGGTTCAGATTATATAAGCAAAGTTGGAACCAAGCGTAGTGGTCTTGGTGCTAGTCAAGTGAAATTTCTCGGCAGTTTTGCTAAAGGTAAAAATGAATATTCTTGTTTGAAACACATTCGACTAGCATAACTTTTACAGGTACATCTGAAAAAGTATTCGAAGATTCAGTGCAGAGTGCAGAAGAGTATCTGTTGCATTTCATAAAATAAAATGATAAAAATGATATGACGCACCCTGTATTGAGTCAGTAATATGTGCGTCAACAGGGTTTCTTAACGATCGCTCCACCTCCTACTTTCGAAATTGTCCAGACACCACTTATGATATTTTGGACATGAAAATATACTTTATGCAATATATTATGTGTGGGAAAGAATGGTCAGAAATTGAGAACAAGTGTTTAGCAGATGTTTTTGTATCTGTGTTTAGTTTTAAATTGTAAGAAAGAAGAGAGTTACAAAAATGTAGTCATAGGGATCGGATGTCTACGCTCCGGTACCTATAGGGTGTAAGTTAAAATAGGGTTCATTCAATTTAAGATTTACCTTTATTTAGTGAAGTAAGTGTTATTGTTAAAATTGAAGTTATGCAATAAAGATATAAAAAAGCATAATTTCTGGTCCTTCGTTTTTTATGGTATCCCACCAGTATCTTATTCTGGTGCTTCGCCCAGGTAACTTTTCAAAAACATTATTGGATGTATCATCATGGAAAAACTTTTTCTGTAATAGAGTTACCTCCTACAAGCGCATCAATATAGCCCGTTCAGTATTAAAACCGTTGCACGTCACATCTGTCATAACTGTACTATGTTGCCAAGCCCTTGAAATAATATGAGAATCTAGTATATGTCAAAGGAAGTTTATCAAATATTCTAGGTTAGGTTTAGTTATTGATGGTTATTGCGTGTAATTTGTATGTTAACCGTACAGCACTAAGAAATTCTTATTTTAAAAACTATGGAATTATTTTTAGCACTAAAAAGGTATGTATGGAATAGTTAACACTTTTATTTGTATGTTTATATACCACACACTTAATTAGTTAGAGACCTATTCTAGTATTTAAAATGCATGTATATATAGTATCAAGGAAAAAATATTATCTAACATAATTTTTAGGTTACTATTACCTAAGTACATGTTGGCTTCTAGAATGTTGTCACTACAATATGAAAGATTGATGTAAGGTTTACAGACATCCTATAAAAGAAAAGGAGAGCAAATCCATTCTATTCTCCGAGTGAAGGTATATGCAATGATTGACTAAATTGTAGCACTGAAATCAATACATATTATAATTATCAGTATATTGGTGAATTATTTATCACTCCATCATCTTCTAATCAATCCAAATTTATATTTACCATTTTGTTCTAGCTCTCCAGCATCTACCGCAACTGAAAGTATTGCTAATAAAACGATTGATCAAATGAGACCTTTCAATTCAATAAAAACTATTAAATTAATTCTTTGTAGTTTTTATAAAACTTTGTGATATACACATTTGCCTTTAGAAAATGCTGCCTGAATTACTTATTTTGAATATCATGATTAAAATAAAATAGTAAATAATGCCACCCCAATTTTTATGGAATTGTTTTATTAAAAAGAAACATTGCAAATTTATAAATTAGTTACTACACCGAAAATATTGTAATACTATTTTTTTAAATAAGGTAGAACAATAATTGTCAAATAGAAATCTTTTAAATTTGAGAGGTTCACGGACAAACCAATTCCAACCCGCAACTTCTGGAATGCATCTATCGGCTTGCTTGGCAGTATCCTGTATTAAGTCAATAGGATTTTTAAAAAGATGGTAGGTAATACTTTGTGACTATACTGTCCTATCATATCCACAATGTATTTTGTTGGGGGTTTGTTTCTGAAAAAAACATTTATTGAAAGGGCAGTATTCAAATAACCAATTCTTTTCTTTTCAAATATACCTATAATATTATTTTTGTAAAAATAAAAGTAAAACGGCATTTATTGTCTATTAGGTATAATTTGAAGTAAGACTTTTGAATGTATTAAACTAGTTGTGTAGTCTTCTGAATTCTAACATATAATTTGCTATATCACTGTTCAAATACAGTTTGTATCTACTTACTGGACTTCAATATAAATAAGCTCAGCTTCAACATTTGTTGATTGAATTCTATATTGTGTCGTTAACCTAATATTATCGAAAAGCATTGTCCATAATTTATTAAAGGTTCAGATATAGCAATTGGTTTTCAAACCATTTAAAAACATATTCTTCATTCATTTCCCCATGATAATAACTCAACTGAGATTCATATAAAAATATACTTTCTGCTCCATCAATACAACCATCTTCATTCTCAGCATGTAATACAAAATATCTAGAATAAAAATAATTTTGTATTCTAAAATTTTACATATCTACATTATTGTAACATACCTTTTGACATGTCTACAGTACCATTTTGGAAAATTCAGGATTCATTAATAAAAACAAATTTATACAGTGGTTTATTTCTGTTAAAAGTTCCATAAGTCCTCTTTGCGGATGTGTATCATATTTTAGTAAACTACTCAGGAACATTCTACATTGAATAATTATTGTTCTTCTTTCAATTACTGCAGTAACATTCCTAAAGTGGCATGATTATCTGTAAAAAAATGTCCATGTATAATTGCCAAGTATTAAGAATCATGTAACAGAATATAATAAATACAGTTGATTGGGTATAATATTAAACTTATACTTACTTGTTTCATAAACGCTGTAAATAGTATCAGGAGTAAATGCATCAATTATTGCAGTATTATTAAGTTTCATTTATACGTTTTTTTGGATGTGATTTTAACTTTAATAACTCATCACTGCTTGTGAAAAATTACTCACAGTTCTTTGCAGTTTTTGTCACAACATAACCCCAAAAATGTCAAGACGTCAACTGAACCAGAAATAAACCATTTTAATAGCGGCAACAGCGCGCATTTTTGCCAACATAAAAAGTTTTTATTAAAACTGACGTTAGTTTGAGTTTAATATTTAATTAACCTACGAGCTGTATTTGATATGAAATTAATTAAGAAACCTTTCTTTAAACATATATTTATATTCTTTAATACAATGCGACCTACAAATTTCAATATTTATTGAGTTTAGAGAGGCTTAACATAGTGATTGACAGAGGATTGACAGCAGCAATCGAATGACATCTCTTTTTCGACACTTTGATGACGTGCAACGGTTTTTGTACTGAACGGGCTATAAGGCTACACATTTTGCGAGCTTTTTTTATTGTTTATGATCAAAACAACTGTTTCGAAGAAACATCTACATCTTTGGATCCCCTTTTGTTCGGATACAAGATGGAAAATTATAGTTTTATACCGAAATCCGTGGACAATATTTTTCCTTCGGTCGAAGAATTAGTTCCGAATTGCAACTGTGGTATATGTTCTAACTAGCTAATATTTTGGACCACCCTGTATAATATCAATAATATAATTATTTTACAGATATATTGTAAATTTTATTCCACAATAACAACACATACGACCTTACATCTTACATTTGCATACTTGTTGCTTTAATACATGACCACCCTGTATAAAAACCAAACTGGCCATTTTAGCAGGCTGGTAACCAAATTATAATGAATAATGTCTCAGATAAAATAATTCCACAAAAATAATTCGTGGACCTATCAAAAACACAGGATGTTACCTAGCGTATGGACTATATAGATAATAAGAAAAATGAATGACTATAATTATTATTTTCGTCTCTCTATCATCTCAGAAATTTTTAAAAACAACTCCCGGGACACCCTGTATATTTTCCATTTACAAAGCTTCCTTTTTTATTAATTCCAAATAATTTGCATCTACATTTCATAATAATCGGTCAAATTTGCATTCGGTTTACTTTCGATGAATATGTAAATTAAATTGCAATAAAAAAAACCATTTATTATAATATTTAAATAATGCGAAGGCTTCAACAACTTTTTATGTCAGTAAAAAAATCGATATAGGTACATTCGATGAGACATCATTACCCCAAAAAGAAATGGTATAAAAATTACGTTCCTTTTAGTATGGATCTGTTCAATAGTATAAGCAAAGATTACATATTTTTTTGTAATCTTTGGTATAAGTGAGGCATCTATCAAAATATTTTATTTAAATAAAAAAAGTTTTGTATTTATATATAAATTGACACACTGTATATAGATAAAATTAAACGTAGCAGTATCTGTCTCTAATCATCTTAGACAATCAAAAATAAAAGAAAGTAGGTAAATATGTTTAAAAACCAGATCACAATCGTACCAAGTGTAGAGAGATACCTTACCCAATCTGATGGTATCGAAATTACTCGCGACTAAAAAAAAACCCGATTCACGAAAAAAAAACCTTAAAAATCAACACCGGCTTTTCGACAACGCCCGCACCCGTTCATGATAAATACATCAATAAAAAGAATTCTCATCACAAGAAAAGGCAGCCATGAAAATAAAGACTATAAAAACACGATTGCGGCACGATTACATACGACCAAAACAAGTTGTGTGTGGGGAGTTTCCCCGATTATGATTTTTATTTTTTTATTTTATTTCTAGTAAACTAAAACTAGCCTCATCCGACATTTACCTTTGTGATGTTGCTGTTGTGTCGATGCTCCCCGACGCATCTGGGTCTGTTGTCCGATCCTCTATCGAACACTTCTTTCGTGCTTTTTTACTACGACTATAATCATATGGTTTTGTTTTACTTTACGACTCGAACACAAACAACACACTTGCTTGATCTCGCGGTGTGCGGCGGCCAGAGAGAATCGAATTATTCGCGCGCAGACGAAACTGGATTTCATGCGGTGTTGCCGCACCCTACAGAATTTCACAAAATACTCACGAAAACACTGATAATTCATAAAACCGATAAATTACTCGAGAAATATTATACAGGGCCTGCAGTTATATACTTGCTTTCAATATCACATCCTTAGAACTCACAGTAAGCTTTTTATTTAATAAACGTACGATAACACGTACTGACCTTTCAACAAGTTCATATTCGTTCATTTACTTTAAAACATGCACTATTAAAGAACAAGGATCACACATAGGACCACTTTTGTTCAACATTTTCGTCAACAACATCCAGAACTGTTTTATAAACTCTCAATTCTTATGTTTTGCTGGATGATCTAAAATTGGATACTGTACTGTACTGTACATTCATTAAATGATTGTCAGAATCTTCAAGCAGATTTGGACAATTTACTGCCAATGGAATGGAACTGAATCCAGCAAAATGTCAGTTTTTTAACTTTAGTAGAAAGCGTCACCGTATTGTTTTTATCTACAACATAAACCAAACACCTCTTAATAACGTGTCAGAAGTTAAAGATCTTGGTGTTGTGATTGACTGTACCATGTTTTTTCGGCCCCATATATATATGCTTCCATTATTAATAAGGCATTGAGGATAACTTGTGACTTTCGAAACGTGCAATGTCTTAGAATACTTTACTTCTCCCTTGTTAGACCTCTTATTGAATATGCATCTTCTGTTTGGAATCCCTTCTATACCAACCATATTCACAACATTGTACGAATACAAAGAAAATTTCCAAGACTCATTGCCTATAAATCTGGAATTCATCCTGTTAACACGTACCACTTAAATTACCATGAATTGCATTCCCAGTTTATGTTGGAACCTCTTCGTTATAGAAGGAATTGCAAAGATCTTTTCATTCTATTCAACATATAGTCAATTCTACTCTCTTCTTTTGTTCAATATTGGTTTTTCCGCACAAACTAGATCTACTAGAAATAGTGTTACTTTTTCACAACCACACTACTATACTAAATATCGCACAAGATTGGCCAATCGATTGAATCTTGATTTCTTTACATCTTCTTCTGAGTTTCGTTAATTTTTAAAAATATTTGTAGTTGTTATTGTAAGTGATAGGTGCTTTATCTTATGTGTTATTTAATGTATAAGTCTTTTATATTTATATATATATATATATTTTATTTTTTTATTATTCTATTTTTCTGTGTATCAATTAAACCTATTGTATTTTAATGGGTTCTAGCCCGTCAATAAATAAATAAATAACATTCGATGCATCTATAGAAAACAGAAAAACAAACGTGACAACATTGTAAGAATTTATGCACATTATTTATAAGGCTCGTAAATATTACCCACTATATAAGGTAAAGATAATTAATAAATTTATATTTACTTATCATAAATACTCATTACATTGTAAGTATTCATGAATATACGAGTGCGAATGGAAAACTTATTTTTGACTTACCTGGTAAAGGCAAACTGGAATTCAGCAAATAAGGCTTAACCGACACGGGAGCTACATCTAACGGTGTTTTTCCTTTTGAATTTTTCGCGTAGATATCAGCTCCTCTTTCCACTAATAATTTGACAAGTTTGAGATGACCGTTGACAGATGCATCGTGAAGAGGAGTATCATTATCCAAACCGCGGGCGTTCACATTCGCACCCGATTGAACTAAACGAAAAGCTACTTCATACCAACCATGATTGCAGGCTTCGTGCAATGGTGTCCAACCTGAAATAAACTCCCATAAGAACGGGTGAACTGGCAAAAATGCATTAAGCAGAAACGTAACAAGCTAACACAGCTGGCAATATATATAAAATGTTGTTTAATTTGCAAAGCCCCAAGATAAAATCCAAATTTATTATTCCTTGACAATTATTTTATTTCAAATTTTGTTACTTTGTCAATGTATATTTAGGCCAATGATATTATAAAATAAAATAATTCCCAGTTCAGGTAGTAAATTAATTTGCTGCACCTAGCATTGTATGCTGTAGTAGTATTATTAAACTGAAAATTACCAGCAAAATCAGCAACGTTAGGGTCAGCACGGTGTGCCAGCAATTTACACACTTGATCAACATCCCCCTTAATAGCAGCTAAATGCAATGGAGTTTCACCTCTTTCGTTCCGTTCTCTGGATCTTGATGAACTTGAACTGGGGCTTCTAGAGCCTGGTTCAGTGCCTGAAGTCATCTGCATTAACAATGCCATCTGCTGTCTTTCAGACATTGGTGCTACTGACGGAGTCCTGTTTCCACTGTTTGACCCTTTAGGTCGAATTGGAGCAGGCATTGTTGGAACATTAAAATTTTTCTTTCACCTGAAATCATTTTGAATACATGTTACCAATGACCTACTACTAGTTTAATTAAGAGTAAATAAGCGAAGTACAAGGTTCTTAAAGTTATTTATTTTGTATAATTAATCTAAAAAGTATTTAAATTTAATACTTTGAATTAGTTATTCCAAGTATGAAGACCAAAAGAGATGTTTGTTTGGATATTGGGGAATAGCTTCCCTAGTCGACGAGACTTAACGGAAACTGAAATTAAGTTTACAAACAAACGTTTCTTTATAAGTAATTGCAATATAAATAAATAAAAGCGTATTTTAAGAAGCATTAACTAATTTATAGATACTTTTTGAACTTTTCAAAGTGGGAACATTGTTTACATAACCTTTTGTATACGTAGTTTCATTTGTATTTGAATTTCTGTGGAATTCTATTGATTTAAATAAGTGTATAATAGCGAAAATTTTATAATGCATTAGAAATATTTAATGTTACCTGCTTTAAAATAGATAATTGTATACCTAATTTATCTTTATTAAAAATATTTACATCTTACTAAACACACCTATCACAAAACACTATTTTAAGAGAACTCAATGGAACTGATTGAATCAAGTGATACATTGATCACGGAACAAAAGGGCCGTTCGGCGATGCTACTCCATTAACTCCGAACAATCCTCTCTTCTTTAACCATTCGGTTATTACTGAACGAGTACAACTCGACCAAATTCATTTCAACTGTGAGATTCGGATGCGCGTAGAACACGCGTACGACACTGTCGGGAGCTACCAGTCCTAAGCAGAACATTGCACTGTAAAGATCCATTCGAACTCATAGTGGTACAATCCGCGTAGGAATTTTAATATGGAATTTAAGTAGCTTGTAAAACACAAGATTTTGAGTGCACAAAGTCGTGAAATATGCATGATGTTTTTAAATTTATGACATTGGAGGCACAACGTGGTGAGTTATTGGTTCCTTCAGCGAAAATACAGAAAAGGGTTGCACAAGCAGTCGGTATTAGCCTAAGCACTGTAAAATCTATAGTTAAGCAAAGTAAAAATGATAAGGGTGAAGCTTCGTCATTCAGTACAAAACATAATAAAGGTAAAACACCGAAAAAGACAAAAATAGATGATATAGATACAAGAATTTTACAAGGAATTGTCCACAATTGGTATGTGATATTGGTATTAAGTCAAAAAGTAAGTCGGGTGATTTTCATAATGATATGAACTTTACCAACTACAAGAAATGGCTTGAGACTTAACTTATACCAAATTTACCCCCACGTAGTGTGCTGGTTATTGACAATGCACCATATCACAATGTGCAGTGTGAAAAATCGCCTACATCCCCAAGTCGAAAAGATGAAATGAAGCAGTGGTTACGAAGCAGAAACATCACATTTGCAGATGACATGTTGAAAGTTGAATTATATAACATTATAAAAATATATAAGCCAAGATTTAAAACGTACGAAGTTGACAAAATCTTAGAACAACATGGTCATAATACTTTGAGATTGCCACCTTATCACCCTGACCTTAACCCAATTGAACTTGTTTGGGCATCCCTTAAACAATACGTTGGAAGTAAAAACATCACGTTTAAATTGTCAGATGTGGAAAAGCTATGTAATGAATTTTTTGACAATTTTCCACCACTAGAATGGCAAAGTCGCTGCCAACATGCGCTCAAATGTGAAAAAGAGTTTCTCTGCTTGGAACCAGCCCTTGATATAGTAATAGATCAAATTATTATCAATCTTGGAGATGACGATTCCGATGACGATGATGATTATGATATTGTAAGTTCTGAGAGTGAAAACAGTGATAGTGAGTGACAGATTTGTTTTAAACGGTGTCTCCATACTGTAAATAAAGAGAATAGACGTTTAGATTGTGTGTAATTTAAAACTGATGTCGTTAATGTAGTATTGTGAATATTATTTGTTGACTATAGGCTGCTTTCTTTAGTGTATTTCAGTTTCAGAAAGTTCAGACATCTTTTTGTATACAGCTACAATAGCGGAAAATTTCCTAATTGGATTTGATCAGGTAAACAATTTTAAAAATGTCTATGTGGAATAAATTTCGGTTTTATGTGTACCCAGTGTCATTTTAAATATCTACAATATTTAATATTTAGTTTGTATTCCATCGATCCTTTGACAACACTGTGTTGCGAAACAATTGTAATTGTAACAATGTTAGTACAGTAGAAATTAAGTTTATTAAAAATCGAATTCTATTTAGTTGTGTATTTTCCTCAAGTAAAGGCTACTTCGATTCAGAAATATAAATTGAAATCCACATTTTACACAGTTAATAACTAAAATGGAATTTATTACCAAATTCTCAGGATTTTATTTAGGTAATATTTAACTAACTAAACTTTCTCCGCCGAGTGTACATGCGTTTATTTTGCGGCACTGACATAGTTCGGTCTCGCTTCTTTGTTTGCGCATCTCAGAGTTGAAATGAATTTGGTCGAGGTGTAAAAGGAGGTTTTAGGAGTGAATATGCGCATTTTGATTACCGGCCATAAAATAAAATTCTTATGTATTTTAGGTTACATAGTTTACAATTGCGAAGTAATAATTATTCATTATTATAAGAATCCTAAAAAATAACCACAAAAATATTACAACGAATGACATTTGTTTGAATTTGACGTCTGATAGAAGTACCTCGTTTGACAGTTCGGTAACAAATGATCCTTTTACTCTACGAGAAATCTGCTTCTGCTCCACTCCTTTCACTCTCCATTTCGAACATGGAGACTATAATCCCGTATGAGGTCGATCTCCTTGTCTAGTCCATGATTTCGGAGTTATTAGGCGAACGGCCCTAAATAGGCAGGTTCCTAACGGCACCATAGAAGTAGATTATTTATTTCTGTGATCGGCGCGCTCAACTGATATACTATTATAAAAAAGAAGAATAAGATAACCTGCTTTTTAAATACTGAGAAACTACGATAAACAAAGGTATTTATTTATTTAGTTCTTCTTTAAGAACAATGCCGTTACCTCCAGCTTTAGCAGCAAAATTATCCAAGAGAGGTTTAATTCAAAGTAAACAAAAACTATCTGAACCTGTTAAAAAACAAGATTTCAAAGGTTTATCGAGCTGTCCAAATAAATCCAACATTTACCATGAATGCAATTTGTGGTGTGAAAATCATTGGAAAGGAGTACAAACACCCGAACCTAAATATTTTAGAAACATACAGAAGTTATTAGTGAAGTATCCACTGCCCTCGAATTGGACAGAAATATTTGATAAGGGAGCGTAAGTAATTCAATCACTCTCATGTAGGTAGTTACATACTAGTTATATTTATAGGGGTAGGTATTATTACTGGAACATGGAAAACGATCTCGTCTCGTGGCTTCCACCGAAACATCCAAAATCGATAAAATGCCAAAGTGCTGCTAAACTTCGTGAAAATCGACTTAAAATGAAAGAGCGCGAAGAAAGAATGGAAAAAGAAAAGGAGAATGACAAACGAGAAAAAGAAAGGGATCGCGAAAGAGACAGAAGCTCCGACGAAGAAGAAAGAAGTCATCGTAGAAGAGATAGAGAACGGGACAGAGAAAGGGAGAGAGAAAAGGAAAGAGAAGATAGAAAAAGACGTAGAGAAGAAAGACATAAAAAGAGAAAGGATGAAATTGATCCAATGGATCCAGCTGCTTATTCCGATATACCTCAAGGTAAAAGGTTATAAAATTTGTTTAAGTTTGTAAGTTTTTTTTAATTACAGGTGGATGGAGTGATGGTTTAGAAAATAACAAAACTAGAGCTGATAGTACTGCTTCGGGTGTTCTCTATCAACAAAGACCGTATCCTGCACCTGGTGAGGTTCTGGCTGCAAATAAAGAGAAGACTAAAAAAGACAAATAGTTTTTTTACTAAAAATGTGGCGTTGAAAGTGAATTCTGCGCATTATCTTTTAATAAAGTAAATACTTACTATGCATTGATTATTCATAACCAAAGGAATCACCTAATAAATAAGACTCTCGAAACATAAATGTACCCATTTAATAGGCTTAGATGTACAATAAAGTAAGATCTTTTAAAAAATAAAAAACAATATTTATTAAAAATAAATGTAAATAGAACAATCAATATACATAACATTTTTTTTACGCTAAAAAAAAATTATAATGTAAGTACCCTTTACAAATATGTAAACATAAAAATTATCACGTTTTTTTTATTAAGGCACTACCAAGAAAATAATCTGTGTACAGGGTGATCCAAAATATAAATGCTCGCAAACTTTTTAATAAATGATATAATTCTAATTTGTTCGTTTAATAATATTTATGATCATCCTGTACAAAATTTCATTTTACACACATCGAACACATGTGAACCTTAAAAGTTAAATTGTACTAAAAGGGGATTTGAAATTAAATATACAGTGCGTCCTAAAACTGCAAAATATAAAATTCAGTTTATGACGATTTTACGTGAAGGGAGTTGAGAGCTCTTTAAAGATAGTAACCTAGATTTTACGCAAATAACTTTAAAACGGATTGAGCTTTAGATTTTGCAGTTTCTGCACCTGTATATGAAGATTTTCGACATGAATTTTATTTTTTTACAAATAAATTGAAATTTTCGGGAAAATGCATCTACCAATTCTAAAAATTGTCCCAAAAATTTACCAATAGAATTTTTTTTAATATTGTATTTTTTTATGATTATTACAAAAGTACAAAAAACACAAGTCTTAAAATCAATCGCCAAAACCTTTTAATTGTTCAAGAGTCCTATTCATAGACACTATTTTCTTGAAAACTAATAAAACGTCGGTAAAGAGAAATTAAGAGATGGCGCGCTTGTTTTGTTACCCTTCCGACATTTAACTAGTTTTACAAGAAAATTATTTCCTGTCCAAGTAAATAGAACTCGTAAACTTTTTGAACAACACAAAAGCGCGTTTTTTTTATTGAGCACATCGTATCCGTTGTTAAGTAGCTTAAATCTCTAAAAAATTAAATGTTGTTTTGATGTTTTACTGCCATCTGCCTCGCTTCTTCGGGCAACTTATCCGGATCGGCAAGAATCTCCGTTTTTGTACACAGGTACCTGAATGAATTTAAAACCACTAAAAACAAAAAGAAATACCAAATAAGAACCACAATTTCGAAAACAACAGCAAAAAAAAAGCTAAAAGAGCTTGAAGAGAAGAACTGGGGACTAAAAATATAGTCGGTACAACATAAATCCGAATATACGTCATTTACTGATGGGTAAGCGCCTCAAAACTAGTGTAGCTCGGTGGAACATTTGAATGAAACATGCACCAAGAATAAGGAATAAGTTCTGTCATTATTTTGACATTTCAGATAGACTGTAGTGTATAACCTAAAAATCGAGCCTCCGTTGAATAGAACACGCGCAACGTGCACTAGAGACACTAAGATCTGCTCCAAGAAATACCCAAAACAGTTGTTCGTTTGCCGTTTCAATCAACAGTCAATCAGTACGTTCTGTCACTTTAAAACTAACAAATATTGAAATTTATAACGTTTTGTATGTCGCACGAGATTAAACAATATAAATATATATACGTTTTTTCTTCAAATCCACACCAAATACCACTAGTGTCGGTTAATTAAATATCAAATTTAAATTAACAGCAGTCCGAGTTGATATTGATAAAATTTTATACGTTGCCGCGTTTAAAAATTAGGTTAATTAGATACAAATTAGACGTTTCTATTTCTTACCTGGTCTGAGATCTCCAAGAGTACAATGTTGTTCCACCCACAACATCGTCGAACGATACAAATCGTCTAGACTAGAACTTGAAACTAAATTATTGAAAGAATTCAATAAACATTTGAAAATCAGACCGAACTGTATAAAAACGTTAAGGAAATGTATTCACAATTTATTCTAAGTAAAAAAAAAACGAAAATATTTGTTAAAGGATACAATCCAAAATTTCCAATTTTCCATGGTACGCATTTTGACGTAGTCATCGAACATTTCCTGCATTCTACTATCCCTTCGTCGAGAAACGGGAGCACCGGTGGCGGGTAACATCGATTGGCAATTACTTTAACAAAAAATAACAAACGTTAAAACTTTTTTAATCGATTGACAATTACTTTAATTAAAAAACAACAAACGTTAGAACGTTTCTAATCGAGTGAAAATTACTTTAACAAACGTTACAACGTTTTTAATCGATTGACAATTACTTTAACAAACGACAGAACGTTTTTAATCGATTGACAATTACTTTAATTAAAAAATAACAAAAGTAAGAACGTTTTAAATCGATTGACAATTACTTTAATAAAAAAAAATAACAAACGTCAGAACGATTCTAATCGATTGACAATTATTAATCGATTGACAATAACTTTAATTTAAAAGTAATAAAAGTAAGAACGTTTTAAATCGATTGACAATTACTTTAATAAAAAAATAACAAACGTCAGAACGATTCTAATCGATTGACAATTACTTTAACAAACGTTAGACCGTTTTTAATCGATTGACAATTACTTTAACAAACGTCAGAACGTTTTTAATCGATTGACAATTACTTTAATTAAAAAATAACAAAAGTAAGAACGTTCCTAATCGATTTACAATTACTTTAACAAACGTTAGAACGTTTTTAATCGATTGACAATTACTTTAACAAACGTCAGAACGTTTTTAATCGATTGACAATTACTTTAATTAAAAAATAACAAAAGTAAGAACGTTTTAAATCGATTGACAATTACTTTAACAAAAAATAGCAAACGTCAGAACGTTTCTAATCGATTGACAATTACTTTAACAAACGTTAGAACGTTTTTAATCGATTGACAATTACTTTAATTAAAGAGTCACAAAAGTAAGAACATTTTTTATCGATTGATAATTATTTTAACAAACGTTAGAACCTTTTTAATCGATTGACAATTACTTTAAGAAAAAATAACAAGCGTTGGAACGTTTTTAATCGATTAACAATTACTTTAACAAACGTTAGAACATTTTTAATCGATTGACAATTACTTTAACAAACGTTAGAACGTTTTTAATCGATTGACAATTACTTTAACAAACGTTAGATCGTTTTTAATGAAAAACTATTAAATTTACCCCAGTTTCCCCCCATTTGAGTTTGTAGCTAACCAGAGTATGCCAAAGAAGATGCTAGGTTAGAATTGGAGGGGAGAGAACGAAGGAGAAGTTGCTGGAAAAGGAGGAAAACTAAAGGATGGGGAAAAAAGACATTTTCTATAATTACCACACAAATTTTTTAATAAAACTAACCGAAGAATTTCTTTCTCGCATATTTTTACCCTTACATACCTGATAGCCGCATTGAGACTTTCGATTTGTTGTCGAAGAGATTCCATTTCGGTTTTAATTTGATTTCTTTCCTCCCTTAATTGCTTGATATACTCAGCACCCTTTTGTAACATAGCTGCCTTACTTAACTAAAAAGACAGAAACAAAAAATACAATACCATCGGCGCTTCTGTAGGAGAAAAAGAGAAAAAAGAACACACCGAACCGAAAACATCAAAAAAACATTTTTTACGCATGCGTATCGTACATTGAGTTAATATATATGAAGAAGGCAACATCACGTGCGCATAATCGGTATCGGGTCCGCCATAATGGTACTGGATTTGTGTCATTATTGTTGTTAGCGTTGTAAGTTTGAGAATTTGTTGCTTATTTTGGTATTTTTTGACTTGTTAGTGTTGTGTATGGAAGAAATATATTTTTATGTGCATCAAGAAGTTGCTGTAGCAAATTTGGCATGGAAAAGAACAAATCATCGGAAATACCACTCAGAAACGAGTTTTGAACGTTTAGGTGTTATAGTTTCAATATTTCAAGTAGATGTATCCTTAGGTTATCCCAACACCAAGAAACTATCTTTATTATAATACATAAAAACACGTAACAATCCTGATCAGGCGGCCATATTGGTGCTGGAATAAGTTCCGCCTACTGATCCCGTTATTAATGCATACTCGTTTACGGCAACAGCGTCTTCTCCTATAATATACTAACTCAATGGTACAATGAGAGAAATATACGTTTTTATTTGTCAAAATTTACAATCTGAATTGTCGATTGTCAAAATTTTCGGTGAAAAAAACTTACCTTAGCATTAGGATTCTGATTAAGATGAGGTATGAGCGAATGAATCATGTCGAAACCATTTTTGATGTTGTACCGTCGTTTTTGTTCGGCATGTATGTGTACGGATCTCCTATCGCGATGACTCGAACTTTCACCGCCCGGAGATCCGACCGATCCTTGCGACGATGTAGGCGAATGAAGATTTTGCGACAGCGGATCCATTATGGGACTATTTGAACTACTATATGAATTTATCAACATCTAAATAAAAAAATTAAAACGATTAATAAAAATTTAGTGGGTCGGCGAGTATACTTTTGCTTACGTTGTCCGAAGAAGATTGTACGGTCGACATGTTGACTTGGGTGGGTATTATTAGGGTGGTGGTAGACGCTTGAGGCAACAACGGCATCGAATTTGATTCTTCTTTTATACGAATTTGGTTCGGTTTTGGAAGCATTTCTATATTACCCTGGGTTAAGCTACGATTATATACAGTACTCACTGGTTCCGTATCTTGAAAAAGAAAATATTCAGTTACGGTTAGACGGTGACCGATCGATAACTTTAAATAAAATACTCACTGTTGGTTAACAACTGCGTTAATATTACACTGTTTTGGGTGGTTAATAAACTGGGATCGCTAGCTGTGGATACCAAAGGAGGTCTTTTGGGAGGTTCCCTCGGGTTCGATCTCGATCGTCCTCGACCTCTGGTACCACCACCGCGTCGTCTCGGAGGTTGTTTATCCTCATTCTGTAAAAAAAGTGTATCGAACCGAAAGATATCAACTTTTAAATGAAAAAACTCACAGTATTTGATCGAGGAAGACTGTTATATTGAGTTAAACAAGAATAACTCTGGATTATCGGTTGTTGCACTTGTGGAGCGGTGAATTTAATATTCGGCGTTGGTAGTATTGAAAATTTATAAGCTTGTTGCGGCAACGAAACCAATTTGTAAGCTAAATATTCGGGGATTTGTTGCGTTTGTTGTTGTTGTTGTTGGGATTGTTGCGGCGTTTCGACAACCTGTCCCGACGTATTCTGATTATAAGCCGGATAAATGTTATCCAAAGATTTACTATACACCAAAGTACTCCTCGAATTTACGTTCTTGGAAGGTTTTTGTATATTTTTAGAGATCACTGGCTGATAAGGTGGCGACGATACAGGGTAAAGTTGTTGTTGTTGTTGTTGTTGTAACACCATGTCGTTGTATCTGTCAGTTGCGATATTTTGCTGCCTAGGTTCGGTTTTAGGTTTTACCACCGCCGATACTTGTGGACCGGAAGATAGAAGGTACGAGTTCACTTGCATGGGAGATACTAAGGAAGGTACTTCAACTGTTGATTCCGGGCTGTTTAAATTGTGTTCCATGTAACCCCAACCGGTGGGATTTTGTGATGTGGGCGTTTCTTCGAGTACCGTTGCAAGTTTGTTTCCAATAAACTCTAAAAATTAAGTATACAGGGGTAGTTTGAAAAGTTTTTAAAGAAACATTACCTTGGAATGGATCTAAATCCATGTAATCTTCTAAATTAGGTTGTAGAGGATTTAAACTCGGTTGAATAAAATCCGCAATGCCTGCTTTAGCTGAAAATATTATTTTTTTTTTGGTATCCACTGCTATTTTAATAATAAATTTACAAACCAATTTCTCGAGGATCTGGAAAAGCAAACGGTTGATTGGCTATGGTAGAAAATAATGTATCGCTCATTAGACCCATGTAATCTTCATCCACCATCATCATATTGTCCGTACCGGTATCCCATTCTGGCAAATCCAAATCCAACAACTACACACAGTTACATTTAAAATCATACCGAGATTATTTTAGAAAAATACTCACAGACTCTCCTATATCTTTGGTAACGTGTCCTAAAATGTTGTTCCTGTAGAACATTCGCCATCTTTTATACTCTGCCGTTACTGCTGCTAATTTTCTTTTCCAATACTTACCTTCTAAAACCACAGCCTGTAATAAAAAGTTAGAAATGAGCGAAAAGACACCAATGAAGATTTAGATAACTATTTATATATTTAGTAAAAATACCGACTAGACTGTTGTGTCTAATATCAAAAGGTCTTTGTATATCGAGACTTTTGGACTTGCGACTCTTCGATAACGTAATATCTTCATAATGTTGTCAATCAATAATCGAGAAGGTAATTTTAAAAATAAACTAAAAAGTTCATTACCTCTCTTTTTATATCTATACTATGACATCATATCAACATTTTTTATTTATTTATTTACGCAACGCGTTCTTAAAATAGTACATATTTTTCTTCTATAATTCGGTCTGAATTCCACGAAATTCCAGTATTTACCAGCTGCCAAGAGATTTATCAACAGACCGGAGAAAAGTCGGTGTAAACATAATTAACCCCATTTTGATTCAATACCATAAATAACAAGCGTCTAGCCGGTACAGGCAAACAGGAAAAATTATTGTTGTAGTCTAACGTAATGAGAAGGGTGAAAATAATAATACTTTTTTATTTATTGTTATTTGGGCTAAAGATTGTATTCTAGATATACATTAATATTAAAAAAACGGGGGAAAAGACGAAAAACAGCTTGTCAAAAATCTTCTTTTTATTCAATGATCTCATGACAGATAGGTCAACTAGAACCACAGAACTGAATAAATTATATGTCCTGTGAAAGTGACAGATCTCGAACCTAAAAGTTTGAAGAATTTGTTTTCATTCACAGTTTTGTATTTATGGCACAAAACATCCAGTTTATGGTGACATATCCGTCAAAATAAAGGAATTTAATTAAAAAAGTCCTTTGCCTTTATTTAACTAAAGTACGGGAATCCTGTATTTTAGATTGGGAATATCCTTAAAATAAAAGAGATTTTATTAAGGGAACTACAAAACGAACGTTGCAATAACTCTCTAGTAATATTTTTTTGTTTATTGTTATTCTGGCTAAAGGACCGTAGATAAATATTAAAAAACGAAGGAAAAGGAGCTTGTCAAAATCTTCTTTTTATTCAATGATCTCATGACAGATAGGTCAACTAGTTATGTCTAAAGCACGGTTCTGACGATGCAATTTCGTCCCTGCAACTTGGTAACTTTTTTAGTGACTTTTTTTACGTAAACCTAAAACTTCTGTTGGTGTGACTAATTGAAATGACAGTTACGAGGTTATCCGTGATTGGAGAGTTATTGCAAATGGGGAAAAAACACCGACTTTAATAAAAGATCCGCTAATAAAATATCCTTTAAGGCGTTACCAAAAGTGCACTATTGCAGAGCGCTTCAAGTGAAATCGAAATGAACCACAGAACTGAATAAATTATATGTCCTGTGAAAGTGACAGATCTCGAACCTATAAGTTTGAAGAATTTTTCATTCACAGTTTATGGCACAATAAATCCAGTTTATGGTGACAGATCGGTCAAAACAAAGGAAAAACTACAAAACGAACGTTGCAATAACTCTCTAATAATTTTTTGTTTATTGTTATTCCGGCTAAAGGATCGTAGATATAATGAATATTAAAAAAACGAAAGAGCTTGTCAAAAATCTTCTTCTTATTCTGTGATCTCATGACAGATAGGTCAACTAGTTATGTCTATGATTACGGTGTATTGCTGAATATATTACACGAAGGAGTCGAGTCCATAAAAAAAAATAAGAACTGGAAGAGGAATCTTAAACTTGCGTCTAGCTGGACCGTTCAATTTTGGAACCCGCAGGCACGCATGCGCTTTTCTTAATTTATCGAGAAGGGCAAGGAAAATCATTGAAGAAGCTATACAGAAGGGAATGGTTATTTTTCCATCACCTTCTTCGAAAATTAACCAATGATCTGTTTTAGCCAAGAAAAATTATGAAAAAAAAAACAAAATTATTCTAACCTAAAAATTCAAAATGACAAGACGCGGCAAACTGATCGTGGAATGCGCATGCGTGCCTGCGGGTTCCAAAAATTAAACGGTCCGGCTAGACGCAAGTGAATTTTAAATGGAAAAAAAGTAGTAGATAGTAATTCTGTTGAAAATACGAATTCCGGTATTAGATATTAAACAACACTCTCGACCTTGATTATATATTTAAAACGAAATAATTTTGTTAAGACGCATATTATATTTCGAGATAAGCGCAATATAGTATCGGAATATTTGCAAATATTTTCGAATTACCCAAATTGTATAATTGTTTTCGTTGATTTCGAATATAATTGTGTAACTGATAAACTAAAAAATAAACAAATCGAGTATGAAAAATTATCTGTATTAATATTCAAAATATTTTCAAATTAAATTTATCGATTACAGATAACAAATTATAAAAAAAAATCCAAAGCATTAGATGGTGCGCATGTGGGCAAAAACTCGGATCTGTAGCAGAATAGCGCTGGACAAAAATAACGTAGAACAAAAACAGCGGCGGACATAATAGCTTATTCCCTTCCCCTTTTTGGAAAACTTCATGTGGAATACAAATTCTTTGATATATTTTCGAGAAGGGGAAGGGAATAAGCTATTTTGTCTACAGAACCCAAAAACTCAACTTAGTAGGTATTTATTACAATTTAAATTAAAAATGCATTTGATGGTGTGAGGTTATAGCAAATTCCGTCATTTAACCGACTGTGTATATTTTACGGTTTAGGAGATTCCTGTAGTGGGAATTAAAATCTGCAGGGGGCCACCCTATATAGGTACAATACTGAACGAACCAATAAATTCAAATTTGGTTACAAAGTGTAATTTCCGCAAATGAATATTTATAAAATTACCATTTCACGCGTAAGCTTCGTAAACAAAGTTGTTGTTGATAAATATATTGATAAATTAGAATTATATTTCCCATTTTAATGATAAATTCGTTATAGTCTATTACTTATCATTTTGTCGTTTCATTTTATATAGAATTAAAGTATTAATAAATGTATATATATTGTAAGGTACTTTTGAATGTATGTACAGATAAGATAAACTTTGTAGACGTGAAAGTTTTCGTTATAAAATACTATGATTTTACGGCAGTGGCGCGGTTATGGTTAAATATTTTTAAATATACCTTAAAAGTATGCTATATAAAATAAATATGTTACGCCACTGAGAAGTAATCATAAAACAATAGGTAACGGTATTAACCAAAATAGTCTACTATAAACAAAATGACACAACTGACGAATAAATATTTTTAATAAAACTGTTAAAAATGTTAAAAAACAATAAGTAATAACGGCAAATTCTAAAAATTTTAAATGTAAACGAACTTTCCAGCATTGTAATCTTTAATTTCAATATTTATTTATGCGATAACCTGTAAAACGCGGTTTGTTACTATATTTCGGAAATTGATTAAAAAGGCTTTTCGTTTTTCTATGTATCTGTCAAATTTCGCGAAAAATAGAGGAAATTAATACCTAAAGCTGTCTCTCTCTAATGATTGATTCAGATTAAACAAAAGATCGTAAAAGTATGAACGTTTTTTTACATCATTGGTTGACTGACGTCAATCTCCGCTGCACCGACATGTTAGAGTCACCAGTGGCACATAAAAAACGCAGTTTAGATCAATCATCATTATATCTGACAATTGACAATCGATACCACTTGAAACATACGAAACGTCAAAAAGTGACTTTTTATTAGGTTCGTTCGTAGTGCAATCCCAAACTCCAAATTTCGCGATTAACAAAGGAAATTAATACCTAAAGCTGTCTCTCTTTAATAATTGATTCAGATTAATCAAAAGAACGTAAAAGTAGCATATGAAACGTCAAAAAGTGACTTTTTACAATAGGTTCGTTCGTAGTGCAATCCCAAACTGCAAATGTCGCGATAAATAGAAGAAATTAATACCTAAAGCTGTCTCTCTCTAAAGATTGATTCAGATTAATCAAAAGAACGAAAAGGTAACATATGAAACGTCAAAAAGTGACTTTTTATAATGGGTTCGTTCGTTGTGCAATCCCAAACTGCAAATTTCGCAATAAATAGAGGAAATTATTACCTAAAGCTGTCTCTCTCTAATAATTGATTCAGATTAATCGAAAGAACGTAAAAGTAACATGAAACGTCAAAAAGTGACTTTTTATAATGGGTTCGTTCGTAGTGCAATCCCAAACAACAAATTTCGCGATAAATAGAGGAAATTAATACCTCAAGCTGTCTCTCTCTAATAATTGATTCAGATTAATCAAAAGAACGTAAAAGTAACATATGAAACGTCAAAAAGTGACTTTTTATAATGGGTTCGTTCGTAGTGCAATGCCAAACAACAAATTTCGCGATAAATAGAGGAAATTAATACCTCAAGCTGTCTCTCTCTAATAATTGATTCAGATTAATCAAAAGAACGTAAAAGTAACATATGAAACGTCAAAAAGTGACTTTTTATAATGGGTTCGTTCGTAGTACAATCCCAATCTCCAAATTTCGCGATAAATAGAGGAAATTAATACCTCAAGCTGTCTCTCTCTAGTAATTGATTCAGATTAATCGAAAGAACGTAAAAGTAACATGAAACGTCAAAAAGTGACTTTTTATAATGGCTTCGTTCGTAGTGCAATCCCAAACAACAAATTTCGCGATAAATAGAGGAAATTAATACCTCAAGCTGTCTCTCTCTAATAATTGATTCAGATTAATCAAAAGAACGTAAAAGTAACATGTGAAACGTCAAAAAGTGACTTTTTATAATGGGTTCGTTCGTAGTGCAATCCCAATCTGCAAATTTCGCGATAAATAGAGGAAATTAATACCTAAATCTGTCTCTCTCTAAAGATTGATTAGGGTTAATCAAAAGAACGTAATAGTAACATATGAAACGTCAAAAAGTGACTTTATAATGGGTTCGTTCGTAGTGCAATCCCAATCTACAAATGTCGCGATAAATAGAAGAAATTAATACCCAAAGCTGTCTCTCTCTAAAGATTGATTCAGATTAATCGAAAGAACGTAAAAGTAACATGAAACGTCAAAAAGTGACTTTTTATAATGGCTTCGTTCGTAGTGCAATCCCAAACAACAAATTTCGCGATAAATAGAGGAAATTAATACCTCAAGCTGTCTCTCTCTAATAATTGATTCAGATTAATCAAAAGAACGTAAAAGTAACATGTGAAACGTCAAAAAGTGACTTTTTATAATGGGTTCGTTCGTAGTGCAATCCCAATCTGCAAATTTCGCGATAAATAGAGGAAATTAATACCTAAATCTGTCTCTCTCTAAAGATTGATTAGGATTAATCAAAAGAACGTAATAGTAACATATGAAACGTCAAAAAGTGACTTTATAATGGGTTCGTTCGTAGTGCAATCCCAATCTACAAATGTCGCGATAAATAGAAGAAATTAATACCCAAAGCTGTCTCTCTCTAAAGATTGATTCAGATTAATCAAAAGAACGTAAAAGTAACATGAAACGTCAAAAAGTGACTTTTTATAATGGCTTCGTTCGTAGTGCAATCCCAAACAACAAATTTCGCGATAAATAGAGGAAATTAATACCTCAAGCTGTCTCTCTCTAATAATTGATTCAGATTAATCAAAAGAACGTAAAAGTAACATGTGAAACGTCAAAAAGTGACTTTTTATAATGGGTTCGTTCGTAGTGCAATCCCAATCTGCAAATTTCGCGATAAATAGAGGAAATTAATACCTAAATCTGTCTCTCTCTAAAGATTGATTAGGATTAATCAAAAGAACGTAATAGTAACATATGAAACGTCAAAAAGTGACTTTATAATGGGTTCGTTCGTAGTGCAATCCCAATCTACAAATGTCGCGATAAATAGAAGAAATTAATACCCAAAGCTGTCTCTCTCTAAAGATTGATTCAGATTAATCAAAAGAACGTAAAAGTAACATATGAAACGTCAAAAAGTGACTTTTTATAATAGGTTCGTTCGTAGTGTAATCCCAAACTGTTCGAAACTGGACGACTCATGCGCCGAGTCTCCCAGCGAACGGATTTTAATCAATTGAAATTTCAAATTAAGATTGTGCGCTACCGGCGGCGGATAGATGAAGTACTTTTTACCACACTGATTTATAACCTTACTTTCTATTCCATATCGATTTCATTGTTTATTTCGTGTTTAGAGTATTTTTAAGCGTGGTTTAGGCCCTTTAAACGTTGTTAAAACTGTGATTCGGATGTCTTTTACCATTTATTAATGTTCATTTAGATATAATAATTATTGGTGTAAGGATTAGTGTTAATAGTTACAGTGTTAGAACAAAGCTAGTGATAATATACTTTAATAGTCTTCTTATAAGACAAATGGCCGGATTAAAATTAGGTTTATTGGAATTTCTGAGGTATGTTGAAGGGACCGAAAGTTCTCGGTGTGTAGTAGAAGATGAATAGGTCCTCAATGCAGACCATATAATATTATATGGAAAAACTGAATGGATCTCTTCAGTGAAAAAAGTATGTGCTCTTTGTCTCCAGAAGAGCGCTCTGCAATCTGAGCCTCATCAAGTGAGTGGAGAACTCAAAATTATAGAGACGGGTACATTAAAATTATGCAAATGTTTGGTTCTTGCAAAGCAGGAGCTGGTGGCCGATGTAAACACATTTCAACTTTTCTAATCCTTTTAACCAGGTAGGTTATTGTGAATTTACTAATTAACTTTATACAATTTTAAAAATAATTTTAGAACAAAGTTATCAGATTTGGAACTGAGTTGAAATGTGCCTGGTCATATCGACAAAAGGCTCAGGCAATTTCTTAACAATAAATTATAATGAAAAACAAGTAAAATATAATAATAACAAATGATAAAAGAAGATCAAATAAAAAAGGTTTAAAGAAAGGCACTATATTAATAAAAAATCAATGGTAAACAAATGATACAAAAGTGTGGTTAGAAAACAATGTGGCAACAATATCGCTTCTCTAGAAATGCCAATAGACAAGAGTAGTTTAGTTTCCAACAGTTTGTGTTTGCTCTAGGAACAAACATAAATCTGTAAAATTTCGCGTTAAAAACGTCAAAATTTATTTCCAGGATAATAATTTCCATACAAACATTCCAATTACAAAATAAACTCGTAGTTCATTAGAAATAATCGAAAAAAAAGCAAAAATATTATCCAATTGTTTTTTCAACAATGAAATTAAGATTGTGCTGAGTCATAATTCGCTTCAAAAATATAAACACATTGCTCATGAAAACACGTTTTTACCGACATTGAAAATTTTATGAATTCAAAATAATTTTTTTGATTTGAATCATCTTACCTCCGGTTTATTGTGTGTATCTACATCTAAGGGAGATGCGAATTGGCATACCAGTGTGTGTTCTTTCTTAATAACTGAAAATAAAAACTCTATTCATATTTAAATGACGTTTTTTAGTAGAGATACACTTACACTGCAAATGCCAACATCTCCATATCACATTATTTAATCGTATCTTGTCTTTCCAACGCAATCTAATGCCCCTAAATCTATTCCATTTAGGTGACGTTAGCTTTTGTCTGTAACAAAATAGATTTTAGAAAATATGCAGGATGTCTCAAATTGACTTATTTATTTGTTAAACAAGCCAGGGTTTGACCAAATCTGTTTATCAGCAACAGAGAGTTAAACTTTTCATTCATGCCTCGTATATCCTAGTATCATAAACATGTCTTACATCAAGTTTATATTTTTGCCTGTGTACTAACCAAAGTAATATGCGATTACGTTATCCCAAAATACTTTATTGACAAAGAAAATTATCATTTGGCACATAATAAAGTGTAAACTAATTTTGTTATGCATATTAATAAAAACGGTTCACATATTACTGGATTAGCATAGATAAAAAATTTTATAATAATCTTATCTGCAATTTTGAAACGAAAATATCTAATTAATATGTAACTACCGAAAGAAGTCAGAGACCTAGAACAACAATGTTTTAATATGTAAACACATGTTTGACAAAAATTGTTGCGGGGGTCCCTAGAGGATATTTAAAGAAATAGATACATCCTTAGACTACCTGTTTACCAATTATTTTCTTTAATGAAATCTATGTTCTTTTTGATTACATGAGAATACTTTAACTTGAAAATGTACTCTTTGCTCAAGTAACACTCAAACAATAAATTCCTCCAACTACTTGTAGCCAAAACATTAAATTGTATCAATGTGGCAATTATCTTTACAGTCATAAGTTTATCACTTAATTTCATTTCATAACAATATTGTTATCGTTACCCCAAATTGTGCACACTATATTTAGTTAAAATGTTGTAATTTTACTTGAATATAAGCATACAAGGCAATTTATATACAGACGACACTAAATTGTATGTAAATAACCTTAATAAAAAAGCAGATATTTAATAATTTATATTTAAAAAAATCTTACCTGTAGGCAATATTCATTGCCTGAAAGAGTTTTGCTAAGCTAGTATCAATTGATAGCTGCTGTTGTGATTTTTGTGGAACTTTGGATAAGTTTTTATTTTTTGGTTGAACTGATACAAGTGGCAGTGGTATAATATCACTGTTGTTTTCTGGAAGAGGAATAGCCACATTGTCCTCATCATCTTGTTCTTCAGCTTCGAATGTTGATACCATAAAGTGTCCCGAGTGTATGCACTCCTTTTCGGGCTTTTCTGGACGTCTAACATGTTGAATTGTGTACATTTTTTCTTTGTTCGCAATTATATTTAGGAACAATATTGAAATTTTAAAACGTGCAATATTCTTTGTATAATTTTACCATTAGATTATGTTATCGCTACCAGAAAAAATCAAGGACTGATAAAAGGGTGAACTTGTTAAATGCGAAGCATCACTACACATCACTAATTAAACCAAAAATTCCATTAATAACTGATAAAAATTGCCTTCACTTTCATACACATGAAGTTGGACAGATAAACTTCAATGTCAATCGCAGCTGTCAATTTTTAATTCTACTTTTTTATAGTACTCCGATCTAGTTTCTGTTAATGTTGGCCACTTTCACTCCATTGGTTACTATCAAAATACTCAGTTGTCAATGTCAATTTTAACCAATCATTTTGAAGCATTTATTATTTGACATTTGGCGTTTTTTTATGGGTATTTGATTGGATACATTTATAAATACTGTTTATTTATTGGCTAATGAAAATTGGAAAATAGCTGTCAAGTGTCAAAATTCATATTAACGCCTATTAATCAGTTTTTGCGGGTTTTGTCACCGGCTAAAATTTTTATATTTTTATATGCTATAAAAATTTTAATGTTAATAATGTATTAGTTTTGGAATGACTACTCTTATTACTACTTAGCACTATACATTATTAATCAGATTGGCATAAAAACTATTTCAACGATAAGTAGCTCCATAGCATTGATAGATTATTACTAAAGATATGCATCAATTTACAGAAGTATAAATATATTGAAAAGTAAATAACTACAATGACTTCCTCCCTCGTAGGCCCAACTGCTAATTTAATTCAAAATATGTAAGTATATTTTTGATCATACTTATGATGGATTATGATATGTTTTATTTATCTTTATAGCAAATATTCTGGATCCGATTCGGAATTCTGTACGGATATAAAAGGACAAAATGTGATGATACATTGCAGTGAAGGTATTCATAATCATGGAAGTTCGAAAGTTAAATTGACCGATAAGATAGACTACAACTGGGAATTTCGTTATTACCATGGACATTTGGTAGCTGCTCATATTTCTGGAAAAGTGATAGCTTATGGAATGAAAGGTAAAGTAAACTATTTTTCCAGTTAATGGTTAAAAAGTATATTTTATAATTAGGTAAAGAAGGAGGTATGGTGAGAGTTACTAATCAAGAAACTAGCAACAGAGCTCTTATAAAAAACCTGAAAGATGATATCAAAGATATTGCGTTTGCATTTTCCAGAGAAGATATTGTTTTAGGATGTGTAGATAGCGAAGGCAACATATTAGTTTATCAAATCGATGATAAACCACTTTCTATAACGTATCCTTTTCAAAATATATTATAGCTACTTTTTATAAAAGTAATTATTCCTTAATACCTTTTCAATAGATACACTTTGTTATTACACATATACCCTCATGACGGATGTAGACCAAAGACTAGTTATAGATTAATATGGTGTCCGTTTTTATCTATAGATGATGAAGATGGTGGTGATGATCCTGAAAAAATGTTTGTCGTTTTAAATGGAACCAAAGTCGAGATATACAATGTGGCAATGTTGACTGAAAAATATGGAAAAGGTGGTACACTTAATCCTGATGAAAGTTACGAAGGCTATATAGAAATTAAATATAACACTGAAGTCGTAGATGCATCATTTTCATCAGATGGTACTGCAATTGCGATAGCATCTGCTGATGGATATGTTAAATTTTTTCAGTTATACATGTTTGACTCAGAAAAACAAAAATGTCTTCACGAATGGAGACCTCATGATGGCAGTCCACTGTCTTCTATCATTTTTATTGATAACGTCTTGGAATATAGTTCGGAATGCTGGAAATTTACAATAACAGGTGCGAATAATAACTCAGAAATAAAACTATGGTCGTGTGAGAGTTGGACTTGTTTACAGACGATCCATTTTAAATCTGATCCTAACAGCCTTTTATCCAGTCTCTACTTAAACGTTTCAATAGATTACACCGGCAAGTACCTTGTTGTATCCGACATAAACAACAGAGTTATGTACATCTTACATCTGAATAGAAACGATAAAGAACAAGTTGTACATGCTACTATGTTAGCCGAATTCTTACTTCCAGCACCGTTTCTTAGTTTTCACATATTAGAAGCCGCTAATCATACTGTTCTTTTTACTAACAGCAATGAGGATCTGTACAATGATCGAGATGAATTTGATGAAGACGTCGAAAAAAATGCTGTTTGTTTAAAAATGTTGGTGATACAGCCTAAAAAATTCCAAGAATGTAACATTACGTTTTACCCAGAAAACATGTTTTATAACACTTTGAATAATTCAATAGAAAAAGTCGAGGAAAAAGAAAAACTCCCCAAACTAGACGATCTACAAGAATCCGTTTCGCTTTTAATACAACAAAAAAGTAATTCTAATTTAACTTTGATGACTCCCGATGATTTTTCACCGTCCGGACGTAGCAGCGCTCGAAATGAAACGTCTAATTCTTTGGAGGCAGCTCTGTCGGAAGTTAATGATGTTGTAGTGGATAATCTTATAGATTTTCAAAGACCACAAAAGGAGAATTTCGCTAGTGGTGGTTCCAGTCCTAGTAGAGAAGTACAAGAAATATTATCCCTGAACAAATCTTCTTACGACACTCAAGAATTCTTCGATAACCTTCCGAAATTGCAAGAAAATGCAGAAGAAGCGAAAAAAGATTATTTGAAGCAGAATAATATCAACTATCAAGAAAAATCGAGTAACGATATTGTTTGGCCGACGATTCCAGTGGTTAAAGAAAATGAAGTTATTAAAGACGAAGTCTTAAGAAATGAATTGAGGTTAGTAAATAGTTGATACTTGGAGAATTTCTCTTTCTATATGAAATTTTGCTTTTAGGTTAAGTGTGGGCGAAGAAAAATCCCAACTTCAACTGTTAGGTTTCAGGATCAATGCTTTGGAAAATTTAATTCGCGAACAAAACGTACTGATACAAAAATTAAACGACGACAGATTCGAAAAGGAAGATTTCTTGAAAGAAATCGAATTGATAATGTCGAAGCAACAATTACAAATAGCGAAAATGCTGGAAGGTGTCAATCAAGTTTTAACGAAATCCGTAATCGAAAAATTGCAACAAATTATAACGCACGAAATTAAAAGTATCATTTTACCGGCTGTGCAAAATCAAATGGAAACTTTCAGGAATCAAATTGAAAAACAATATACTCAAAAGTTAAATCACACAGATATTTTATTACGAGAAAATATTTCCAAAGCTTTTAATAACAAGGTAAGTAAAATCAAAATTTTGCCTATGATATCCCTATTTCCATCTCTTTGCATAAATGCGCCACTTCATCCTACAGTTTCACACTTTTATAGAATAATCCTCTGATTAATGTACTTTTTTAGTCTCTAGCAGATACCTTAAGTCTATCTGTAGTGAATATCGTAGCGCCTAGTTTGGAGAAATGTTATCGGGACATAATTTCTTCGTCTTTAATACCATCTTGGGAAAGAGTGTGTGGACAGATGTTCCAGCAAATTAACGAAACATTTACTCGTGGAACCAAAGAATGTAAGTGTGAATCCCCCATTCGAGTGGGTTTTAGTTTCTATTTTTTCCAGATACGGCATCCGTAGAAAGTTACATGGATAAACAAAGGAAAGTACAAGAAAAAGGAAAGGATCTGATTGTACAAATTCAAACCGTTTCCGATACTATGAAAACCAATGCTGATAAATTGACCAGTACTCTTACTTCGGAGATACAGAAGCAATTCAGTGCAGTGTTTAAAAGGTACGTTAAATAATTCATTAATGAAGAATGTTTTAAAAGTTTCAAATTTCGTCTGAGAGTCATAATATTAAGACTTATACATACAGGGGTGTATCAAAATGTATTGTTTTTAGTATGAACGATAAACTGGTTAGTAACATTAGGGATGTGATAAGCGATCAAGTGAAACAAGGTTTTAAAAATCACGCTACCGTATTTGAAGATAGCGTAATTAATGCCGTCCGATCGAGAGCCGTCACTCCATCGCCGCATTTAGACAATCACGTGAGTTATTTTCGAAAATTAAATCGGTGTAATATTATTTTCATTTTTTTGTTGTTATTTCAAGGCGATTACTATAAACCAAATTCAACAATATCTATCCAGACACAACTACGACGATGCTTTTCAGCTTGCTTTGAGTGCGGAAAATTTAAATTACGTTATTTACGTTTGTGAAAAAGTCGATACGCAAACTCTATTCGGAGACGAATGTTTGTTACAACAAAGTTGCCTTTTAGCGCTCATACAGCAATTGAGCATGGAATTGAACAAAAATACCGAACTGAAATTAAGGTAAATCATTTAAATTTCTCACTAACATATTTTATTTTCCAGCTGTATATGTACGAAATCTTCGAACTCCAGCTTTACATTTTAATTAACCCACATTTATTTGCCGATTTTTTTGTCTTCAACTTAGTATTTTGCTGCTTATTTGACAACTACATTGACATTTCAACAGTTTTTCAATTCAAACGACCAAAACTATACTATGCTTTGATATCTGTCACAAAACTATACCATGCTTTGACAGTTTACAGCTGACATAGAACTTAACAACAATGCCTTGACGATTTTATAAAATTAATATTGTGGATTTGTTTCAGTTACATCCGTTCAGGTTTCCTTTGCGTTCTACCGGATTGTCCGACGACGAAACATTTTATTCCGAAAGTATTAAAAGATCTTTTGAAACAATTGAATATTTTCAGTCAATCGAATCCGCCGAATAAGCAACTAAAAGAAGCAAAACTAATTAAAATGGCTGTGGAAAGTATGTTGGTAAAATGAGACCCGCTTAATTTTTTTGTTGACGGAACCTATTATGGAATACTTGAAGAAACGTCGTTATTTTTAGGTAATATAGTTCATAATTTTGGTTCGTTTACCTAAGGATGACACCGGTTTTTGTTTGTTTAACGACCCCCAAATCCCAGAGCTGAATCTCTACACTACAATATTTCTGAATAGTTTTATTAAGTAAATGAAGTATTTTTTTATATAAATTGGCGTAAAAATTTATTTGAACACGTATCGTCTTTGTTATTACCAGTATTTGGTTTTGTTACTGAACACGCCATTATTATGACAACTTTGATGGTTGACGGATGTCAGATCTGTCAAAAAGATTGACAGATGTCTGATACAGTACATGTACAAAGCTCAATGAACATTTTTTATCGTGAAAAAAAGTGTTAAATAGCATGTGTATACGTTTGTTTTTTTCCATTAGATATCGACTAAATGTGTTCCATATATGTTCCGACCATCTTTCTGTATTAGATTTTTAGTAATTACTATTTTTATTTTACAAAAGTTTCATACATTTAATTTTTTACGATAATTATTGTTTTTATTTTAAATGTTTCTTGTTGAGACTGCTGATACAGTTTTTTTACAATAAAACTTGTAAATAAGTTTTGTTTTTTCAACTTTTATCCCTATAATTCGATAACCAACGGTACAAGATAAAAGTTACGTGAATTTATATCTCCTACAAGGTCCTGTATTTACCAAGTCATGTGGCTTAGTTACTGAACATGTTCTGGTTGTGACATTTGACAACCTTGATTATTGCCGTATGTCAGAAAGACGCAAGGTTGATTGACAGGTTAATTATATGGCTATACAGATCACAACACAGTGGGGTTGTGTTGTGATACAGATTTCTTTTTTACACCTCTTACGAGGTCCTGTACAAAGTAATGAGGTTTAAAAACAATGAAAAAATTTTTTTTAATTATCTTTTTTATTAAAAAATCAAATCAAACCTAGAAATTCAACAATAAGATCGTATAAATAAACTATTTACAATATAATTTGACCTAAACATTTCATAAATATTTACTAATTTAAAAAATAAATTACCCTTTGGAAGGAATACTTTTTTTCGAAAGTTTTATTTGTTTATTCCGAAAAAAAAAAGTTTAAAAACTATGCTAAAATGGAAGATTAATCCTAAACACTGGTAACCTAATTCTTTTATGAAAACTACATGGTCCCTTTGCAACTCCTCTCCTAAAACAAGAATTATTTTCACAAACTAGAAACGTACCAAGTCAATGTCAAAGATGTACTCGAACTAGAGCTAACCATAACCTTCATATAGTTCGGTTAAAGCTTGCTTTCAGAATATTCTGAATCTGTGAAAATATTCTTGGAATAAAACATCTTTAGAAGCAAAATATCAACAGTACGTAAGATGGAAAGTCTTTGGTAATAAGTTTTATTTTTTGTAAAACTAAATTACAAATCTAAATATATTAACCAGTCTAACAGTTACCTCAGTTCATTCCATTTTTTTCAAATATACAGTGGCGTACACTCTTTATTTACCAACGGTGTATGGTACAATAAAAGAGAATGGAAGAAAGTTTTTGTTTGTGCAATAATGAAAAAAATATATACACCACCAAGTATATAAATAAGTACGTAGTATTAAAAAATAATACATAACTATAGCTGGAACAACATAAATCCCAAGGAACGTCAAAACAGTGACGTTTGCCATTCCAATCCCTATCCATTCCAGAATAACGTCACATGTCATATTCTATTTAGTTTTCATTGTTTACTGGTAAACAACGGATGATAGTTAGACTTTAATTAGTAATAAGTTCTTAAAATTATCGGTCTGGAATCTTTTTTTCGATTTCCGGCTGTTTCAACCAAGCGAACTACTTAATTGATCTCTCTGTGCACCTGAATCTGTTGCTCTTGACTTTCTTTGTAATCACACAACTCCTCTGTTGATTGCTTTTTTCGTCGTCTGACATTTTAATTGTTATTCAATTCAATTCAGAGACAGTTTACTGACTGCGCCATGTGTTAATTGTAAAGTTTTTATTATGGAGTTTACCTTATAGACAAAAATCCTGGCCCTAATAATAACAATTATTATTATCATTGCCAAGATTTTTGCCGCAAATAAAAAATAAATTGTAACGTAATGCTTTTATTTAACACTCGATTTTACTCCTCATAAAATTTTCTTACCGCGGGCTAAAAATGAAAATCGTTTCCAATAAATATTACATTGATATTGTTCTACAAAGTCTGTCTGACTTAAAAAAAACACAAGGTTCAATTTCAACTGATCGCTTGCCCTCCCAGAACAATATGGCCGACCTGTAAAAGTCATGTGTTCTGGAATAGTCTATTGTCAATCAGTATGTTGTATCCATTGATAGGCAGAATCGCATTATTTCAATAATTGGATTATCAGGTTATGAGCGATTTGAATAATTGAATCACTCATCTAATAACACTAGAAGGCGCATTATTTGTTGCAATATCGCGCATCAATTCGTTCGAATCAGATGCAAGCGGTTCTTTTTTCATCATTCCATAAAAATATTCTAATTATTTTGCCATAATCGGAAAGTGACGATTATTGCCATAATCGGATTATGAATAATTTTTAATTCGAATTATGCCAATCACTAGTAATCATTAACAATTGACATAAATATTCCCAAGTAAATAATAATCAACGGCTTGGCAACTTGGTCGAAGACTTTTAGGATTTATATTGTATCAGGTATATGTATCTAGTACCAACTTATATTTAAAAATGTTATTAAAATAGTGTCCCGTTTGAGATCTTAAAAGATTATTGAACCTAAATGTATACATGCCAAAAATTATCCCATCGTTTATTTATTGCAAATCTTCAGATCTCAAAGAGACAGTGTAAAATCAGTCCAAAACGCCAATACTAACAACTAATTTGTAGATGGATTTTCAAAAATTTCATGATTATGGAATCGGTGAAGTATACAGGTCCAAGTGTTTTTTAATAATTAAAAAAAAAATTCTACTCGCCTACTCATAACATCTGCTTGTACTCACATAGTTCACCATACTCCATGTTTATATTTAAATAGAAAAATATTTTACCTCCTAGAATGTCTATCGGGTATATATATTATAAATTCAACACACAACTTCAACTGATTAAGATGAGGATGTGGGTCAAATATAAAAAATTATAAGCACTTGATTTAGACAATTACAGAAAAAAAGATTCAATATTGAGTAAAATTTTGCTATACCCAACTACCTAAAAGTAAAATTTGTTGCACCAGACACAAAGTAAGGTAGTTATGGCACTGTAGAACTTAATAACGAATCACTTTTTCTTACTGTCGTCTATTTCTGTACTGCTTTTACTATTTGTCCGAGAATTTCTATTGTTATCCAGCGTAGTCCTACTCTTTTTATTAGACACTGCTTGAAATGGAGTTGTACTAAAAGAATGACTAATATGTCTCCTGGCATCGAAAAATATACCGTGTATGAATCTCGCAATATTTCCTGCTATTTGTTTCGGCGATTCGTATTCATTTGGAATAATACCTTCTACGCTAGATTCAAAGTAAGAAAAAAGTGGAAACCAAACGCTGTAAAACAT
The DNA here is from genome assembly GCA_947563755.1 of Lochmaea crataegi. Taxonomy (NCBI): domain Eukaryota; kingdom Metazoa; phylum Arthropoda; class Insecta; order Coleoptera; family Chrysomelidae; genus Lochmaea; species Lochmaea crataegi. The sequence continues at coordinate 1,802,917 of OX387428.1, forward strand.
AAAATAATATATTGTATAACTTCTTTAAGATAAAAATTTGAAACTTACCGAGTTCTAGTGGAATCCCTTTGCATTAACGCCTGGTTATTAGACAAAGTGTGATAATACAAAAATAATCTACTGGAAATATAGAAAGCTACAAAGACATCGATGGAATAATGCTCGTGAGCTGCTAAGATAAAAAATATCCCAAACATATTCATCATCCAGGAAAGCGTATGTAAGTAATAGATATGCCTTGGAGTATCTAAAATGTGTTTGTTTTGAGTAGTTTTTTTTTCAATAAATTCTTGAATATATTACTTACATTCAGTAATAAAAAAATTTAACATAGTCAATGCTACAGTATGTCCACTAAACATGTAATCACCGCAAGTTCTTACACCTCTAATTGATAATCCGGCACCTCTCCAAATCACAAACGCTTGTGATAATTTCCTTGCCAAGTCTGCGAAAATTCCATGTGCTTGAGTTGTATAAAACCTTGGTTGGCACTGTAAATGGGAACCCGGAACACTTAAGGAAGTTATGAGCATTGTAACACAACGTAAAAGGAAGACTGTACCAGAAAGAGCAAAAAATCTTCTCATTAAAATAAATCTGAAATAATAATGAAAATAAACAAATTTGAATGTTTTTTTTTAATTAAAACTCACCTATACTTGTGAAAAATTAATACAATTAACCACATAGTAAACAGCAGTGTGCCTGTAACTTCACACATATCAAAAGCCCAAGGGATTAAAGGAACATTGTCTAAAAAAATATCTGGAAGAGGGGGATATTTCTCCATATCGGGTACTCTATCATGTACGATAACCATAACAAATGCTGTTATCCAAGTAACAGCCACAACATACATGAAGCTCAAAAATGCTTTTCTTTTTTCTGGTGGATATTTAGGTCTTCCATCATCAGATAGAGGTGGAGATATTCTTTCAGAATCTCCATATTCACTCTCTGTTTTACTACAATAACAAAAGATACTTAATTATGTCTATAAAGAACGATGGGTACTTACATATAATGGTTTTGGCAGCTATAAGTATGACAATGTTGGTCTAAAACTCCAAGTTCACTAAGTGTATTTTGATTTTCTCTCTGCAATCCCTTGCAAATCAAATAAAGGCACTTTCTGTCTTTTAAATTTAATCTGATCAATGGATCTTGGCCAAAATCACTATCATTTAAAACTAACAAACATTTTCCGTCTACTTCATTTTCTTCACATAAAAGTACAAGGCTTTGCTCCGAAAGACCTTCATTTTTTAAATAGAATTTAGTTTGCTCCGCAGACCAGTTTATAACTGGAGATTCATTATCGACTGCCATTTTAAATGTTAATAATTTTAAACCTTTTTGTAACAAGCACAAAGGTTCACGTGTTAGTCATTATAACAAATTCTGATAAGCTAATGTTTTGTTTCATTTGTGCTAACAGTGCTAATCTCATGGAATATAATCCTTTTGCCACATACTTTCTAACCTAAAAATTACTGTCAAATAAAACCATAGAGAAAGGAACCATACCATAGATAAATAATATTTTTTAGCGGAGTTTTTGAGTAATTGTAGGGGATTTTGGTTGGAGCTTTAGGGGGAAAATTTTTTGAGAGCTGGTGAGACTGTTTGCGATTTGCTCAAAATAAGTATTTGACATTTAACAGTGTTGAGTGTTGTCTATGCAGAAAGTTAGGTTATGGTTATGATGCTATTCAGTTTGTGATTACATATTTTAACAAGTTATCGGCTTGAATATTTTTAATATGTCTTCAGATTCAGGGTCAGATAATGAGACAGATCGAAGTATTACTCCCAGTAGAGATCCTGCACCAACACCAGGGCATGGCGAGGATAGATCAGCCTCAAATTCACCAGCTTTTGATAAATCTAGAGAAGTAAGTCAAGCACGATCTATTGCTAGGAGATCAAGATCTCGTTCAGGAACACCACAATCACAAGTTTCTGGGTCACCTAAATCGCATCGATCTGGATCTGGTGATTCGCAAAGATCAGGATCTCGAACTTCTAGGAGATCAGGTTCACAAGCTTCAAATAGGTCTGGATCTCATAAATCAGGCTCCCACAGATCGGGATCACAAGCATCTCATAGATCAGGTTCCCAAGTATCTCATAGATCAGGTTCCCGGGTATCCCACAGGTCAGGTTCTCATGCTTCGAATAGATCAGGTTCACACACATCTCATAGATCAGGTTCCCGAGCATCTCACAGGTCTGGTTCCCAAGTATCCCATAGATCAGCTTCCCAAGTATCTCACAGATCGGGATCCCAGGCTTCTCGAAGATCAGGATCTCCATCATCCCATAGATCCAGAAGGTCAGGCTCACATGTCTCCAGACGGTCTGGTTCCCATATTTCTAGAAGGTCAGCTTCACAAGCTTCTGCAGTATCACATAGGTCAGGATCTGCTGGTTCAAATAAATCAGGAAAATCACATAAATCAGCTGCATCTGGACATTCAAATAGGTCCAGATCAGGTTCTGCACATTCAAATGCATCTAAAAGATCTGGTTCTGCAGAATCAAATAAATCAGCATCACCTGCTTCACGAAGATCAGGATCTGCAGGTGAGTAAATTTTAACAAGCATTTTATATATAAAAATCTACCGTTATGTATGTAGGCTCCAGAAAGTCTAGATCTAGATCAGTTTCTGTAGCATCAAAAAGATCAGGCTCAGCTACGTCTAAGAGATCTGCTTCTGCTACTTCAAATCAATCTGGTTCCCATAAATCTAGATCTCGATCTGGTTCAGCGGCATCAAAGACATCTAGGTCAGTTTCGGCTGGATCTAAAAGATCTGGATCAGAGTCTCCAGCTTCTAGAAGGAGTAGCAAATCTAGATCCAGATCTAGGTTAGTATTATTGGTTTAAATTTTCTTGTGTAGAAATTAAATTATGCCTATTTGAAGGTCAAAGTCAAAAGATCGAAGTAGGACAAATAGTCCTAATTTATTAATTGATGATGAAAGGAGTCAAGAAAAAAGGCAAAGAGATAGCTCCGAGGAACCTGTAACTACCAAAAAACGAAAAGCAGCCCTTTCAGATAGTGAGGACGAGGGTGGTGCTAGAGGAGAGAAAGAAAAAGGTACTCATCTTCTTATTTTTGTATTTAACGTAAATTCCTAATTCATTTTTTAGTTGATGCTGCTGATATTTTTGGCGATGCTGATGATATAAGCATTAGTAGTGAGGATGAGAAGAAAGAGGAAGACGTGAGGTCAGATAGAGAAGATGATGTAAGACGATCCAGATCAGATGATGAAAGGCGTTCAAGGTCTGGAGACGAGGCTGAACAAAGACCCACAATTGACGATGTAAGTTGGAGTAATTTTTATTAAATTCATTTCAGTGATTCATGTTTATTTATTTGTAGGATGAAGAAAAAGAAACTGAACCAGACCCTATTCCAGAAACTAGAATTGATGTTGAAGTTCCAAAAATAACTTGTGACTTAGGTAAAGACATACATTTCGTAAAGTTACCCAATTTCTTATCAGTCGAAACAAGACCTTTTGATCCTGAAACTTATGAAGATGAAATCGACGAAGAAGAAACTTTGGATGAAGAAGGTAGAGCAAGGTATGTACATTCTTATTATTTAAAACTAAATATCTAATTTATTTTTGATTGTAGGTTAAAATTGAAAGTAGAAAATACAATAAGATGGCGGGATTATATGGATGATGAAGGAAACATGAAAAAGGAATCAAACGCAAGAGTAGTAAGATGGTCAGACGGATCGTACAGTTTACATTTAGGCTCGGAAATATTTGATGTGTATAAACAACCTTTACAGGGCGATCATAACCATTTGTTTATTCGTCAAGGAACAGGTTTACAAGGACAAGCAGTATTCAGAACCAAACTTAGCTTTAGGCCCCATTCCACGGAAAGTTTCACTCACAGAAAGATGACACTTTCTTTAGCAGACAGATCTACAAAGACTACCGGTATTAAAATAATGTCACAAGTTGGGGTCGATCCAGATTTGGACAAAGCTACAAGATTAAAAGTAAGTGGCAGTAGGAAGTCATGTAGTGTGTTATAATATTGATTTTTTTTGTTACAGAAAGAAGAAGAGAAACTTAGACAATCTGCAACGAAACAAAAACCGATTAGAAAGAAGTCTGATAATTCTGCTAGGGCACACGCAAACAGTTTTTCGAGAGAAGAAGAAGGCAGCGATGATGACGGAGCGATATCTCTTGCAGCAATCAAGAGTAAATACAAAGGTGGAGCTGTACCTAAAGGAGGGGCGATTTATTCATCAGATGAAGACGGTTCGGACTTTGAAAACAGTAGGACCAAGAAAAAGGGAAAATCGGGAAAAGCACTTAAAGATTCTGACGATGAAAATGACGACGAAGACATTGAAAGCGGTAGTGACGATGAATAAGTCTTGTAGATATTATTATAGTGTAATAGTTAAGTTAACTTTTATTATTTTAAATAAAAAATGGGTTTAAAAAATAAAAAAATACCAAGAATTAATTTGTTTTATTTTTCTTAAAATAAATACCAATAAAAAAAATGGAATAATCTTTAAACTATAAGTTACATATAATATTTTTCAAATTTTAACATATAATACATTAATCTTCGCCTGCAGGCATGGCATCTTCCAATCTCCTGATAAATTTGACTCTTATTTCCGTATTTTGATCTCCTTTCAACTGATCCTAAAATACAACGAGATTTAAACAATTTGATCTTTTTAACATTAAAATTGTCATACCTGTACTATCCAACTTTGTACATCCAGTTGTACCATCTCAAGAGCACCTCTAATAATACCACATATTAAATTACAATATTTCAAAGATTTTAAATCGTCTGGAAGCTCTACCAGTTCCGTTAGTGGATTAGAGTCCAAGATAAAAGAAAATTCATCTCCTGCTGGACTCCAATTGGTCACGTTAGGTTGTATTCCTAGATACATTTTAAAAGCATTTTGAATTTTGTCTGCGGTATCTTTTAAATCTAAACATCTACCAGTGCCTGTTTTGGCTAAAAAATCTTCGATGAGTCGAATACCCATATTGTAGCCCAATCTTTCCAGTTGTTTGGATACATCATCTACGTTATCCAAGTCTTTGATCATCTGTGCTACTAGAGCTCCATAAGTGAGTGTTACCAATTCAGAATTCTATAAAAACGGTAATTTAGGGGGAGTGTTTACATGTTTAAGTGCAATACTTACGACTTTTTTGACATCAAAACGAGTTGTCGAACGAGACATTGTTCACCTTTAATTGTATAAATTCTTAACTGGTGTTTTCACACTCACTATCCTTTTTAATTAATTTAGAATTTCTAAAAACAAAATATTCGGAACCTAACCTCCTTAACTGTCAGTGTCAGTTCTTCTTTCCTTGTTTTTCTTATATGGGCCTTTATGAATTATTTACCCAGTACTATGTAAAACTTTTATTTACTAATGCTTTAACGCATTTGTGACTGGTAAATCACATCTTCCTGTATTCGAAATTAGCTTATATAATCCTGTTACAGTTTACATAAATATAATAATGACATGTAACGCTAGCTGGATGTCTTATAGGATAGGAGGCTATAGTAGTAGAAGAATAATGACATGTATGTGTTAAAAAAAAGAATAGTTTGTATCGTAAACGTCAATTTCAAATTTTCATATGTACGGTTTGTCTTGTTCATCTTTTTAATGTTTTAAAATGTTAAAACCAATGCATTTCAGACATTGAGCATGAGTGATAATTTAACCCAAACACTGTAAGAAAGTGAACTGGTTTGTGTATTTTTAATCAAGAGTAAATTGTTTCAGAGGGCTTAACTTATCTAGAGATCAAGAGACGGAAGGTTTTGATTTACAAGCAGGAGAAACATGGATATATCCTACAAATTATCCTGTTCGGGAATACCAATTCAATATTACCCAGAAGGCATTACTTAAGAACACTCTTGTATGTTATTAATAGTAAAAATTCAAGAGTTAATTGAATTTTCATGATTTTAGGTTAGTTTGCCTACTGGCTTGGGTAAAACCTTTATAGCGGCTGTGGTAATGTTTAACTTTTTTCGATGGTATCCTTTGGGTAAAATAATTTTCATGGCGCCCACAAGACCTTTGGTGAAACAACAAATAGATGCTTGTTATGACATAATGGCCATTCCGAGAGACTGTACTGTTGAAATAACTGGAACTAAGGTACCACAGACGTATTTTAATTCAATTAACTCAAATATATAATTTTTCAGTTATCTAACTCCAGGGAAGAAATATGGAACAAGAAAAGGGTATTTTTTATTACTCCACAAATATTACAAAATGATCTTGATAGATTTGAAAGATTAGGACCGAAAATCAAATGTTTAGTATTCGATGAAGCTCATAGAGCCAGAGGAAATTATGCTTACTGTGAAGTTATAAGAAAACTTTTAAATTCTAATAAGTTTTTTAGAGTTTTAGCATTGAGTGCTACACCTGGAGGGTCTATAACTGATGTATTAGAGGTTAGGACAATTACATAGTAAATTTGCTTTTAGTAACGTTTGTTTGAACTTTTAGGTGGTTCAAAATTTATTAATTTCCCATTTAGAATTTCGCACTGAAGAAAGCTTGGATGTGAGTCCTTACGTTTTTCGAAGAAATTTAACTACCGTTGTAGTACCTTTAGGCGATAAATTGCAAGAAGTGAAAGATACTTATATGAAAGTTAGTGTTTTCAATATTTTTTGATTAAAAATTAATTTATTTGTCTCAGGTTTTAGAATATTACACAAGAACTCTTATAAAATACAAAATTATTCAAGGAAATTGTGCAAACTTAACAAAAGGAAAGGTTTTTATGCTTATGAAACACTATCAAACACAAAACAAAGGAACTAGGTGAGTTTTATATTATTTAGAACAAATAATTCAAGTTGATTAATTTTATTTTTAGTTCTAATTACGCAGAAATTATGAAATCTCTAAATATTTGTATAACCCTTTACCATGCAGCTGAACTTTTAATTAGACATGGCTTACGAAGTTTCCTGAAATTTTTTGAAGAGCACATAGATAAACCTTTATTTAGAGGAAATACTGAAATAAGAGCAATCTTAACAGACATCGGGGAATATATGGGACCCCTTCCTCAAATCAAGCAACTTCCTGATGGTGAATATCCACAAGTAAGTGAATCAATACCAAAGAAACTACTGTACTATATATTTTTTTTATTACAGGTACCAGAAGATTTAAAATTCGGTCATCCAAAATATTACAAACTTAGAGACATTTTGGTGGTACATTTTAAAGAAACCGGCGACTCTAGCAGAGCTATTGTTTTTTTCGAATACAGAGAATCCGTTATGGAAGCTTGTATGTTACTTATTCAATCACAACCTATGTTGAGACCTAGAATATTTATTGGACAAAAGCAAGGAGTCACTCAGAAATCACAAATAAATGCAAGTAACATTTTTTCTTAAATTCTCCAACGATCAATCATATTTTTTATACATTTAGGTAGTAAAGGCATTCAGAGAAGGTCGATGTAATGTACTGTTATCCACCAGTATAGGCGAAGAAGGTTTGGACGTAGGTGAAGTCGATCTTATAGTTTGTTTTGATATTTCTAACAAATCTCCTATACGTATGGTACAAAGAATGGGACGAACTGGTAGAAAAAAGGATGGGAACGTAGTTGTGTTAGTAACCGAAGGAAAAGAACAACAGACGTTAAAAGATTGTCTTATTCATAAGAATAATGTAGCTTTTCATGTTTTGGGATCGAAAGAGATAGCAAAAGGTGAGATTATTACTCAATTTTGTTTTAAACAATTTAAGTAAGTTTTTTTATAGGTTTGAAATATGATTGTCCTAGATTGGTACCGAATGGATTAGTGCCTAGATGTGAGAAAATTTTTATAACGGTGGAAAAACAGGATTCCAAAAAAAGTGATCTGAAAGGAATGTTGAAAACACTGTCTAGTAGATCAGCAGAGCCAGCGTTTTCTCCTGATTTAATGGTGATGGATGTTGAAGAAAAAATACCAGCTTGTGAATTGCTTTTAACAAAAGGTAAGAAAATTTAAACTCTGAATATGTACGTATATTTATATTTTATTTCTCTTTAGAAAATCCATTCGATGAAAACGTGATTCTTCCGAATATTTTTAGTAAACGAATTGAAAAACAACGAAGTTTTCAAGAAATTCATCAAATAGATCATTCTAGTAATTGTGAAATGTTAGTTAATTTACTCCAACTAGCAGAATCTCGTAGATTTAACATTCCAATGTCACAACTCGGTAAGTATCAAACAAATTAGTTCTTCGTTTTCTAATTTTCCATCTTTTTTTCCAGATAAAGGTATTCCAAATAAAAATCTAAAACAAGCGGACATTCGTAATATGTTTTTTAAATCCCAAAGTGCCAATGATTTCGTTCCAGCACCTTCTACGAAGCCAGTTTTACCAGATCCCGTTATTCAACTAACTAACGTAGAAGATAAAAACTCTGAAGATCCAGAACTATTTGAGGAACTAAAACATTTTTTATCCATAAAAAAAGATGAAGAAAAACCATGTCGTTTATGTCCGAGTGAGTTTAATTGTGAAAAAAAAATAGTTGACAAAAAATCCGCTAGACCTAGACCTGTTTTAACGTGGGTAGAATTGGATGTTTCGGTTTATTTGGATATTACAGAACAAGATTTGAAGGTTTTTAATAAGGATTACAAGTGTCAGAGTTTTCAGTTTGAAGATAGCATAAATTTTCAACTACCCGATACTCCTGTTCGTAAAGAAAACAATAATTTAGATCTTGAAGAGTTGATAGATAACAGCATTTTAAGTGATTTTAATAAAACAAGTTTCGAAGCTCCTAAATCTTTAAAAAATTTATTAAATCAATACAGTTATTGTTTAAAAGATGAAGAAGCTGCTAAAAATCACTCACAGAAACAAAAATTTAATACAAATACGAAGGCAAGTCCAAAATTATTCACCGATGAAAAACAAACTTTGGATTTCTTCAAATTAGAATCATTGGAAAGTCTTTTTGATGTAGTTATCCCAGATTCTCAAAGTACAGAAATTTATACCCCGGATTTGTTTGACAAGAAAGAAAAAACAATGGTGGAAGTAGATAACGATGAGGGGGATTCAAGTTCGCCTATTTTATGTTCGTATATTAATAAGAAGAGACCGCAGAAGGAAAAAAAAAATGATTTATCGCAAAATAAGAAAACTAAATGTTTAGATTTGGATGCTTTTTCATATTTTGAATTATCTTCGAATACAAAGGATCATACTGTTATGATGGCAGAAAAAATAATTTGTTTGACTGATAGTTGTGTAACTAACGATGTTTGTGAAGAAGTTACCAAAAGTGACGAAAAACCTGATATTAATGATGAAGAATTAATAAAAAGTCCTACGATTTGTAATAGAAGTAATATCAGTAAGAGAAAAAGAGTAAATGGTGATTTGATGTGTGAAAAAGATGAAAATATCGATCACTTTGCTAATTTTTTGGATATGGGTGAATTTACTAAACCAAACGTTCAAAAACAGGATGAAATACCAGATTCAATGGACTTTCTGGATTGTTTAGAAGAAAATATCCAGGAAAAAACAGTTTTAATGCAAAATTTTGATGATTCAGAATCAGAACATTTGAATTTATCTGTTTTTAAGGAATCGAAAACCAAAAATGTACCAGAAGTTGAGAAAACTTCAGAAATACCTTCAACTCCTTCTCAACTCTCAATAACTCAGTTAGTTTCTTTAGTGAACAAACCTACCCAGCAAAATAAATCACAAAAAGAAAATTTGAATATGGATGGAATACCAGATTCTATGGACTTTCTGGATTGTTTAGAAGAAAATATCCAGGAAAAATCAGTTTTACTGCAAAATTTTGATGAATCGAAACGAAAACCAGTATCAGAACGTTTGAATTTATCTGTTCTTAAGGAACCGAAAACAAAAAATGTACCAATATCCAAAAAAGACACATTAGATAATAAAAACGAAAATAAAGTTGAGAAAACTTCAGAAATACCTTCTACTCCTTCTCAACTCTCAATAACTCAGTTAGTTTCTTCAGTGTACAAACCTACCCAGCAAAATAAATCTCAAAAAGAAAATTTGAATATGGATGAAATACCAGATTCTATGGACTTTCTGGATTGTTTTGAAGAAAATATCCAGGAAAAATCAGTTTTACTGCAAAATTTTGATGGATCGAAACAAAAACCAGTATCGGAAAATTTGAATTTATCTGTTTTTAAGGAATCGAAAACAAAAAATTTACCAGAAGTTGAGAAAACTTCAGAAATACCTTCTACTCCTTCTCAACTCTCAATAACTCAGTTAGTTTCTTCACTGTACAAACCTACCCAGCGAAATAAATCTAAAAAAGAAAATTTGAATAAGAACATTCCCGATTTAGATGACGACTTTGATTTCAGTTTGAATACGAAAAATCCTAAAAACTCTTCGAGTTCCAGTGAAAAATCGAACAAAACCAAACATAATTCTTCGTTAGATACAGCTTTAGGTTCGAAATCGAAGAATTCCAGTACCAATGGTGTTTCTAATGTTACAAAATTAAATTTATCCGCAAATACGTCTGACAGTGATGACGATTTCGAAACGAAACCTAAAAGTCCCGTTTGGATACGTCGGAAGAAATTAATAAAAAAATTACCCAATGAAGATTCTTTCGAAGACTTCAACACCAAAAATACAAGTCCTATTTTTGCCAGACCTAGAGAAGTAAGAAAAAACAAAGTTGGAAAAAACCTATACGGGGGAAAGAGTAAAGGAGCGTCCAGTAGTAATAAAAAAGTAAGTTTTTTTCTTTTTGAACTTGTTAACTAACTACACTCAGTGTTCCCAACTCTCAAAAATTAGTCTCCCTAAAGCTTAATTCAAAAACCCCTAAAATCATATCATTTACATGAAAATACCCCTAAAAAATAAATTTAGGGAGAAAATCCCCAAGTTGGTATCACTCACTACACTATTTCGTCTGACAAGTGACACTGACATTTGACAAGGACGAACCACAGACTACACTCTTTCTTCTTTTTTAGTTGGTCAACCAGTTTATAGAAAACGAAGCTGAATTGTCAATTTGCGATGGAATCGCCGTTTCCGACGACGAAAATGATTTATCACAAGATGGTTACGATGAAAGTTTCGTTGCTGATAATACTATAAAAGACGATACGCAGATGCACGCCGTGTATCTCGAATCCGTCAGGTGAGTCTAGTGGAATTTCTGTCTATCATTCGACGTTTTTTTTTTGGGGGCAAATTTTTCAGGAACATTCAACCACCGAATAGATTCAAGATACCCACGAGGTTTAAGAACACTACGAATATTTTTTCACAAGAAATATCAGAGGAAGAGGAATCGTATTTAGATGTAAGTTTTATTTTCGTATCCAGAAAGTAAAAATGTCGATTTTACTGTCACTTGTCACTTCAGAACGACGTTAGTCTTATTTTAACTGACGCATAGTATCGTGACTAATGTTCTAACTGTACGTTTTTATGTTAATCTGATGTGACGGTGAACACTGACCAATACAAGGGCAGCATTTTTACACTAGTGTACTCCGAGTGTATTAAAAGGTGTTGACCCACTCCTACCTCGGGGTTTACACCAGCCGTACGCAATCGTAACATGGCCATTAACGTAACCTCTAAGGAGTACACTAGTGTAGTTTCGGGTGGAGTTTTTAAAGATTTGTGATTTTCATGTTATTCTTGTCAATTTTGTTGGTTATGGTTTTTATATTTTAGGATTCGTTTGTGGTCGAAGATGAATTGACCGAGAGCGAAGTGGAATTGTCACAGTTGGAAATTTTAGAAAAACAATTAGAAAATCGAAAAAGACGAAAAAAAATATCGGACGATAATATGAAGCCGACGAAAAGAAAAAGGATCATTGTGGAGAGTGACAGCGATTAAAATAATGTGGAAAGTGACATTGATTAAGTGTTTAATGAAGGTATTTAATTTAATTATTTTGTATATTTTTCTATATATATATAAACTTATTGTTAAAATCGAGCTTTGTTTTCTTGAATAGGGAGATTAAAAATAAAAGTCGGTTTCAACAATTTCTTGTACTTCTCAACAGGGGAAACAATATTAACAAAATATGCATCCGCATTAATAATAATCAATACAAACAAATATTTACATTAAAAATCAACATAACCATACAATTATTTTTCAAAAAAAATAGACAATTACCTAACGAACCTATATATGCAAATTATACCTAAAAACAGGTAAAAAAAATTAAAGTTTTACAAACAAAATCTTAAATAAGATCGAAAATAAACAATTTCCAGTATTAAAACATCGACAAATGCATGATCAGTAGTACCACCGACAACGAAAAAATAAAAACAAAAATTCCCTCTTTAAATTTTGCTTAAAGAAAAGATTGTCCGAAAAGGTAAAATATTATCTAAATCGGTATAAAACTGATGATGAAATTGTAAATTTTAAATCTGAAATTTAAAACAAAAGATGCACCTTCTGAATCCATGGCAAAAAAGACGGAAGTCTTTTGAACATATATATATTTACATCGCTTAAAAATATATCACATTTATCATATTTGACACATCAGAATATTTTAGGTGAATTTTCAAACAACCTATTTTATACCACACACAAAAATGTCCATTTTAAAATTTTTTATTTACCCATTACAACGTACCCCGAAACGTTTATGAGCCACCCTGTATTTTTAGCAAAAAATATCGAGGCCAAATACACAGCAAGATCAAAATGCAACATTTTTCGAAAATAAAACTATAGAAAGCCGAAAAATATTTTTAAAAAAGCTTAGGGAGGTTACACAGTCTCAGTTTAACCGTACGGCACTAGAAAGCGACTAATTTACCGGAAAATCGTAATAGAACCCAAATAACTGTCAGGCTCTCAAATTTGGGTTTTTTTTGTTTATACTTGAAGAAATGCATATTGGGGCCTTTTTTGGGGGGTTTAATGCAAATAAAAGCAAACTAAGAAAGTGATATTCTCTAAAATGATCTGAATACTCCGAAAACTGTAAATAATGGCAGAGATTGATATTAGTTTCGTTTGAAAATCCACCTTATTTGAATATATATAATATATAACATCATGTAAATAATAAACTAATTCTGTAAGTAGAATGTTGTTTTTTTAACAATAAAATAGTTTATAAAATGTATACTTTTTTTTCTCGTAGATTTTGTTTTCTATATTCAGTCTTCGGCAAATTTTTTAAATAGCAAAATATGTACAAAAATTGTTTTACGTATCCGCAATTATCGTCTCTCTCGGTTCTAGCTCGTTCAATTTGTTCGGATGATTGATAAATACTTTTTTCGCTAAAGTCTACAACAAAAAAAAAACGCCCTATTAATGAATATTTTCTAGTCAATAAGAGTCAAGTTATAAATTCAGACCAAAAAAAAGGGGGAGTTTTAGTAGATTTTTCAGCTTAAACTGTAAAGAAAAACGTACCTTCAAACTTTCAAGGCACTGGTCCCCATCGCAAGTATTTATCTCGGTCAACAGACTATTCGATCGTTCCAATTCGGCGTACAAACCGAAAGGTAACTTTTTCAAACACTCCAGTCTCTGTATGTGCATTTTAGAACGTAAATGTTTAGCCAGATGTCCGTGTATTCGAAAAGCGATGTTGCAATCCGAACATTTGAACGGCCTCGGTTCCGACGAAGAAAGCGCTGGAGATGAGGATAACTGAAACGTAACATTTTTTCTATTAATTTCGTATCCTCTTAAACGGTACGCTACTGTCGTTTTCAATCAAAAATTAAAAAAAAATACTTACCTTGTTATGATGACTAGCACTCCTTTCGTGTTTTTGTAAATGTCCTTTTGTTCTAAAACTAACGGAGCACGAATCACAGCGAAAAGGTCTTTCTAAATAATGAATATTCATATGAAGCCTGCAAAAAAAATACATATCAACATTCCTGTGCCTCTTTAGCCCTCTTTCACACTTACGACTTTCTTAACGTGATCGTGTACGGCAACGGTGACGGGTGTGTTTTGGTTTATGTTCACACGGTAGTAGACGGCGCTCAGTTTTTGTATTATGTAAAACCCTCTGAATAAAATAACTGCCGTGTCAACAGACATACTTATATACAAGTTTTTCTGTTGCCGTACATGGCTACGGCACCGTGCCGTTGTAGTAATTCCGCCGCTCAGCGACGGCAGCCGTGTACAATTCGGACATCAAACCGTCTTGTGTGAAAGCTTGCATTTAAAAATTGAATAGATGAGGCTTTTACTTGATGAAGATCCATACTACTGATGAAATAAAACAAATTAATTTGTTTAAATCTTCATTATTTATTTTGAGCTGACGTTCAAATTAAAATTAGTGACGCGTTTCGCTACACAGTAGCTTTTTCAAACTAGTGAAGCTACAATGAAAAACTTTTAATTTATATAGTGCCTTAATACGGAATTCTAAGATATTGACAAAAGTATTATAATATATTTAAATAGGTATAAGTATAAAAAGTGTCTAAATACGGGATTCTAAGAAAGTTACAAAGGTATTGAAAAAAGGTACCTGGGAAATTGATCAACAACTATCACATTTTCTAGGTAAAAAGGTTTAATAATGGAGAATGATTGATATCTATTTGGTCGTTAAGCAGATTACCGGAATATTTGTTTTTGTTAATCTCGAGGGCTTCTAAAAGATTTAATTTAAAGGATTTGGGTTCTACATGCAAAATTTCAAAATTTGAGTCGAAAGTGTGTTGGTTTGTTAATAGATGATTTGAATAGTTGGAATCTAATTTGTTATTGTCATAGCTGCGTTTGTGTTCTGAAATTCTAGTTTTAAAGTTCCTAAAAGTTCTACCGATATACATTTTGTCACAGTTGTCGTTGCCACATTTTAATTTATAAACACCTGACTTGTTTAATTTTGAGGATTTAGATTTGTTATTTTTAATGAATTTAGATAAATTGTAGTCAGTTTTAAAGCAAATATTCATATTTAAAGATTCTAAAAATGATTTGATTTTTAAGGATGGTGTTCCAAAGTATGTTAAGCTTTTAAATTGATTATTTTTATTTTTATCTGAAGGATATACTTGTTCTAAAGTGCGTTTCTTTATCTTTTTATTTATGATATTGTCAATTAAGTTTGGATCGTAATTATTATTAACTGCTATTTGTTTAATGATATTTAGTTCTTTGTTGAAATTATTATTGTTTAATGGGACTGTTAAAAGTCTGTGAATCATACTATTGAAAGCTGCTAATTTATTACTAAATGGGTGGACCGAACTATTATGAATTGTAATGTCTGTATGTGATGGTTTGCGAAATATAGAAAAATCATGTTTATTGTTTATATTTGAAATTGTAAGGTCTAAAAAGTTTATAGACTTATTTTCTTCATGTTCTACGGTAAATTTTATATTGCTATGAATTGAGTAAAGAATAAAGTTCAGGGTGTTGAGGATTGGGTAAAATTAATTTATATTTTTCTTTGTCGCTAATTATTGATTTCGCGTTATCTACTGCTAATTTTATTTCTTTCTGGACTACAATTTATCTAAATTCATTAAAAATAACAAATCTAAATCCTCAAAATTAAGCAAGTCAGGTGTTTATAAATTAAAATGTGGTAACGACAACTGTGACAAAATGTATACCGGTAGAACTTTTAGGAACTTTAAAACTAGAATTTCAGAACACAAACGCAGCTATGACAATAACAAATTAGATTCCAACTATTCAAATCATCTATTAACAAACCAACACACTTTCGACTCAAATTTTGAAATTTTGCATGTAGAACCCAAATCCTTTAAATTAAATCTTTTAGAAGCCCTCGAGATTAACAAAAACAAATATTCCGGTAATCTGCTTAACGACCAAATAGATATCAATCATTCTCCATTATTAAACCTTTTTACCTAGAAAATGTGATAGTTGTTGATCAATTTCCCAGGTACCTTTTTTCAATACCTTTGTAACTTTCTTAGAATCCCGTATTTAGACACTTTTTATACTTATACCTATTTAAATATATTATAATACTTTTGTCAATATCTTAGAATTCCGTATTTAGGCACTATATAAATTAAAAGTTTTTCATTGTAGCTTCACTAGTTTGAAAAAGCTACTGTGTAGCGAAACGCGTCACTAATTTTAATTTGAACGTCAGTTCAAAATAAATAATGAAGATTTAAACAAATTAATTTGTTTTATTTCATCAGCTTGCATTTAAGACAATTACACACGGCACCGTTACCGTACACGGCCACGTTAAGAAATCAGTAAGTGTGAAAGAGGGCTTACAATAACAAACTTATCATATAAAGGATAAACTTACCTAAGTTGCGAAGGTTTATTAAAACTTTTCGAACAAATCGTACAACTTTTATTCCCTTCCGACTTGACGATAATATCGTTAACGTCCTTATTGACGGGTCCGTAATTGACGGAATTAATACCGCTGTCGAAATTTTCGTTTTTCGTCGCCAATTTTAAAAATTCGCTAGCTACACTTTTCGCCAACGTATTCTTCTCCAACTTGACCTGTTTCGTTGCTATATCGGCTAGCGTTTCCATGGCGCTGTTATCGTAATCGACCTGTTCTTCGTTATATTTGACGTTGGGGGTGGTTTCTTCTGACAGTTCAGAAGTAAGAGGCCTCAAGATGATCACGGTACCGTTGTTATTATTAGCCGGTTCGAAGGATTTGTACGGTTCCTCGTTATCCTCGTTGATTTCTAATCGAGGAGGACTCGGTGGTTTTTTCAAGTTGTTGAATATTTCGTTGGCGACGTTTTTTTGCATTTCCAACAATCTAAAATTATTAATTAATTTATCTCCTATTGCTCCGTTCGGTTTTTCGTGGTTGTTAGCCATCGACAGATCCATTACTTCGTCGTTTTTTTGTATTTTGTTTTTATAAGGAAATTCCGTTACGGAAAATTTTCTTTTTCTTAAATCGGCTACGCTTTCGCTGGTTATTACCACGTCGTTTATTTTTAACGTCGGTAACGTTCGGTTAGGGATGGTAGTGACGTTTTTAGAATTATTCAACGTTTCCTCGTAACTTTCGGTTATTTTAGGACTCGGCTTAGTTTGCGGAACGTATTTTTGAATGACGTTAAACTGTTTGATACTTTTAGGCTCCGTAGGAGTTTCCACTTCCACTATCTTAGGCGAAGGCAACGGATCCTTTTCCGGCAGCAATACGGTCGTATAAGGGTACGTCAACGGTCTATTAATACTTCTCATTCCTAAATAAATTCGAACATTCTGACTTTCCGTAGTTTCTTCTGTCGGCGATATAGTAACTTCCATGTTTTTAAAACTCGAGTTTCTCGTCGTATTCGGTTGGTCTAAAAATTTATTTTTCGCGTAAATCGTTTTCGAAACGTGCGCTAATTCTTCCGTCGTCATAAATGCTTCGGTAGGACTCGTGGTACGCATGTGCGGCACGTCTACTCCTGACGTTTGCGTCGGTTGTGACAGCGATAATAGGCCGTAAGCTGCTTCGTGTTCTTGTTGACGCGTCGACTCGTCTAAAATAAATACAATTGATGCGTTTTAAAAAGGCGAACGTGGCGGTGTATCTACCGGCGAGTGTCGAAAGTAGAAATAGAAGACATACGAGGGCCTAGCTGCAGAAAGGCTCCCACCAATCAGAGTGTATATATTTTGTGCAAAGTAAGGGATTCCCTTCCCCTTCTCGAAAAAATAGCAAAGAATTTGTATTCCACATGAAGTTTTCCAAGAAAGAGAAGGGATAGTAAGGGATTCCCACAATTAGCCAGTCCGGTTGGAATATTGGAGGTATTGGAATCCCGAGGCGACTGTCCCAATCATCTG
Organism: Lochmaea crataegi; assembly: GCA_947563755.1. Classification (NCBI taxonomy): domain Eukaryota; kingdom Metazoa; phylum Arthropoda; class Insecta; order Coleoptera; family Chrysomelidae; genus Lochmaea; species Lochmaea crataegi. The sequence goes on from OX387428.1 coordinate 1,820,821, forward strand.
TAAGGAAGATACCAGGGATAGTAAGGGATTCCCTTCCCCTTTTTGGAAACCTTCATGTGGAATACAAATTCTTTGATTTTTTCGAGAAGGGGAAGGGAATAATTTACATTGCACAAAATATATACACTCTGGTTTGGAGGGAGCCTTTCTGCAGCTAGGCACTTGTATAGTAGACAAGGTGAGAAAGCAAAAAATTTACACGATCAGCACTCATCGATAAATCTTCTGTAATATATTTTATTTTCTTACCACTGCTATCCATTCCGCTATCGTCTGTATCGGAGTCGGAGCTCTGGGCGCTTTGTTGGGCTGACGAGGACGAAGAACATGTGCTGGTCGTGGAATTTTTCGAATGCGCCTTACTTTTCATGTGTTTGGTTAGATTTCCTTTGGTTTTGAAACTAAAAAATCGTATTATTTAAGACATTATTTATATCTTTTGTTGTATAAATAAATTACATCATTAAAAATAATTCAACAACAAACTAAAAATCAACGAAAAAATGTAATATCGACTATAATAGACAGTTTTTCCAGTCTTAGGTACAAAATACCTATTATGTAAAATGGTTAATAAAAAAGGATTTCAACTGAATTTACTGTTCGGACCCTTACTTTGTGGAATCTACTCATATTAATGTTATAAATGAAACTAACTGTTTCTAATTAATTCCTCTATTTAATTAAAAAATTTATGAAAATTATTAAAGGATATTGATAATTATTTCGATATTGACATATCATCGTCAGAAAAAATGTAACTTCTATAATTCTGACAATGATATGTCAATATCGAAATAATTATCAATATCCTTTAATAATTTTCATAATTTTTTTAATTAAATAGTGGAATTAATTAGAAACAGTTAGTTTCATTTATAACATTAATAGGATTTCAACTAATGCTATATAGTAAAATTAATACCTATTTAGAGGTACCAGCCGTTTTAGTAACTTAACATATGCGGCTTCTTGAACCATCTGAACCCGTATGAAAAAAATTAGGTTATGACCTTTGTCATGTCAAATGCTTGACATATTTCTTATTGCATTGGCGTAGTGACTTGAAATTTCATATTATCAGTGGCGGTTTGTAATAATACAAATTAATTTTATGAAATTCATAAAATTCTAAAGATGTTGACATAATAAAAGAATATAAAAGAAGCGCACTAATTTTAAAAACATTGTTTTATTAACTAGATACATAGTTTTCTTAAAAAAATATGGCAATTCAGAGTTCGATTAAGTACAAATTCTAGATTTAAAAAAAATGACAACGTGATTTTCAAGGCAAAGTTTAATTAGTTTCTAAATCAGAATAACTTTCGGAAAGTGATAGTTCATCATCGGATTCATTGGATACAGAGATCACCATAGGTTCGATGTTTAGTAAGTCCAGTTTGTTTTCTACTTCCCATGCTTCAGAAATAATTTTCTCTGTATGATTTATGTAATTCTGCCAGTGTTGCTCCGGTACATTTTTTACAACGTCATTCCATACTTTTAAGACTTCAGTAGGTGACCTTGCAGTTTTCGTAATAGCTTGGTCATAATGCCTTTTAGTTTCTGACCATACCATTTCGATGGCATTAAAATGGCAATGATAGGGTGGTAGCCTGAGAACACAATGACCATGCTCGGCAGCGTATTTGTCTAAATGATAATTTTTTTCTGGCAAAACTTGCTTTTCAATTATATTCCAAACAGCATCCTTTAAAATGTGATCTGGAAAAGGAATATTCTTTTTTTTGAGCCATTCTAACATGCGTGTATTGCTCCAACTTTTTCTTGGGATTTCTTCATCCAGGCGACTGTGATACGTTGCGTTATCCATTATAATTAACGATGGTTCTTCCAAGTTTACAATTAGTTGCTGTTTAAACCAATTTTCAAAATTTTCGGTGTTCATGTTATCATGGTAATCGCCTGTTTTTTTATTGCATTTAAAAATAAGCGATGCATTTGCCACAAAACCTTTTTTATTTTTTATTTCCAATAAATGTTTTCTTCCATCCTGTTTTTTGAAATGAAAACCCATTTTTTTAATTCCCAAATATAACGAACCTTTGGAAATCTTAGTTTCTGGAGACTCTTCGATAAATTGCCGTAAAATAGTTTCTACTGTGATTTTATCATTTCGCGCATACATTTTATAAATTACTTCCCTCAAACAATGCAGGGTATTTTTTGTAATTCGGGTTTTGCTCCGGGAAACGCTTGCAGACATATTTCTTCTAAATTCGAAATCTGTAGCTCTGTTTGGTTTTTCAAGATTATATAATGTGCTTTCTGGAACTTTTAGTGCTTCGGACGCTTTTTGAATTGCCTTAAATCGATATCCTAAATCGTTTTGAAAATAGTTTACTACATTAAGCATAAGTTTTTTGGATTCATCAGAATATCGCATTTTTATATCTTATTTTGCGTTATGACATTAACATGAAATCACAATTTGACGTAACTTCAAAAACGTGACATCTAATAAATTAGTTACGACGTTCATTTTTGTTGGTAATTTTTTGTTTCAACCGATTTATTGATAATAAATAAGGATGGTCTTATTCTAAATGGGTATAAAATTTACTATAGACATGCCTTGATCCCTCATTGGATACGACAACTACCAGCAGTACAATACATATTTCTCGTAATTGTCAATTAGTTCAAAAAGTCTGAACACGATCCTTTCGGAACACATTCCCAATCTAGTTACTTTTAGTGGTGTGTTTGAGGTTTCCTAAAATGCTCCTCCTAGTTTAAAAACAAGGTATAGGTTAGGTTAAATTAGCTTAACTTGAGCCGAATTTACTGATTCCATAAACTGTCAATAAACCAACTTGTAATCTTCTACAGGCAATCGAAAAAGTGTTTTGGTGTAAGAGAATGTAGTTATATAAAAGTAAATGATAAAAATTATTTACAAAACATCAGCAAAGCTGCAATGAATCACACAAAACGCTATAATTATTTGAAATTTATAGATCTTAATCTTAAATTATGTAGGTACTTCCAAGTTCATTCTATAAGTAATTTTATGGTAGTTTTAGGTGCTCACTTTGTTAGCCTTAACAAGATACTAAGTAATTATTTGTAATAATATACTATGGAATAAATGATTGAATTTACCTGAAATTACAGTGACTGCACGTATAAGGCCTATCGTTCGAATGTGTTCTGATGTGTTTTTTGAGCATCGACGGTTTTTTACAACGAATTCCACATTGATCGCATACGTAACGGCCTCTACCTGCAACAAAAACATTCCACGAATACGGTCAAAATATTGTTTTAAAACGTTATTAATCTTACCTCTACCTCGAACGTATATATAGTCTTCGTTACATTCATAACCTCCCAAAATGGTGTTGTTCTTTTGCGGTTCGTCTTCTTTTTCAAATTGGGTCGATGACGTTTCCGATACGACAAACTGCAAATACAGATCGATTAAAGATCGAGCGTCTAATCGGGACATGCAACAAAAGCATTCAAATCGGAAAGTTACGTTACGTTACAAAGTAACGAATATTCCACAAGAAGAGAAAGGATGAATATAATAATTATTTTCTCTGTTGAGCTTTTGTTGCTTGTGCCGGCTAGACAAGCAATTAGTACCTAGAGGGGGTGCTAAATAAATCGACTTGAGTGGTGGTGAGTGGTATCAATTGTTTTGTAAGTAGTCTGTGGTGTTTAGTGTGGGTTAACCGTTTCGCGGTGCATTTCTTTTTATATTTCGGGCGGTAATTAGTCGGAAAAGTACTTGTAAATAACAATTTATTGTAAAATAATACATATATAATACGATGGCAAAAGTTGAAGTGAGTGATCTTCAATATATTGACGAAAGTCGTTCTCTTAAGGCGTCTGTGGTGTTTATAGGGCGGGAGAATTGTGTCATAGTGCATTATATTTTAAATTTCGTGTTTTAATTCGTCGGAAAAATACTTTTAAATATCAAATTATTTTAAAATGAGTCATATATAATACAGTGGCAAAAGTTGAAGTGAGTGATCTTAAATATATTAGAATATTTTGGCAAAAAAAGTCCTCTTAGGGCGAGTTGTACCAACAAGGTTTAAAACATAACTAATGGTTTAAGCAGAATGGGTGTTGTACCAGACTGGATCAGTGAGTAACCAGAGTTTTGCTAACGGGTTTGTTAACCGCCCAAAAGTGAGTGGTTAAAATAATAATCCTAGTTTTCTAACCTAAAAACTTTGTGTCAGTCGATTCTGTAAATTTTTTATTTTTACCAAATTTTAATAATGGAATTTCCTGATTTACCAAATTTCAGTGATGACGAAGATTTTTTTGGCCGTAAAGTTTTCTGACCTTTTTTTATTCTTATTCATTTTCAGTAAATAAAATAATATGCAAAAGCAAACACTTCAGGAACTGAGGTTAGAATCGCATTAAAAATTCTTCTTTTATATTTTCTATTTGGCAAAACGTAAGTAATTTACCCCACAGTAGTTCATTCGTCTAACATTCATTGATACCAACCTTTCAAAATGATGAATTAACAAAACTGCACGAAAACACCACTGGTACAACACGCACCGGTTTAAACTTTTGTTAAATTTAACCCTATGGTTAAATAAACCAGGTTTAGCCGACTGTTAGTACAATGAATGTTAGACGAATGAACTACTGTGGGGTAGTTTTGCCAAATAGAAAATATAAAAGAAGAATTTTTAATGCGATTCTAACCTCAGTTCCTGAAGTGTTGTTTGCTTTTGCACTAATAGAAAAAGATGAACGGACGGATAATTCCGCAGGGAACATGGCAATGGAAAGGAATAAAAAAAAAACTACAAAAAGCGAAAGAAGCGGAATATTATAAGAATTGGGACGTGGAACATTAAAACTTTGTTGGCTACAGGAAAAATGGAGGAAGCTTTTAGACAAATGAAGGAATATTATATAGCAGTCATGGAAGTACAAGAAATTAGATGGAGAGGAGAAGGGCGAATAAATAAGGAAGAGTATACAATGTTTTACGGAGGGGAAGAAAAGCAAAGATACAGGGGAACAGGATTCTTAATAAATAAAAAGTTCAAAATAAATGTGATAATGTACAAAAATGTAAACGGACGAATATCATATCTAAGAATAAAAAACAGAGCATCCAATATACTATATGCTTCTACGGAAGATGCAGATGAGGAAGAGAAAAACGTATTCTATGAGGAACTTGAAAGAACCTGCGAAGAAACCCCAAAACATTATACGGTCATATTACTGGGAGATCTGAATGCGCAAATAGGAAAGGAGACACATCTCAAACAAGTATCAGGTAAACATATACAGCTCATAATATAACTAATGAAAATGGAACAAGATTATGCAATCTAGCAATGTTGATGAATCTGTATTTAGTCAGCACCAAATTTGAACATAGATACGAGCACAAAATTACATGGATGATGCCTGGAAGAACAACAGGGAACCAAATCGATCAAAAGAGAGAAAATCTTATTCACGATGTAAGGTCATATAGAGGAGCAAATATAGATTCCGACCACATACTGGTAATAGCAAAACTAACGGTAGGAAAAACAGAGCAAATGAAAAAACTAATAAAAAGAAGAAAATGGAATACAAAAAGCATAAGAGAAAAACGAGTGAGATATCCGGAGGAGAGATAGAAGAACAAGTAACTAAAATCAAAGAGGGTACAGAAGTTGTTAGCAAATGGAACCGAATTAAAAATGCCAGTATTAAGGCAGCAGAGAAGGTAATTGGAAGGGGAAATAGAATTAATAAATATGAGTGGTGGGACAAAGAATGCGAAGAAATCGTAGCAAAAAAGAAAACAGCCAGGAAGCTAGGAAGAGCCGAGAGCAAGACCACGAGAAATACAAAGAAATAAGAAAGGAATCAAAAGTGCTCATCAAAAATAAAAAGAATAAATGGGTCGAGCAAATAATGGAAAAAATGGAGAGTGAAAATAAAAATTAGGAAACAGAACAGAAAACCTAACATGATAAATATAGACAAAAAAGAATGGGAGGAGTATTTCATAAAAACACTAACAAGATCAGAGGAGATAAATGAAGAAAATGAGGAAGATGAGGAAAACGAACTACAGCAACATGAAGAAGGACAAACAGCTACGTCAGAAAACGAGGTTATGGAAGCAATAAATAAACTAAAACATGATAAAGCAGCGGGTCCAGATGGCATCGTTAATGAAATGTTAGAGCAAGGAGGGTATGAAATGGGGATGGCGATGATATGGGAAACCGAAATCATGCCGCAAGAATGGAATGGAGGGTTGTTAGTACCAATTTTAAAGAAGGATGATCCAAGGATATGCTCGAACTATAGATACTATAGTACCAATTTGGATGTCGACAGGGGAGATTTTGAGTCAAACGGTGGAAAAACGTTATGAACGGGAAATCAAGATGCATATATTATTTATTGAATTTAGGCAAGCATTTGATAGCTTAGTTCGAAAAGAGAAAAGCAGACTTACTCAAAATGCAGGTACCCAAGAAAATGATAACGTTAGTGGAAATGACGATGATAAATTCCAAAGCAGCGGTTCTAACGAATGGAGGTATATCGAAAGAGTTCTAAATTAACTCAGGAGTGAGGCAAGAAGATGGGCTTTCAACAGCAATTTTTAATGTAGTAATGGACGGAATAATCAGTAAATGTAATTTACCTGGAACAGTCATCCATAAATCGATACAAATAGTGGCATATGCAGACGATGTAGCTATAATTGCGAGAGACCAGTGAAGTTTACAAGAAACGCTGCAAACGATTGTAACAGAATCCAGAAGAAGGGGATTGGAAATCAATGAGGAAAAAACGAAATACATGGAAGTACAAAGAAACAGAGACAACAAAGACAATCAATCAATAAAAATTGGGGAATATGAATTTGAAGTAGTTAAAAACTTTAAACATTAACAATGGGAATGACAAAAAAGATGAAATCGCACAATGTATATAGGCAGGATACCGAGCATACTATAAATACAAACCCCTAATGCAGAACAAAACAATCAAGAGAACCACAAAAATGGGAATATACAAGACAGCATTAAGAACAGCAGTTACTTATGCAGCCCAAACTACAGCAATGACAAGTGGAGAGGAAGAAAAGTTGAAAATATTCGAAAGGAATATAATTAGGAAAATTTATGGACCAAAGAAATTAAACGAGGGACAGTATAAAAGATTGACAAACTTGGAAATAGAAAAAATACTGGAAACTGAGAACATAGGAAGAATAATAAAGGCATCCAGAATGAGATGGCTTGGACATATCAAAAGGATGAAAGAAGGTAGTAATGTAAAAAGAATAACAGAGTGGACAGCCGTTACAAACAGACCAAAAGCTAGATGGATGGACCAAATAGAGAGAGACCTAGAAAAAATGGAAATTAAAAACTGGAGGCAAAAGACCCAGGACAGGTAGGAATGGAGGAAAATCGTTGAAATGGCAAAGAAACATGACAAACTTTGAATGCAAGCAGTGAATCAATGTGGATTTACTCTCCACTGAAACAAAAGCGTCTAAGAGCCAAATATTGGCGGTTACTGTTCCGGAAGGAATGTATAACCTTACATATATATATATAGCTGGTTTTTGCAAACAATCTTGAGTTCATCAACAGGTGACACATTTTTACAATACTTTAAAAATATATTTTGTGTTTCTGTGTTAGGCAAGTTCTAAAGCACATCAATAGATGTCACCCTCTTCGTCGATTATTGCGAGTGGCTGTAATCTATTATACGGGGTGTGAATGATACATCTTCACGTGGAAATATTAATTAAAAATCGATTAATTTGATTTGTAATCTATACGGATAACAAATTAATCTTCGGTATTTATTATCTAACAAATTTTTATATATTTAGATACGAATAAAAACTAACCTTGTAGCTGGAATGGATGATTAAATTTGCCGAAGCCTTCCCCGCTATAGTATAAATCTGATTACTCTGCCTGGAATCGTAATTACTGACGTACAATTTATCCTGCTTGGTATCCTGTTGTCTCCATTCGGAATACATGCTTAATTTCTTGAAATAGGGTACGTAAAAGGGCTGGGTTTTATTCAACGTACAATAGACAGGTCTAGTGGAACTCTTCAATCCCAAATAACTAAAATAATTACCGTGAAGAAAATGTTCGGCGTATTTTTTTTCCACTCTCGGCGTATCGGGACTTATTAAAATTTGATTGAACATCGTCGGGGTTAAGCCGTGATGCTGTTTCAAAGATGCTATAGTCGGTTTTAACGCCAAACTATTCGGTCTGGCGAATTTTTTAACTTCCATTTCGGTAGATTTATTTTCCGACGGTTCGAAAGATTTACCGAAACTTTTTATGCTAGTTTCCGAACTGTCCGATTTTGGGGATCTACTGGATCTTTCCGTAACTTTCTCGGGTTGTAAAAAATGTCCGGCGGGTCTTAATTGTACTAAATTATTGTTAGGCGACTTGACTAGTCTCTCAGGAACTCTTTCCGGTAGTAAAAATAATCTTGTACCGTTTTTTTCTTGTTGTATAAATCCGTCGACTATTTTCGGAGTTAGAGGTGATCTATCTATTACTAAAGGAGTTAGAGGTGCTCTATCCATTACTAAAGGGGGTTGATTTTGTTGAACGGATCTTGCTACGGTAATTATGTTATTGTTGGACTCGACGGGCGAGGGTGATGGTGGTTCCGCTGCTACTACAGGTCCAGGCATTCCAGGTACGTGTCTGACGACTTTTCCGTTAACGAATAAATTAAGAGGATTGTATAAATTAGATTTAGGTTCGTTATAATTAATATCCGGTTTAGGATTTGAAATTTGATTGTATATAGTAGTAGGTACAGATAGCGTGGGTTGCCTAATATTAGGTGTTAGCATTCTAAGAGCGTTTTGACTAAAATCGATTATATTTTTATATAAAGGACTCGATTCATCCGGATATGATTTAGTTACGGGTCTATTCGAAACGTCATCATCATTCATATCGGGAGTTTTATCGAAAGTAAATATAGGTTTATTGAAATCTATGCTCGGTGACATCATCATCATTTCTTTGGGAGTTTTTAAATCCGATTTGAAATTGTTGGTGTTGGTTAAAACGGTCCCGCCCGATTGCAAACTCGTTTTAACCACTCGATTCTCGCTCAAACTACCGCCGTAATCGATGTAATTGATATCTTTTTCGTATTTATCTTCTTTCCCGTCGATTTTGAAGCTTTTCGTCTCGCCCGAAGAATGCACTTGAACCTCACCGCCGAATAATTTAATCCCCGGTTTTTTATCTCTATCGAAAGGTAGCGGAGATAAATAGTTAGGGGAAGGTAACGGTTCGTTTTGACTAACCAACGGTAGATGTCCGCTGTCGAAGGAAAATGATTTCGTCTTGTCGCCATCTATTAAACGAGTTTTTCCTAAAAACGGTCCCGGAGAGTTTAGAGGGAATTGCATCTGTGGAATGTTATCGAAAGCATTCTTGTTATGCGTTAAAATGGAAGCTACGTTAACTGAACTACTTCTGGTGTATTTAGCTCCGGAAGACTTTCCTTTGCAGCTTCTATATTTGTGAACGTCTAATTCGGTGACAGTTTGAAATATCATCTTGCAATAAGGGCATTGCATATCGGAAGAACTGAGATTTTTTAATAAAAGCTCTTTAATAAGACTTTTGTGAATTATTGGTTCTGTAACTTCGCTCATCGATCTTTTTCGATTTTTATTTGTAAGATTGAGCGGTTCATCGATCGTTCTTTCGTATATCTGTTCTCTTATGTATCTAACTTCGACTTGATCTTTTTGATCGCCGGAACTCACAATGGAACTGTTTCTGTTGATGATTTTGTTTATATGATGCGAAACGAATTCGGAAGAAGAGTTCGGTACGAGAGGTTCGTCGTCTTCGATGTTTTCCGGAGGTGGTAAGTCTTCGAATAATTTCTCTCTGTGGAATCTGGGTTTGTAAGGCTTTTGCGGTTCATCTTTGAATTCTAAATTTTTGGAAATTTCAGTTTCGTTGTTGGTTTCCGGGGGTTTCGTTCCTAAAAGTCTATTAGCGTGTGTCCTAGATCTACAATGTTTATAAAGATTCGATCTGGTTTTGAAGGAGAACCCGCAGCTTTCACAAGGGTAAGGTCGTTCGTTCGTATGGGCTCTAATGTGTTTTTGCAAAACGCTAGGTTTGGAACAGACGAGATTGCAATACGGACAAACGTATTTTCCTCCTGAATTTTTTTGTTCTTCTAGTTTAGGTGCGGACATTTCCTCTGGTTTTATATCTTCCTGATGTACGTTGGAAGTGAAAGGAAGGTAAGTATCCCCTGTATAATTGTAGTTAGTCGTGGGGTAAACGTTATTCAAAATGGAAGACGTACTACTACTATTATCTGTATAGTTGGTCTGTTTAGTATCAAAACTAGTTGGTTGATGATGGTCTGGTTGTTTCGAAACTACATATGATATGTAAGAGTTCGAAGATTGTGGTGATATGGAAGACTTATAAAAGTTTGAATTTATCGTATGTGAAGGACTATTTTTTGTACTTTGATTTGGCACAAGTTCATTATTGTCTGACCTCTGGTTATTTTCTAAAAAATAATCGACTTCTTTTTGATTTTCTTTTTGGTCAGTTTTTTCCTCGCGCGTCTCCATTGGAGCGCCCTTTTTGTTTTCCTTGTCATTTTGGATTAGCGATTCTACGTTTACTTGCTTCTTAAATTTTTTATGCAGGTAACTATCCGTATTTTCCATTGCTAAAGCCTACCTGAAACAAAAAGTCATTTTTCTTAAACTGAAATTCAAAGTAAAATATACTATTTAAAATGTATTAAGATTATCAGAAAATTTGGACACCATGGCAACATTGCAGTCTGGTTCAAAATTAGAAGAAGTTTGCATCTAAACATCTACTGGTTGACTACAATTTATTAAACGAACGCATATGAAAGGTCAGAAAGTTTCACGTATAATAATCGAACCTTTTTTTCATTTCGATTATCGATACTTTTCGATATTTCTACGATCTGACGTTTAATTTATATCGTGAAGTTGTCATTTTTAGTGCAAATTAAAATAAAAAAGAAGTGACGCCGCATACTGAATATTATTATTATCCTGAAATTTAAAAACAAATCTCGTAATGGCATGGCAACATTGCAATCTGGTTCAAAATTAGAAGAAGTTTGCATCTAAATCGATTAAATAAAAATCGATTTTTCTTCAATAAAAATAAATCGATTTGTCAAAAAACCTAAGAGATTTTTACGTTAATACAATTTATCAGATTAAAAATCGAATAAAATTATATGAAAATTTTTGAAAAATTGTCAAAATTTTTGATAAAAATGGTAAAAAATTGTCAATAATTGTCAAAAATTATCGAAAATGGTCAAAAAGTGTCAAAAACTGTTAAAAATGGACAATTTTAGTCAAAAACTGTCAATAATTCTAAAAAATTTGGAAACATGATCAATAATTGTCAAAAACTATCAAAAATGGTCAATAATTTTGAAATATGGTCAAAAATGGTCTATAATTGTCAAAATTTTCAAAAATGATCAATAATTGTTAAAATATTGAAAAATGGTCAATTATTGTAATAAATGGTCAATAATTATCAAAAATTTTGAAATATAGTCAAAAATGTTCAGAAATTTGGAAAAAATGGTCACTAATTTTGAAAAACAATCAAAATGGTCAATAATTTATAATTGTCGAAAATTATCAAAATTTTTGAAAAATGGTCAAAAATTTTGAAAAATTATCAAAAATTTTGAAAAATGGACAATTATTGTCAAAAATTGTCAAAATTTTGAAAAATAGTTAATAATTGTTCAAAATTGTTAGTTTTTAAAAAATAGTCAAAAATATGGAAAAATGGTCTATAATTGTCAACAACTGTCAATAATTGTCAAAAATAGTCCGTAATTGTCAAAAATGGTCAAAAATTTGGAAAAATGGTCAATAATTGTCAATAATTGTCAAAAATAGTCAGTAATCGTCGAAAATTTGGAAAAATGGTCAATAATTGTCAAAAAAGGTCAATAATTGTAAAAAATGGTAAATAATTAGCAAAATTATTGAAAAATGGTCAAAAATTGCCAAAATTTTGAAAAAATGATCAATAATTGTCAAAAACTATCGAAATTGGTCAAAAATTGTCAATTTTTGTTAAAAATGGAAAATTTTTGTCAAAGACTGTCAATAATTGTCAAAAATGGTCAATAATTTAAAAAAACTGTCAAAAATGGTCAATTTTTGTCAAAATGGTCAATAATTATCAAAAATTGTCAAAAATATGGTCAAGAATGGTCAATAATTGTCAAAATTTTCAAAAATGATCAATTGTTAAAATTTTGAAAAATGGTCAATTTTCAAAAATGGTCAATAATTATCAAAAATTTTGAAATATAGTCAAAAATGGTCAGAAATTTGGAAAAATGGTCACTAATTTTGAAAAACAATCAAATGGTCAATAATTGTTAACATTTTGAAAAACGGTCAATAATTGTCGTAAATTATCAAAAATGGTCAAAAACTGTCAAAAATGGACAATTATTGTCAAAATTTTGAAAAATAGTCAATAATTGTCAAAAACTATCAAAAATGGTCAATAATTTTGAAAAATGGTCAATAATTTTGAAAAATGGTCAAAATTTTTGAAAAATTGTCAAAAATGATCAAAAATTATTAAAAATTGTCAATTATTGTTAAAAACTGTCAAAAATGGACATTTATTGTTAAAAACTGTTCAAAAAGGGTTAAAAATTGTCATCTTTTTGAAAAATGGTCAAATATTATCAAAAAATTGGAAAGATTGTCATTATTTTGAAAAACAGTCAAAATGGTCAATAACTGTCGAAAATGGTTAATAATTGTTAAAACTTTGAAAAATGGTCAAAAATGGACAATTATTGTCAAATATTGTCAAATTTTGAAAAACAGTTAATAATTGTTAAAATTTTTGAAAAAATTGTCAAAAATTTTGAAATATGGTCAAAAATGGTCAATAATCATCAAAATGGTCAAAAATTGCCAAAATTTTGAAAAAATTGTCAATAATTGTTAAAAATTTTGAAAAATGGTCAAAAATTGCGAAATTTTTTGAAAAAATGGTCAATTATTGTCAAAAATGGTCCATTATTGTCAAAAATGGTCAATAATTGTCGAAAATGGTCAATAATTATCAAAAATTTTGAAATATGGACAAAAATTGTCAAAATTTTCGAAAAATTGTCAACATTTTGAAAAATTGTCAACATTTTGAAAAGTTGTTAACAATCGTCGAAAGTAGTCAAAACTTTGAAAAATAGTCAATAAATAATACGAGCCGTTTCCGAAAATCGATTTAAACACGTAATTTATATAATCGATTTACTAAAAATCGATTAATATTACTCTAAAAATCGATAATAACAAAATAACATCCCTACTGTCTACTGGTTGACTAACATTTATCAAACAAACGCATTTGAAAGGTCAGAAAATTTCAAGTATAATAATCGATTTTTTTTTTCAATCTGATTATCGATACTTTTCGATATTTCTACGAAAATCTGACGTTTATTTTGTATCGTCAAGTTGTCATTTTAAGTGCAAATCGAAATAAAAAAAGAAGATTATTATCCTGAAATTTAAAAACTAATCTCGTAACGACGTCATTCGGTTATTTACTAATTCTGATAAGGAACATTATCACCGCTTATTAATTCATATTTTTTTCATTATATATACAAATATTAAATGTTGTTGTTTACGTAGAATATCAAAACCGATTCTTTAAATTCGAGATTATCGTGTCATAACAATCGAAAATAAAAAAAAAATGTAGGTTGTCATTTTTATAACCGATTGAAGAAATTCAAATATGAACAAGGTATACACAATAGAGAGAATAATACGAAAAAAAAAATGTTCGATACGCTCGAACTCTGGACTTTGAATTCTCGGCTGATTAAGTTCACAAATAAAAAGGATAGGATAAAATTTAATGTGTTAGTGACGTAAGATGAATTTTACATGTTTTGATTTATTCTGTTATTTGACACATGACAAAGTTTCGTTTAATATTTTTCTCATATATTAACTTACATATATTATAGTCGAAATCCCAGTATCACTAACACTTTTTCTAACACATTGATTCTTATCAGCGAAATAACCGTTAGCTAATTTTCGCTATACACTATATAAACTTATCCTTTGACCTGAAGCAATTTACCAGTTATCGAAGATAAAAATCTCGCTAAATATATATATATATATATATATATATATATATACAAGTTGCGTGTAAAATATTTACTAAACAATGAGTGTGACTGGCGACATGAAAATTTAATAAGTTCACATACACACAGTGAATCATTTGTTAAGTTACAAACTTGAGAATTGATAACGACTCGAGCTGATAATGAACATTTACTCTGTAACGAAACGGTACCGGGTGTGTCGGATAATTTTTTTCCCACTTTCACCTATATCTAAGAGAGATAGGTCATGTAAATGATCATTAAAAATAAAAATTTGTCGTTGTTTAAGTTAAAGGTTCGCGCGCACTAGACTGACCCGGCCCGGCAACGGACCGTACCGCAACTGAACGTATACATCGATGTTTACAATGCGATACATCGAATCGATCCGATGTTTTGAAAAGCTATCGATATACTCGATGCATCGATGTTTTTTCATAAAACATCGAATCTATGATAACCAGTTAAGGTAAGTTCATATATCAACGAATCACGAATTGTTGTTTTTAGAAAGTAGTAAAAAGTTACCGTTTTATACAAAAACGAAATTCGTAGACGTTTTGGGAATTTTAAAATTTTTCAGGTTAGGTTAATGGTTAATTGAAAAACCAAAATTATTCTAATATAAACCAACGGAAAACTACTAAAATCATTAAAATTAGTGTATCATAACCTAAAAACTAATATACAAACTGTCAAAAGTGTCAAATTAGCCTAAATTCTGGTTCAAAATTAGAAGTTTGCATCTAAATCGATTGAATAAAAATCGATTTTTCTTTATTTAAAATAAATCGATTTTAATAAAAATAAATCGATTTCTGCGAAAAAATCGCTTTTAATATTCCAATAATAAACCTAAGAGATTCATTCGTTGATACAATTTATCAGATTAAAAATCGAATAAAATTATATGAAAAATTGTCAAAAATTTTGATAAAAATGGTCAATAATTGTCAAAAACTATCGAAAATGGTCAAAAATTGTCAATTATTGTCAAAAACTGTTAAAAATGGACAATTTTAGTCAAAAACTGTCAATTATTGTAAAAAATTTGGAAACACGGTCAATAATTGTCAAAAACTATCAAAAATGGTCAATAATTTTGAAAAATGGTAAAAAATGTTTGGAAAATTGTCAAAAATTTTGAAATATGGTCAAAAATGGTCAATAATTGTCAAAATTTTCAAAAATGATCAATAATTGTTAAAATTTTGAAAAATGGTCAATATAATTATCAAAAATTTTGAAATATGGTCAAAAATGGTCTGAAATTTGGAAAAATGGTCACTAATTTTGAAAAACAATCAAAATGGTCAATAATTGTTAAAATTTAGAAAAATGGTCAATAATTTATAATTGTCGAAAATTATCAAAAATTTTGAAAAATGGTCAAAAATGGACAATTATTGTCAAAAATTGTCAAAATTTTGAAAAATAGTTAATAATTGTCCAAAATTGTTAGTTTTTAAGAAATAGTCAAAAATATGGAAAAATGGTCTATAATTGTCAACAATTGTCAAAAATAGTCAGTAATTGTCAAAAATGGTCAAAAATTTGGAAAAATGGTCAATAATTGTCAAAAACTGTCAAAAACTCAAAAACTATCAAAAATTTTGAAAAATTGTCAAAAATTGTCAATTATTGTTAAAAACTGTCAAAAATGGACATTTATTGTTAAAAACTGTCCAAAGAGGGTTAAAAATTGACATCATTTTGAAAAATGGTCAAATATTATCAAAAAATTGGAAAGATTGTCATTATTTTCAAAAACAGTCAAAATGGTCAATAATTGTTAAATTTTCGAAAAGTGGTCAAAAACTTGGAAAAACTGTCAAAAATGGTCAATAATTGTCAAAAACTTTCAAAAATTGTCAAAAACTATCAAAAATGGACAATTATTATTAAATTTTGTCAAAACTTTCGAAAAATGTTCAATTATTGTCAAAAACTGTTAAAAATGGTCAATAATTGTAAAAAATGGTCAATAATTAGCAAAATTATTGAAAAATGGTCAAAAATTGCCAAAATTTTGAAAAAATGGTCAATAATTGTCAAAAACTATCGAAATTGATCAAAAATTGTCAATTATTGTTAAAAATGGAAAATTTGTGTCAAACACTGTCAATAATTGTCATAAATGGTCAATAATTTTGAAAAATGGTAAAAAAAATTTTGAAAAATTCTCAAAAATTTTGAAATATGGTCAAGAATGGTCAATAATTGTCAAAATTTTCAAAAATGATCAATTGTTAAAATTTTGAAAAATGGTCAATTTTCAAAAATGGTCAATAATTATCAAAAATTTTGAAATATAGTCAAAAATGGGGAGAAATTTTGAAAAATGGTCACTAATTTTGAAAAACAATCAAATGGTCAATAATTGTTGAAATTTTGAAAAATGGTCAATAATTGTCGAAAATTATCAAAAATGGTCAAAAACTGTCAAAAATGGACAATTATTATCAATAATTGTCAAAAACTATCAAAAATGGTCATTAAATTTGAAAAAGGGTCAAAATTTTTGAAAAATTGTCAAAAATTATTAAAAATTGTCAATTATTGTTAAAAACTGTCAAAAATGGACATTTATTGTTAAAAACTGTACAAAAAGGGTTAAAAATTGTCATCATTTTAAAAAATGGTCAAATATCAAAAAATTGGAAAGATTGTCATTATTTTGAAAAACAGTCAAAATGGTCAATAATTGTCAAAAGTGGTCAATAATTGTTAAAATTTTGAAAAATGGTCAAAAACTTTGAAAAATTGTCAAAAATGGACAATTATTGTCAAATATTGTCAAAATTTTGAAAAACAGTTAATTTTTGAAAAATTGTCAAAAATTTTGAAATATGGTCAAAAATGGTCAATAATCATCAAAATGGTCAAAAATTGCCAAAATTTTGAAAAAATGGTCAATAATTGTTAAAATTTTGAAAAATCTTCAATTATTGTCAAAAACTGTCAAAAATGGTCAATAATAGTTAAAATTTTGAAAAATGGTCAAAAACTTTGAAAAATTGTCAAAAATGGTCAATAATTGTCAAAAACTATCAAACATGGTCAAACTCTGTCAAAAATGGACAATTAATGTCAAAATTTTGAAAAATAGTTAATAATTGTCCAAAATTGTTAAAGTTTTTGAAAAATAGTCAAAAATATGGAAAAATGGTCTATAATTGTCAACAATTGGCAAAAATAGTCAGTAATTGTCAAAAATGGTCAAAAATTTGAAAAAATGGTCAATAATTGTCAAAAACTATCAAAAATTTTGAAAAATTGTCAAAAATGGTCAAATTTTGTCAATTATTCTTAAAAACTGTCAAAAATGGACATTTATTGTTAAAAACTGTTCAAAAAGGGTTAAAAAATTGTCATCATTTTGAAAAATGGTCAAATATTATCAAAAAATTGGAAAGATTGTCATTAATTTTGAAAAACAGTCAAAATGGTCAATAATTGTTAAAATTTTGATTACTATTAAAATCATTAAAATTAGTGTATCATAACCTAAAAACTAATATTCAAACTGTCAAAAGTGTCAAATTAGCCTAAATTCTTCACAAATATCGGAAAATCTTGTAATGGAGTCAAGTTTCCCGCCACCCAGATTTCAAATTTCACGAATTCCTGAATTATGTACCTGTCAACTTTCCCACCAATTGATCTGACCAATGGCGTTAGAGAGTTCGTGATTGGTTGTTATATGAACATACCTTTAGAAAAAGTACCCGATGTTTACAATACATCGATGGTTTCTTTCGATACATCGAAAGACATCGATGTTTACAATGCGATGCATCGAATCGATCCGATGTTTTGAAAAGCTATCGATATACTCGATGTTTTATATCGATGATAACCAGTTAATTTCACAATGATCTGTTTTAAAACGTCATATATTATAGTTGCGATGTTGTCAGATTGTGACGATAATCTTATTTCTAATACTTTTCTCTCTTCGTATTTTGAGGTTACGCTACTGATTTTTTATTTTTTCATTTTTTCATTGAAAAGTTGAGTTTTTGTGCGCCGACTGAAACTCGCAGAAAATACATTCTAGCTATAGTCATTTTAAGCAGTTTTCTGCAAAAAAGTTTTCTATACAATTACCGGAAAAAGTCGACACACGTGTTTATCGCTTCTGTTATACAGGGTGGCCGGACGAAAACGAAACAGAGCCATTATCAGGAACCCACTAGGGGGTGAAAGTAGCAAAGCCAAAAATACCGGAAAAAGTGTCCCCCTTCGATCAAAAATCGACGTTGACAAGTTCCTGATAATGGCCCTGTTTCGTTTTCGTCTGTTCATCCTGTATATTTTGGATAAACTGAAGTTTTTTTAGAAAAATTAATTTTTTAATAAATAATTATTGTGGTCACCCTATACGTAGGTATTATGTTTCTAAAATGTAGATTATACTAAAATGAAATACGTAGATAAGAACCACTTGTTTGATTTTGAATTTTGAAATAATTCACAGTGACATACGAAAATTTGTTGACTCATTTTTTTATTAAAGCAGAGATAAAATGACAAGAGAAGGGGAGAGAAGGTAATTAAAATAATATGCACGTTTTAGTTATTTTATCGTTTCTTGATGTTTTCTCACTACTTTTCAAAGTAATCGTTTCTAGATTTTTTCCACGACCAATTAAATGCCGAACGACATATTAAAAGATATTAAAAATTGTTATTATTTATATTTATAGATACAAAAATTTTCACAACTTCCGTGTTAATATTATAAAAAAATATGACTAGATTCCAAAAAATCCAGTTGAAGCTAAAAATACGACTAAAGCTACGTACCTAATTTTCCGAAAATAGAAAATCTGTTTATATCCGGCTAATTCTTATGAAAAAAAAAACATTTTGAAATTAGCAAAACACGTTTTTTTTTCGTTCACTTGAAACTCATCACTATTCTCGGAAGTGGTGAATTGAGTTACCGCAAAATTTAATTATTTAATTATTCCGCGAGATATCGCACCGCCTGCTTACTACGCAACTTCTACATAAACAAAACCGCAACTTATTATCAATTACTACACTTTGTAGATTTTAAGTCGATATTCTACTTTTTTTTTAGACCAAGACTTTTAGTGCGTAGATATGGCATCGTCGCAAAAATAAACAACCTGCCTGCATCTGCTGCTCCCCCGGTTATGATTCGCCGATGAAACCAGCCAAAGCCAACGAGATTTCTCGGTATTGCCAGGTACAGCTCGATATATACGATTTTGTTATCTCTTCTTGGAATTCCACATGAGACTGCTACGATTGTATTCTTTCTTCTTCTTTTCATTATTTTTCTTATTTTAAAACGCGATTCCCGTTCGGTTTTGTTGATGTTGGAAGACGTCGACTTGCTGCTGCTTTTCTTACAAGTGATCGAGGATAGGGATGGCGATCTGAAATCGATTAATCGAAGAATCGATTCCTAGGGCCATATATATCGATTTTTTAAATCGATATGTTGTACTGAATCGATTCAGTGGATCGATATGTCTTCTTTTATATCTGATCTGATTCTTTGATATGGTAATAAAAATAATTGTTATTATCGAATTCCCTGAACTAAAAAATCCATGATTTTACTGATAAAAGATCCCAGAAATTGTTTTTTATGGAATCTTTCTTGTTTTTCATAAAATGGATTTATATTTACATTGTAAAAACAAACTTGAAAAAAATCGATTTTTTAGAAATCGATCTTTTAGACTTCGATTTTTTTATGAATCGATTTAACAGGTTACGATTCGAATCGATTGAAAAATCGATCTTTTTTGGAAAGAATCGCCAACCCTAATCGAGGATTGCCTACGAGTCTTGAATCAAGTTAGGAGAGAGTCAAATGCACCTAATTCGCCATACATAATCCTTTCACCTCTCTGATGGCACTATTGTTTTGCTATTTTCACCCAACTCCTTCTGGAGTGTCGAACCAGGCTTCATTCAAGTAAATAATTGACCTTTTTGATGAAATAAAACGACTCTGTTGAATTTTCAATACAGACCAACTTTACTAAGAACTTGAATACCTAGGACGAAACAAAAGTGGTAGAGTGGTGGAGCTGAAAGAGGAAAATAATTGGAAGAAACAAATTATGAAAACACAAGAAAAAAGAATCGAAACGATGGAACGAGAGACAAAAAGAAACAATATAATTATAAAGGGAATAGAAGATAATGAAGGGGAAAGATATGAAGACACAAAAATAAAAATAGAAGGAATATTAAAAGAAACAGGGATAGAAGTGATCTTAAAAAATGAAGTAACTGATTTACGAAGAATAGGAGAATTCAATAATAGAACTAAGAGACCAATAATCATAAAACTCAACCAATGGGAAAAGAAGCAAGAAATAATGAAAAAAAAAGAAAAACCTAAAAGGTACAAACATTTGGATAAATGATGATTTGACAAAAAAAGTACAGGAAGACCGGAAATACATTATGCAGTTTATGAAAAGAGCTAGGGAAAATAGAAGTAGAGCTTATTTTAAATATGATAAATTGATAATAGATGGGAATGTACATGACAAGTATAGTTTCCAGGAAGAAGAGAAAGAAATAGAAAGGGCAGAGACAAATAAGCCTAAAAGGAAAGTAAATGTAAGGTCACCGGAGGTAGGAGAAAGCGAGGAGAAAATTACCAAAATGCTTAGAAGAGAAGAAAAAAACTAGAAGAGGAATGTGGAGACGAAAGAGGCAATGAAGAGGAACAGAAAAATAGAGAACAGGAGGAAGATAGGATTAAATTTAGAATTAGAAATAATTTCAAGATTAGTTATAGAAAATTAATGAAAACAAAATGTAGTAAGGGGATAAATGTAGATAATAGGATTAGGATAGATAAAGGAAATAACAAAAAAGAAGGTAATAAGTGTACAAATAAAAAACGTAGGGAGATCTCTAATAATAATTGTAATTATATGTTTGAAAAAAAAAGTACAAGACAAAGGTAAGGAAAACACTAATGGTGAAGCAGGAGATAAAAAAAAGTAAATATCAATCAAAAAGGGGAAAGAAGAAAAAAGTACGTAGGAATAAAGACATTAAAATTAGTACTTGGAACGTGAGGACAATGCTTGAACCAGGAAATGGGAATTGGAAAAATATGATATTGATGTAGCAACGCTGCAGGAAATAAGATGGAGGGGGAGGGGAAGTGTTGAAAAAAAAGAAATATCAATTATTTTACTCAGGCAGGGAACAGCAAGGGCAATATGGAGTAGCGTTTATAGTGAGAGAAAGAATAAAGGGAAGTTTAGCCCAATCGATGAGAGAATGGCCTATATAAGAATTGAGGCGAAACCCTTCAATCTGAGAATAATAAATGTTTATGCACCCACAGAGGTGGCAGAAGATGGCGAAAAGGAAGCCTTCTATGAAAAGGTAGAGGAGGAAATATTAAAAGTACCAAAACAAGACCTGAACGCGCAATTTGGAAAAGAAGAATATTACAGACAGATAACACACATATTACATGAACAAACAAAAAAAAAGGATTGGTGGTAAAAAGAGAACAGAAGGAATGGCTCGACGAAAAATGCAAAGAAATGATAGAAAAGAAGAAATAAGCATGGTTAAAATGAATAAGGACGAACAGAAATGAAGAAAGATCGGCGTATGAAAAACTAAGAAAAGAAAATAATAAAAAAGCTAAGAGAGCAACAATTGAAAATAGAGTTAGTGAAATAGAAAGGATAAGTTATGCGAGAAACACAAAAGCTTTTATCAAAAAATAAACGCACAGACCCGAACATACAAAACCAAAAAATCAGGAATAAAAAACAAAGAAGCAAGAATAGTGAATGAAGATACGGAATATAAAGAAACATGGATGGAATATTTTACGGAATTACTAACAAAAACAGAAGTAAGAGAAGTTAGAGAAAAGGTTGATGTAGAAGAAAAGAACAAACAAGAGGTAATTGAGAAACCAACTAAAGAAGAAATAAGAGAGATAATTAACAGGAGTAAGAACGGAAAACCGCCAGGAAGCGACGGAATTAACATGGAACTTATCAAGTAAGAAGGGACAAAACTGTTAGAAAAAATTATACCAATTGATATATAAAATATAGGAAGAAGAAGAGATGCCGGAGGAATGGAAGGTGGGACAAATAGTAACTAAACACAAGAAGGGAGACTAACAAGCATGTGAAAACTTCTGAGGTATTACGCTACTGAATGCAGCATATAAGATAACAACAACAATTTTAAAAAGAAGACTGCATGACGCAGGTTACTGAGATGGAGAATATCAGTACGGATTTACAAAAGGAAGGTCAACTACAGATGCGATACACATACTGAAACAAATTTTGGAAAAGTCCAACGAATATAACATATACTTTGAAATGCTATTCAATGACTTCCAAAGAGCATTTGAGTCAATAAAAAGGAACCAATTACTGAAAGCGTTGAATGAAATGGGAGTGAATAATAAACTAATAAGATTAATAAAAATAACGCTAGACTAGAGCGTAGCAGAAGTAATAACTCAAAGAGGGAAAACGGAGAAGTTTACATATAATAAAGGAGTCAAGCAAGGAGATTCTCTGTCGGCAACACTATTCAATTTGGCACTAGAATATACAATGAAAAAAATATGTAAAGGAAATTTAAGAACCAGAGGAGGACAAATAATAGCGTATGCAGACGACGTAGCACTAGTGACTAAAAACAGAATGGTAAAGGAAGTAATGTTGGAGAAAATAATAGGGAAGGAAAGAAAATTGGACTTGTTGTAAATACACATAAAACCAAATTATTAAGACTAAAAAAGAATTGTGAACAAAAAAACGTGAAGATTGGATGATAGAAGTGGATAGAGTTAAATATCTGGGAATAACAATAAGTAGTGATGCAGTCAGAGAGACTGAGATAAGGGAAAGAATCGTTGCAACAAACAAAAAATTATTGAAAAATAAAATAATTAGCGAGCGCACGAAAAATAAGAATATATAACACAATAATTAGACCGGTGATGATGTATGGGGCAGAAACATTAACTATGAATAAAAATCAACTAGAGGATATGAGAATACAGGATCGAAAAATACTAAGAACAATATTAGGACAAAAAAAAATAGGCGAAGAATATAGAAGAAGAACAAACATGGAACTATATAAAGAGATAAAAAAAGACATAGTAAAAAAATTAAGGAGCAAAAATTAAAATGGTTGGGACACATAAGGAGAGCAGGTAAGAAAACAATAATATACTCAATGGTAGAGTGGAAGAAGGGGAGGCCCAGGATAAATTGGTTGCAGGAGGCAGTAGGTGATCTCAAGACAATGGGAATTAAACACTGGGAAGAGAAAACTCTGGAATTGAAGCAATGGCTACAAATAGTAGAAAAAATATGAACAAGGAAATTTGGTCTGATCCTTATCCACCCTTACAAAAGGATCTAGAAAGCTCGTAAGAGCGGCGCTACTCCTTCGG
Source organism: Lochmaea crataegi (assembly GCA_947563755.1). Taxonomy (NCBI): domain Eukaryota; kingdom Metazoa; phylum Arthropoda; class Insecta; order Coleoptera; family Chrysomelidae; genus Lochmaea; species Lochmaea crataegi. Next base: position 1,844,528 of record OX387428.1, read on the forward strand.
GAGTGTTAAGCCACTATATATATATATGATTTGATATTAGAATTTTTTTATATGATTACGTTTTAGAATTTATCTTTTCGATCACATTAAATCTTTTTATGGAAATTTTAATCTATAGTGAGCAAGGGGAATGAAAAATTGTTTGGTGCAGTCGATCCGAACCCACGTATCTTTTATTATTCAAATGAAATGATGCTCTTTTTTTTAAATTGTATAATATATCTAAGTTTGGGTGCTCGAGTTTGACTTTTACAACGTTTTTATATGAGGAAATTAACTTTTTTTTTCTACCTGAAAGCTGGATGACAATAAAAAGCACCTGTCTACCTTCTCTCTTTCTAGAATCAGTTATTTCTGAATGGTAGGGAATTCCTTATTTATATTATTAGATGAAAGTCGAAAGAGAAAACGCGAGAAATATTTCCGTACTCCTGTTGAATTTTGAACTGAAATTTTAGGAGAGTATTTTCAAAAGACTGGAAAAAAATTTACAAAATCATAACTTAACGAAGTAATTTAATTTTTACTTAACCTCTGGCTCCGGCGCATGTGGTCTAATACAGAAATAAAGCAACTCAAAACAAAAATATTGAAAATATTCGATACGTAGGCAGAGGCTATTTATTACCTCCACACACATTAAACCTACTTACTACATTTATAGATAAATTTGTTGTTTATAAAAATACAGTTCGACATAGAGAGTAACTTGGGCTGGCAGCGATACGGGATTTCCTGTATTTCCAAGAAATATTATAGAATTCATTAAAACATTTTCGTAGAATTCGAATAAATTATACTTACCAAGAAAATATAGATAAAAAGTAGTAGGCGATTTAATGATATTTTGTTGTGTTGTTGACATTGGATTTGAGAAATATTTTGCCTTGGTTAGTTTCAGATCAAACCAGAATAGACATTTTCAAAGTTGGTAATTCTTATAAGAAGTTGCCAACATTTTTATTTCAATATAAGCGGGGAAAAAGGCTAGATGGTAAATAATATTTTTTACGACACAATGAGGCTTAAGTGGATGGTTATTCAGGTCTGATAATGATAGACAGTAAACTATAGTGAAAAATTCCAAACGTTTTACACCAAGAAGTGACCATCTTAATAGCCTTCACTAAGAAAAGAAAATTCAACCTCAAAACCATTAAACTTGATGGGAGCCTTGAATGGAGACAAGAAGTCAAAAGTATCTAGGTTTGACTTTAGACAGTAAACTCCTGTAGAACAAACACGAACAATGGTGTGCAGGAATCTGGTTGTAACCCAAAGATCCAGAGCTGGATGTACACTGCCATAGTGAGACCAAATTATCTCTTATGGAGCCATTGTGTGGAGTAGTAGAACTAGTCTATTGACAACAAGAGAAAACCTCTCCAAAATTCAAAGACTAGCCTGTATGTGCATTACAGAAGCAATGAGAACATGGAAGTGATTCTCAACCTCACACCACTGTATATGGAGATGGAAAGTGTTGCAGAAAAAACAAGATACAGACTAAGGAATGGGATCCAAATACCATTACCAGACTTGGAAAGAATTTCATTCAATGGTACACAGATGGTTCGAAAGCAATAGAAGGAACTGGGGAACCAAAAACTCTGAAAGCTTGGGAAAAACCCCAAGTACCTTTCAAACGGAAATTCATGCCATAAGAAAATGTGGCCAGTTCAATATTGATGAAGGATATAGAAGGCAAAGGAATGTCATAATGTCGGAGAGTCAAGCAGACATTAAGGCACTGAGCTCTTTGTAATCGGTTCCAAAATGGTGTGGGAGGTGCATAAGCAATGAACTAGGCGAGAACAATAAAATCACCTTACTGTAGATTCCAAGATACACTGGAATAGAAGGAAATGAAATAGCAGATGAACTAGCAAAGAGGGGGACTGAAACACCCTTTTGGGAGCCAGAACCTTTTTGCGGTATCAGCTCCAATGTAATATTAGAAGAAATAGGCAAGGCCGAAAAAAAAGAAGTAGGACTTAGACAATCAAAGATTCTTCTGGGTGACTACGAGTATTAGAAAATGAAAATGCTGACGTGGAACATATATCAATGCCAGTAAACCTATCCATAATAGAGCAGCCTGTTTCATCATCCACACCAACAAAGCCAACTTCTCCAAACCCTGATATGGATTGTGCATCTATGTCTGTAGTAGAATCAAGCACTAATATACTAGTGCAGAGAACACCACCTGGAATGGAGTTTTCAAACGTTGAAGTGGAGCAGACACCAAGTACTTCATATTCAGAGTTTTACCCGTCTGCGTTGGATACAACCAGACGATAAACCTGGACTTGTGATAAAACGAAGAGAAGTACTACTGGCAGTAGCCACATCTCCACAGATGTTGGAGTATTTTAAGCGCAAGGAAGACAATAAAAAAAATCTGGAAAACGGTTGACCCTAAAGGCCATCCCTGCAAACTTTCTGGAAATCTAGTTTCGTCGTTCCTATTTACAAAACAGGGGAAAAATCAAACATATCCAATTATAGACCGATATGCATTCAGAGCGTAATTCCCAAATTATTAGATAATATTGTTACTAAAATCCTTACGAAACTTTTGGATCCTTATATCATTAACCAGCAGTTTGGCTTCCGTTCAGGGAAGTCAACTGAGCTCAATCTCCTTACATATGTAGACTAACTTTCAAATGCCTTGGACTTTGGTTATCAAGTTCACTCTTTGTACACAGACTTCTCCAAGGCATTTGATAAAGTTAATCATGGCCTTCTGATTCAAAAGATTAATAATATGGGTGTTAATGGTAGTCTCCTAAACCGGGTTCAAAGTTACCTTACTGGCCATATTCAAATAGTCCGTGTGTGTGGCTTCTTATCATCTGGCTTTGTAGTTCCTTCGCGTGTTCCCCAAGGATCACACATAGGACCACCTTTGTTTAACATTTTCGTCAACGACATCCATAACTGTTTTATAAACTCTCAATTCTTATGTTTTGTTGATGATCTATAATTGTATATGACTATACGTTCATTAAAGGATTGTCAGAATCTTCAAGCAGATTTGGACAATTTATCTCGGTGGTGTACTGCCAATGGCATGGAACTGAATCCCAGTTTATTTTCTTTAGTAGAAAGCATCACCGTATTGTTTTTATTCACAAAATAAACCAAACAGCTCGTATTAATGTGTCAGAAGTTAAAGATCTTGGTGTTTTGATTGATTAGAATACTTTACTTCTCCCTTGTTAGACCTCTTATTGAATATGCATCTTCTGTTTGGAATCCCTTCTATACCAACCATATTCACAACATTGAACGAATACAAAGAAAATTTCTAAGACTCATTGCCTATAAATCTGGAATTCATCCTGTTAACACCTACCACTTGTTGACATGTGTATGTTCCTGGTACGCAATAAATATCTATCTATCTATCTATCTTAAATTATCATGAACTGCATTCCCAGTTTATGTTGGAGCCTTTTCGTTACAGAAGGAATTGCAAGGATCTTTTCATTCTATTCAACATAGTCAATTCTACTCTCGATTGTCCTCCTCTTTTGTTCAATATTGGTTTTTCCGCACCAACTAAATCTACTAGAAATAGTGTTACTTTTTCACAACCACACTACACAACAGGAATTCATCCTGTTTACACCTACCACTTAAATTACCATGAATTGCATTCCCAGTTTATGTTGGAGCCTTTTCGTTACAGAAGGAATTGCAAGGATCTTTTCATTCTATTCAACATAGTCAATTCTACTCTCGATTGTCCTACTCTTTTGTTCAATATTAGTTTTTCCGTACCAACTAGATCTACTAGAAATAGTGTTACTTTTTCACAACCACACTACACAACAGGAATTCATCCTGTTTACACCTACCACTTAAATTACCATGAATTGCATTCCCAGTTTATGTTGGAGCCTTTTCGTTACAGAAGGAATTGCAAGGATCTTTTCATTCTATTCAACATAGTCAATTCTACTCTCGATTGTCCTCCTCTTTTGTTCAATATTGGTTTTTCCGCACCAACTAAATCTACTAGAAATAGTGTTACTTTTTCACAACCACACTACACAACAGGAATTCATCCTGTTAACACCTACCACTTAAATTACCATGAATTGCATTCCCAGTTTATGTTGGAGCCTTTTCGTTACAGAAGGAATTGCAAGGATCTTTTCATTCTATTCAACATAGTCAATTCTACTCTCGATTGTCCTCCTCTTTTGTTCAATATTGGTTTTTCCGCACCAACTAAATCTACTAGAAATAGTGTTACTTTTTCACAACCACACTACACAACAGGAATTCATCCTGTTTACACCTACCACTTAAATTACCATGAATTGCATTCCCAGTTTATGTTGGAGCCTTTTCGTTACAGAAGGAATTGCAAGGATCTTTTCATTCTATTCAACATAGTCAATTCTACTCTCGATTGTCCTCCTCTTTTGTTCAATATTGGTTTTTCCGCACGAACTAGATCTACTAGAAATAGTGTTACTTTTTCACAACCACACTACAAAACAGGAATTCATCCTGTTAACACCTACCACTTAAATTACCATGAATTGCATTCCCAGTTTATGTTGGAGCCTTTTCGTTACAGAAGGAATTGCAAGGATCTTTTCATTCTATTCAACATAGTCAATTCTACTCTCGATTGTCCTACTCTTTAGTTCAATATTGGTTTTTCTGCACCTACTAGATCTACTAGAAATAGTGTTACTTTTTCACAACCACACTACACAACAGGAATTCATCCTGTTTACACCTACCACTTAAATTACCATGAATTGCATTCCCAGTTTATGTTGGAGCCTTTTCGTTACAGAAGGAATTGCAAGGATCTTTTCATTCTATTCAACATAGTCAATTCTACTCTCGATTGTCCTACTCTTTTGTTCAATATTAGTTTTTCCGCACCAACTAGATCTACTAGAAATAGTGTTACTTTTTCACAACCACACTACACAACAGGAATTCATCCTGTTAACACTTACCACTTAAATTACCATGAATTGCATTCCCAGTTTATGTTGGAGCCTTTTCGTTACAGAAGGAATTGCAAGGATCTTTCCATTCTATTCAACATAGTCAATTCTACTCTCGATTGTTCTACTCTTTTGTTCAATATTGATTTTTCCGCACCAACTAGATCTACTAGAAATAGTGTTACTTTTTCACAACCACACTACACAACAGGAATTCATCCTGTTAACACCTACCGCTTAAATTACCATGAATTGCATTCCCAGTTTATGTTGGAGCCTTTTCGTTACAGAAGGAATTGCAAGGATCTTTTCATTCTATTCAACATAGTCAATTCTACTCTCGATTGTCCCACTCTTTTGTTCAATATTGGTTTTTCCGCACCAACTAGATCTACTAGAAATAGTGTTACTTTTTCACAACCACACTACACAACAGGAATTCATCCTGTTAACACCTACCACTTAAATTACCATGAATTGCATTCCCAGTTTATGTTGGAGCCTTTTCGTTACAGAAGGAATTGCAAGGATCTTTTCATTCTATTCAACATAGTCAATTCTACTCTCGATTGTCCTCCTCTTTTGTTCAATATTGGTTTTTCCGCACCAACTAAATCTACTAGAAATAGTGTTACTTTTTCACAACCACACTACACAACAGGAATTCATCCTGTTTACACCTACCACTTAAATTACCATGAATTGCATTCCCAGTTTATGTTGGAGCCTTTTCGTTACAGAAGGAATTGCAAGGATCTTTTCATTCTATTCAACATATAGTCAATTCTACTCTCGATTGTCCCACTCTTTTGTTCAATATTGGTTTTTCCGCACCAACTAGATCTACTAGAAATAGTGTTACTTTTTCACAACCACACTACACAACAGGAATTCATCCTGTTTACACCTACCACTTAAATTACCATGAATTGCATTCCCAGTTTATGTTGGAGCCTTTTCGTTACAGAAGGAATTGCAAGGATCTTTTCATTCTATTCAACATAGTCAATTCTACTCTCGATTGTCCTCCTCTTTTGTTCAATATTGGTTTTTCCGCACCAACTAAATCTACTAGAAATAGTGTTACTTTTTCACAACCACACTACACAACAGGAATTCATCCTGTTTACACCTACCACTTAAATTACCATGAATTGCATTCCCAGTTTATGTTGGAGCCTTTTCGTTACAGAAGGAATTGCAAGGATCTTTTCATTCTATTCAACATATAGTCAATTCTACTCTCAATTGTCCTACTCTTTTGTTCAATATTGATTTTTCCGCACGAACTAGATCTACTAGAAATAGTGTTATTTTTTCACAACCACACTACACAACAGGAATTCATCCTGTTTACACCTACCACTTAAATTACCATGAATTGCATTCCCAGTTTATGTTGGAGCCTTTTCGTTACAGAAGGAATTGCAAGGATCTTTTCATTCTATTCAACATAGTCAATTCTACTCTCGATTGTCCCACTCTTTTGTTCAATATTGGTTTTTCCGCACCAACTAGATCTACTAGAAATAGTGTTACTTTTTCACAACCACACTACACAACAGGAATTTATCCTGTTAACACCTACCACTTAAATTACCATGAATTGCATTCCCAGTTTATGTTGGAGCCTTTTAGTTACAGAAGGAATTGCAAGGATCTTTTCATTTTATTCAACATAGTCAATTCTACTCTCGATTGTCCCACTCTTTTGTTCAATATTGGTTTTTCCGCACCAACTAGATCTACTAGAAATAGTGTTACTTTTTCACAACCACACTACACAACAGGAATTCATCCTGTTTACACCTACCACTTAAATTACCATGAATTGCATTCCCAGTTTATGTTGGAGCCTTTTCGTTACAGAAGGAATTGCAAGGATCTTTTCATTCTATTCAACATAATCAATTCTACTCTCGATTGTCCTACTCTTTTGTTCAATATTGGTTTTTCCGTACCAACTAGATCTACTAGAAATAGTGTTACTTTTTCACAACCACACTACACAACAGGAATTCATCCTGTTTACACCTACCACTTAAATTACCATGAATTGCATTCCCAGTTTATGTTGGAGCCTTTTCGTTACAGAAGGAATTGCAAGGATCTTTTCATTCTATTCAACATAGTCAATTCTACTCTCGATTGTCCTCCTCTTTTGTTCAATATTGGTTTTTCCGCACCAACTAAATCTACTAGAAATAGTGTTACTTTTTCACAACCACACTACACAACAGGAATTCATCCTGTTTACACCTACCACTTAAATTACCATGAATTGCATTCCCAGTTTATGTTGGAGCCTTTTCGTTACAGAAGGAATTGCAAGGATCTTTTCATTCTATTCAACATATAGTCAATTCTACTCTCAATTGTCCTACTCTTTTGTTCAATATTGATTTTTCCGCACGAACTAGATCTACTAGAAATAGTGTTATTTTTTCACAACCACACTACACAACAGGAATTCATCCTGTTTACACCTACCACTTAAATTACCATGAATTGCATTCCCAGTTTATGTTGGAGCCTTTTCGTTACAGAAGGAATTGCAAGGATCTTTTCATTCTATTCAACATAGTCAATTCTACTCTCGATTGTCCCACTCTTTTGTTCAATATTGGTTTTTCCGCACCAACTAGATCTACTAGAAATAGTGTTACTTTTTCACAACCACACTACACAACAGGAATTTATCCTGTTAACACCTACCACTTAAATTACCATGAATTGCATTCCCAGTTTATGTTGGAGCCTTTTAGTTACAGAAGGAATTGCAAGGATCTTTTCATTTTATTCAACATAGTCAATTCTACTCTCGATTGTCCCACTCTTTTGTTCAATATTGGTTTTTCCGCACCAACTAGATCTACTAGAAATAGTGTTACTTTTTCACAACCACACTACACAACAGGAATTCATCCTGTTTACACCTACCACTTAAATTACCATGAATTGCATTCCCAGTTTATGTTGGAGCCTTTTCGTTACAGAAGGAATTGCAAGGATCTTTTCATTCTATTCAACATAATCAATTCTACTCTCGATTGTCCTACTCTTTTGTTCAATATTGGTTTTTCCGTACCAACTAGATCTACTAGAAATAGTGTTACTTTTTCACAACCACACTACACAACAGGAATTCATCCTGTTTACACCTACCACTTAAATTACCATGAATTGCATTCCCAGTTTATGTTGGAGCCTTTTCGTTACAGAAGGAATTGCAAGGATCTTTTCATTCTATTCAACATAATCAATTCTACTCTCGATTGTCCTACTCTTTTGTTCAATATTGGTTTTTCCGTACCAACTAGATCTACTAGAAATAGTGTTACTTTTTCACAACCACACTACTATAATAATTCATTCATCCCCAGGTCCACAAGATTGGCCAATCGATTGAATCTTGATTTCTTTACATCTTCTTCTGAGTTTCACCGACAACTCCAAATTTTAAAAATATTTTTAGTTGTTATTGTAATTGATACATTCTCTATCTTATGTGTTATTTAATGTACTTATAAGTTTATGGTTTTTTCTATTTATATATATGTTTTTTTTCTTTTTTTTTATTATTCTATTTTTCTGAGTATCCATTATTGTATTCTATTGTATTTTAATGGCCCGTCAATAAATAAATATAATAAATAAAATAATTAGTTTCAAAGTATTCTGGACAAATTATCCTCTGGGATATTACCCAATAAAGGAGAAAGAAGAATTATTAAAAAAAAAATAAAAATCCAATAATGTTTTTTTGACAACTTGGTTTGACCATCCATATGGAAATATTTGAGCGCGTTTCAAAATAGAAGTTGACATAATAAATAATAAAATAACAACGAATGGTTCCAAGAAATCCGATGGTTTAAACAGCAATGGGTATGCGTCACCCAATAGAGGTCAAAATAAGTGACGTTTAGAAAACCCTAGATCGACGATTTAACTAAACGCAGCCTTGTTGCCAATAAAAAAATATTTAAATATTTTTTAGAGATGGATATGATGTTAAATCCACCAAGTTCCAAGTGGTAAAACTTTACACATCTAGACACCGTAAACGTCAAAATCTAACCACTTGGAAAATTTACTAATCTAGTATTGGTGATTTCCCATCTCTATTAATTAACATTTATGTATGGATCAACAAATGGACAATGATTTTATGTCGTCATTAACAGTAAGTAAATTCATTAGAATTCAGAATTCACTTGCGCAAGGTGATAATTATTTATTAAATTAAAATGTCATACGAACTCTTAGATGACCCTGGAAATTCGAAATACCTACTTCGTTCATATTTCAATTATACAAGAATTTCTTGGCAACATAACGCGTCTTTTTACTGTCAATACAATAATTATTAAAAGTATTAATAACTTTATCGATAAGTTTTATATTATATTAAGTTTTAAAAAGTTTGGTTATGTTTCCTACCAATTTGTATCGTCTCTTAAATTTGACGTTTAAAAAAAAGAAATTAGAGGAAATTTTTAAAAACTCCTCGATTATATCGATTATAAATTATTATCTTTACAAGTTTTCAATTATCGATTATCTTTACATTTTTTTTTTTCGTGTTTCGTGTAATTAAAGAAATATGAAACGATGTGGCAGCAGTGCCCCCAGTTTGCAACATGTGGTGGAATGATGGAATCCGTGCGGGAAAAAGGGGGCAACGATCGTCGAATCGAGACAGACAGCGTATGACGCCAAAGTGATAGTCACAGCGGCGCCAGTATAGTACAATACCGTGCAAAATTTTGTACAAGGATTTAATTTACTTATCACCTCATTAGAATCGAAAATTTTATATAACAGTTAGGCAACTCCGATCACAACTTAATACATTTAAAACGATAGATTAATAAAGGAAATTTAGAAATCTAAAATAGGTACTCACCTTACTTATAATAAAAAGCGAAATTCGCCTACGTACTATTACAAAACCACAATGTTTACATTATGCTATAACACTATCTTAAACTCCCCATTCATCGATTTTTCATTTCCAACACAATCACAATTATTTCGAAGCTAGAGCTGTAAAATTTACTAAATTACGAAAATATAGAGTTGGCACTTTGTTATATAAATGTTGATTTATCACTTATTTTAATGTTTCATGACTATTTCGCACTTATATTTAAAGATTTCCTACTAATTTAAAGATAAATCTACAGATACTGCGTATACAAAATACACTAAATATGATATGATGGGTCACACGGCGCCATGTTTACTTGTTTGACTCTTCCGTCTCTCTCTATCACCCGCGCGCTTCTAGCAATCGCTTTATAAAGCCGACCATACACTGTGGTTTCTTTACAACACAAAATATTCTTAAGGCATGCGTAAAAAAAAACTTGTTTATTTTGAATAAAATAAATTCAAATAAATCACTAAACGAGTGAATATCATCATACCATTAGGAAACAGAAACCAGGTTATCCTGGAGTTAACCATGGCACGATAAATGTTGCTTTTAAATGCATATTTTACAGTTATCACCGGAGTGCTAGAAAGTGCATTTTACGCATCCGGATGTTTTTTACTTTTCCATAATTTGCTTTAAACAGTTGGCAACAAAAGTGTCAAACATAGGTTATGTTACACACAAAGTTTTGACTTTTTTTGGGAAACAAGCTAGAAATTGCTTGCTCCGCTTTTTTTTTAATTTCAGGAGGTGTATTATTATTCTAGCTTCTCTATCACTGCTATCACTCTCAATTATTTAGATAAATTTAATTTTTGAAAGTTGTGGAAAGTGTCAGATAATTTAAATTTGACATTTGTACATATATCATGTTACCAACTGTCAACGGAAAAATAAATTAAATAAAATTTTATTTTTACTTTAAATTATTCGTTACCAAAAACATTGTACCTATCTTTTTTGGGAAGGAATTTTTCGCATTCGCACTAAATGTTGGTCGAAAAATTCTACTTCCCACTGACAAGTTGACACTATGACAGTCGCCCTAAGGATAAACAATTATTTGGTTACATTTTAGATCTGTAATTTGGTTGTTTTGTATTGATTAAGAGTGGGTATCACGAACTTCTAACTTTTTAACGAACTTTGCCTGCACATGGCCGCCATCTTGTGCTAATTTTAAGTTGGTATTAATAAGCTACAGTTCATATGCGTTTCTTTAATATTGAGGATTGAACGTTGGTTGGTTGCGCGAAATAATTGACGGCATAATAGAATTGATTAACCAATTAGAATTTAGCTGGATGAACTTTTAAGAAATCAAATGTTTTTCGTTCTGTCAATTTATGCAGTGTAGATCTTTTCTTCATCTTTAATTGGAATTTGGTAATAGGCACTACGGAGATCAATTGTACTAAAAACGGACTATTTCGAAATTTGGTTTACAATGTCTTCTATCCGTGGCAATGGGTATGCATCCAATAATGTATATTTATTTATGGTTTGAGAATAGTCAATACACATACGTTTCTTGTGGTTTTCACTTGAAGTTACCAGAGGTTGAGCTCGCCAGGGGGAGATACTGGGTTCTATGATCTTTACTTTTAAAAGATGTTTGATTTCTTGTTCAATAAAGTTGAGGTCTGAAGTTGTAAATCGACGTGATTTTATTGCGATTGGTTTGCAATTAAACGTTAAATTTGAAAATAAACTGAACGGTTCAACATTTGCTACTGCTAAATTGCATATTGATAGGGTAGATTTGTCACCTCCAAAGAGAATTTCATGACCAATGATTGCTTCAGTGCAGAGTTCATCAAGGACTAAAAGCTTTACATTTGAATAAATGTTATCCAAAATTTGTAGGCGTACAATACAATATCCAAGAACTTGGAGCGTGAGAGATGTTGAAGCCATTTTAACATTAATTCTTGATGGAATGACACAAATATTTCTACTGGCAACAATTTTACTTGAAATATAGCTATCAGAACTCCCTGTATCGACTAGTGCATCTGTGATTATGTTGTTTATTTTTATTTGAATAATAGATTTGGATAAACAACTAGGAGAAACAGCAGAAATCGTAGACAGAATAGTAGCATATGTTTTCTGATTTCTTCTGGTGTTACTTGATCTACACACAGTTTATTGCAGGACTGGCAAATTGCATTTTTAGCAGGACAGTGTTCGCGCAGGTCTCTATCTCTGCCACAAAAGAAACATTTCTGAAAATATGCAGCAGCTGCTAACGGCCTGGTTGATGAATTTTCAGAATCTTGTGACGGTTCTGCGTTTTGTAAAACGGCAACACTTGAATCAAAAGTTAATGAATATGATTCAGCATGTTGCTTGGCTATTTCTAACGCTCTAGCAGTATCAAACGCTTGAGTTAAGCTCAAAGAAGAGTGCACTAGAAGCAGCTGTCTAATTTGTAGTGAACTTAAACCACTGATAAACGAGTCTCGAATGAAATTATCTCTATTCTGTTCGGCCGTAACAGCTTTAATGTTGCAGTCTTTGCTCATCTCCTTCAAAATTTGTAAATATTGGTCAATTGACTCACCTACTAACTGTCTTCTTGATGAGAGAAAATATTTCATTTTTGGGCTTTACGTAGAGGCTTTCAAGGATTTTTATGGCATCTTCATACGTTGAACTCTCACTAATGCACTCACGTAGTTTATTAGTAGATTCAGCTTCTTCTTATTGCCCTTCGCAGAAAGTTCACGAACAATCTGTACCAATGATTCCAAAGTTGACCTGCGTTTCCAAGTGTAACATCTATATCTAATCGATTGGGGCGAAGTAGCTTATCCATTTTATAGAATTCTCTGTAGAATAAATTGTAGTGAATTACCTTTAAAATAAGGCTTTATTCTACAGAGAACAACTAACATAAAATTATTGACAACTTTGTAACATAACTGACAATGTCATGAATCCTATCAAAATGGTAATAACATGACAAATACCTTCCTACCTCCCAGAGTAATACCTTCAAAATGAGGTATTACTTGACCCCCATTTCCATTAAAAAAAAATTTCAGTTGTCACTTTGACATTCATTGCATTCTATCGTTCCAAATTTCATCACGGTTCAAAAATTACACGAGGAGATGATTTATGTCCTTACTGTATGTGTGCAAATATCGTAGTGTGTGGTCAGCCTAAATTCGTCAGTTTCATTCTGGGATACTACTCCTCCCCTCTCCCTTGCCATGCCGCTCCCAAACGTCAAGACATTTGTTATTCTACCTCTTTCTTCGAAAACTTTCAAACCTGTTTAAGCACTCGCCAGCAGTTGTTGTCTTTGTCTAAGCTTGGATTCACCTTACCATACATACAGTCGGTTCTTTCTATTATCTCTGTCGTTTTCTTTATTTATTTATTTTTTTGCCAAATGTGCGATAGAAAGAAATATCCTATAATAATATAGTCGGTTCAAAGTCTACTTAAAAAAAATATTTTTTCATTTATATTGCAATCGATATAAAATTGAATCGGTTTAATTGACTTTAATAATAAAAATATACACACACAGCTCATAGATATTTTTAAAATCAAAGATAATGTTTATATGAGATCACAATCTATTTTTAGTAAATATTTAACTGCCGAAAAATACGTAAGCATCATCGATGTGGCTTCTTGGAAAAGCCGAGGGATCACCGATGCAGCTCGTCATCTTTTTCTAATGTAGCGGAATTTCTTCTCTCTCTCTCTCTCTCTCTCTCTCTATTCTCGAAGCGGATTCTCCTCATTGTCCTTGTTTTATGTAACAGGTTTTCAGTTGTTTCGGAATCACCCTACGGTTGTCCTTGTCTAGCTGTTCAGTACATGTACATGTATATACATGGGTATGGGCGAGGCTGTAAGCACTGGAATCGGACAGAACTGGACTGGCCCTTTATACCCGATTATAACAAAATATGTACCTACTCTATAAAATATTGTTTTTTATTGAAGTGATTTAAAATAAAACGAGCAATTTTTATATACTTTAATCATAATGTAAATAGATAAGAGTAATAATTTTGGTGATAACTTTTTATTAATAAAACTACGTTATATAATACCTAAATCGCTATTGACTATAATTAATACCTTATCTCACCTAAAATCCCATAAAAATTATATATTTTCAATAAAAAATTATTGTTTAAAGAAAAGTTTCCTGTACACGAGGCCTTTTTGTCATTAGTGATGAGAGATATTTCACGAACTGTTATTTTTTCACTGATAAGAACAAATCGCAGAAAGTCATAGTTATGACATTTTTGGGCGGGGGGTGGGGTTTAAAGACATGATTGCGATTTCTGGCAAAAGTTGAGGTCCTAGAAAAAAAAGTTGAATATAAAAGTTGTAGATCTTGGAAAAATCTACAACTTTTTCATTAGTGACTTTTTCACATAACCTCAAAATTAGCGCGAAAAATGCAAGAAACTCCATTTTTCGTGTTTTATTTTTAGTTTCGTCGAAAATTGTTCGATTTAGATGAAAATTTAGTAGAAGGTAGTTTTCATAGTCACAAACCATGAAAAAAAATTTCCAATGAAAATCTCGGAAATTTTTCGAGTTTTTCGGCAAAAGTTGAGGTCCTAGAAAAAAAGTTGAATATAAAAGTTGAAGATCTTGGAAAAATCTACAACTTTTTCATTGGTGACTTTTTCACATAACCTAAAAATTAGCTCGAAAAATGCAAAAAACTGCATTTTTTGTTTTTTATTTTTAGTTTCGTCAAAAATTGTTCGATTTTGATGAAAATTTGGTTGAAGATAGCTTTCATAGTCACAAACCCTGAAAAAAAATTTCCAATAAAAATATCGGAAATTTTTCGAGTTATGACGTTTTTTCGGTAAAAGACACTTTTTTGGGGGGGTGGAAAAAGACATTGCGATTTCCGGCAAAAGTTGAGGTCCTAGAAAAAAAGTTGAATATAAAAGTTGTAAATCTTGGAATAATCTACAACTTTTTCATTACTGACTTTTTCACATAACCTCAAAATTAGCTCGAAAAATGCAAAAAACTCCATTTTTCGTTTCTTATTTTTAGTTTCGTCAAAAATTGTTCGATTTTGATGAAAATTTAGTAGAAGGTAGTTTTCATAGTCACAAACCATGAAAAAAATTTTCAATAAAAATATCGGAAAATTTTCGAGTTATGACGTTTTTTCGGTATAAAACACTTTTTTGGGGGGTGGAAAAAGACATTGCGATTTCCGGCAAAAGTTGAGGTCCTAGAAAAAAAAGTTGATTATAAAAGTTGTAGATCTTGGAAAAATCTACAACTTTTTCATATATGACTTTTTCACATAACCTCAAAATTAGCTCGAAAAATGCAAGAAACTCCATTTTTCGTGTTTTATTTTTAGTTTCGTCGAAAATTGTTCGATTTAGATGAAAATTTAGTAGAAGGTAGTTTTCATAGTCACAAACCATGAAAAAAAATTTACAATGAAATTATCGGAAATTTTTCGAGTTATGACGTTTTTTCGGTATAAAACTCTTTTTTGGGGGGGTGGAAAGAGACATTGCGATTTCCGGCAAAAGTTAAGGTCCTAAAAAAAGTTGAATATAAAAGTTGAAGATCTTGGAAAAATCTACAACTTTTTCATTACTGACTTTTTCACATAACCTCAAAATTAGCTCGAAAAATGCAAAAAACTACATTTTTTGTTTTTTATTTTTAGTTTCGTCAAAAATTGTTCGATTTTGATGAAAATTTGGTTGAAGATAGCTTTCATAGTCACAAACTCTGAAAAAAAAATTCCAATAAAAATATCGGAAATTTTTCGGGTTATGACGTTTTTTCGGTAATAGACACTTTTTTGGGGGGGTGGAAAAAGACATTGCGGTTTCCGGCACAAGTTGAGGTCCTAGAAAAAAAGTTGAGTATAAAAGTTGTAGATCTTGGAAAAATCTACAATTTTTTCGTTAGTGACTTTTTCACATAACCTCAAAATTAGCTCGAAAAATGCAAAAAACTGCATTTTTCGTTTTTTAATTTTTAGTTTCGTCAAAAATTGTTCGATTTTGATGAAAATTTGGTTGAAGATAGCTTTCATAGTCACAAACTCTGAAAAAAAAATTCCAATAAAAATATCGGAAATTTTTCGGGTTATGACGTTTTTTCGGTAATAGACACTTTTTTGGGGGGGTGGAAAAAGACATTGCGGTTTCCGGCACAAGTTGAGGTCCTAGAAAAAAAGTTGAATATAAAAGTTGTAGATCTTGGAAAAATCTACAATTTTTTCGTTAGTGACTTTTTCACATAACCTCAAAATTAGCTCGAAAAATGCAAAAAACTGCATTTTTCGTTTTTTAATTTTTAGTTTCGTCAAAAATTGTTCGATTTTGATGAAAATTTGGTTGAAGATAGCTTTCATAGTCACAAACTCTGAAAAAAAAATTCCAATAAAAATATCGGAAATTTTTCGGGTTATGACGTTTTTTCGGTAATAGACACTTTTTTGGGGGGGTGGAAAAAGACATTGCGGTTTCCGGCACAAGTTGAGGTCCTAGAAAAAAAGTTGAATATAAAAGTTGTAGATCTTGGAAAAATCTACAATTTTTTCGTTAGTGACTTTTTCACATAACCTCAAAATTAGCTCGAAAAATGCAAAAAACTGCATTTTTCGTTTTTTAATTTTTAGTTTCGTCGAAAATTGTTCGAATTGTTAGTAGAAGGTTCATAGTCACAACCATGAAAAAAATTTTCCAATGAAAACATCGGAAATTTTTCGAGTTATTACGTTTTTTCGGTATAAAACACTTTTTTTCTACAGTCGCGAATAAAATGACTAATTACTATATTCAAATGAAATCGTAAGGTCGATAAATGCCAAGGATTGTTACTTTACGCTCTAGCGCAAAAAAGGAATCTTTTTCGCTCGCTTATTTAATCAAACCACGCCCTCCGAATTAACTCAATTGGTGAATATTTATGGAACCGCCCTTCTGCCTTTTGACCTGACTTCCTATTGGCAAGCGCGTGCGTGTGTTCTTCCCTCTCACTTCGACTATTGACTGATATTCTGATTCGAATTCTGACAAGTCTGAACAAGTCAGTAGTAGGGATGAGAGATTAATGGAAAAGTATCGATTAAATTAAAATCGATTTTTCTTTATTCAAAATTGATCGATTTGTCAAAAATCTATTTTAACAAAAAATAAATTATATCTGCGAAAAAATCAATTTTTTTTGTATTATTTTAAAAAGTACATGCTTTTCATATTCAGATAATAAACCTAAGAGATTCATTCATTATCAGATTAAAAATATAATAAAATTGTATACAAATTGTCAAAAATTTTGAAATATGGTCAATTATTGTCAAAAACTGTTAAAAATGGACAATTTTTTTCAAAAATGGTCAATAATTGTCAAAAATGGTCAAAAATTGTCGATAATTGTTAAAATTTTGAAAAATGGTCGATAATTGTCAAAAACTTTGAAAACATTTTGAAAAATGGTCAAAAATTTTCAAAAATTGCTAAAAATGGACAATAATTGTCAAAAACTATCAAAAATGGTCAAAAACTATCAAAAATTGTCAAAAATTTTCAAAAATTGCTAAAATTGGACAATAATTGTCAAAACTATCAAACATGGTCAAAAACTATCAAAAATTGCTAAAAATTGTCAAAAATTGTCAAAATTGGTCAATAATTGTTAAAATTTTGGAAAATGGTCGATAATTGTCAAAAACTATCAAAAATGGTCAAAAATTTTGAAAAATTGTCAAAAATGGCCAATAATGGTCAAAAACTATCAAAGATTGTCAAAAACTGTTAAAAATTGACAATTCTTTTTAAAAATTGTCAAAATTTATAAAAATAGTTAATAATTGTCAAAAATTGTTGAAGTTTTTGAAAAATTGTCAAAAATTTTGAAATATGGTCAATAATTGTCAAAATTGGTCAAAAATTTTGAAAAATGGTTCATAATTGTCAATAATTATCAAAAATGGTCTAAAATTTTGAAAAATTGTCAAAAATGGTCAGAAACTGTCAAAAATGGTTATAAATTGTCATCATTTTGAAAAATGGTCAAAAATTATCAAAAATTTGGTAAAATGGTCACTAATTTTGAAAAACAGTCAAAATGGTCAATAATTGTCAAAAATGGTCAATAATTGTTAAAATTTTGCAAAATAGTCAATAAATAATACGAGCCGTTTCCGAAAATCGATTTAAACACGTAATTTATAAAATCGATAACTAATAATCGATTTTTTTTCAACATCCCTAGTCAGTAGATCTTTTTAAGGTTAATCATCATGGATTGTAGCCTCCATGTTAATCATGATGAGTAGCGAAAATGACGATTATTCTAGCACTCCTATTATAACCTATAAGATAATATAAAAAACTGTTTTAATTATTGAAAGTGCGACTGTAGAAAAAATTATGTGTGTTTTTCGAGCGTAAAGTAAAATTCCCTTTCTTTCTCAATCTGTTACTTTACGCTCTAAATACACAAATAACTATTTTGGGGGGTGGAAAAAGACATCGCGATTTCCGGCAAAAGTTGAGGACCTAGAAAAAAAAATTGATCATAAAAGTTGTAGATCTTGGAAAAATCTACAACTTTTTCATTCGTGACTTTTTCACATAACCTCAAAATTAGCTCGAAAAATGCAAAAAAACTCCATTTTTTTTTTATTTTTAGTTTCGTCAAAAAATGTTCGATTTTGATGAAAATTTGGTTGAAGGTAGCTTTCATAGACACAAACCCTGAAAAGAATTTTCCAATAAAAATATCGGAAATTTTTCGAGTCTATGACGTTTTTTCGGTATAAAACACTTTTTTTGGGGGGGTGGGAAAAGACATTATTCCGATTTTCGGCAAAAGTTGAGTTCCTAGACAAAAAAGTTTAGTATAAAAGTTGTAGATCTTGGAAAAATCTACAATTTTTTCATTA
The DNA here is from genome assembly GCA_947563755.1 of Lochmaea crataegi. NCBI lineage: Eukaryota > Metazoa > Arthropoda > Insecta > Coleoptera > Chrysomelidae > Lochmaea > Lochmaea crataegi. The sequence continues at coordinate 1,863,381 of OX387428.1, forward strand.
GTGACTTTTTCACATAACCTCAAAATTAGCTCGAAAAATGGAAAAATGCAAAAAACTGCATTTTTTGTTTTTTATTTTTAGTTTCGTCAAAAACTGTTCGATTTTGATGAAAATTTGGTTGCAGGTAGTTTTCATAGTCACAAACCCTGAAAAAAATTTTCCAATGAAAATATCGGAAATTTTTCGAGTTATGACGTTTTTTCGGTATAAAACACTTTTTTGGGGGGGTGGAAAAAGACATTGCGATTTCCGGCAAAAGTTGAGGTCCTAGAAAAAAAATTGATTATAAAAGTTGTAGATCTTGGAAAAATCTACAACTTTTTCATTTGTGACTTTTTCACATAACCTCAAAATTAACTCAAAAAACGCAAAAAACTGCATTTTTAGTTTCGACAAAAATTGTTCGATTTTGATGAAAATTTGGTTGAAGGTAGCCTTCATAGTCATAAACCCTGAAAAAAAATTTCCAATAAAAATATCGGAAATTTTTCGAGTTATGACGTTTTCTCGGTATAAAACACTTTTTTGGGGGGTGGAAGAAGACATTGCGATTTCCGGCAAAAGTTGAGGTCCTAGAAAAAAAAGTTGATTGTAAAAGTTGTAGATCTTGGAAAAATCTACAATTTTTTCATTAGTGACTTTTTCACATAACCTCAAAATTAGCTCGAAAAATGGAAAAACGCAAAAAACTGCATATTTCGTTTTTTATTTTTAGTTTCGTCAAAAATTGTTCAATTTTGATGAAAATTCGGTAGAAGGCAGTTTTCATAGTCACAAACCGAAAAAAAAAATTTCGAATGAAAATATTGGAAATTTTTCGAGTTATGACGTTTTTTCGGTAAAAAACACTTTTTTTGAGGGTTGGAAAAAGACATTATTGCGATTTCCTTCATCGCTCCCATTCGACTATAATTTGTCAACAAAATCGAATATTGTTTTATTCATTATCATAAGGTTATAAAGAGACTGTGCAAATAGCAAATAGATAAACTTACGAAATGAAAATAAATGCAATTTTTCCCATCATATATTCAAAACCGAATATCAATAATGTCGTGATCACGTCACGTTTTAAAATAACTGATATTAAAAAATCACGATATCATTTCATAACGTGTTAAAAAAGCACGATATCGTTCATCTCTATTTGTCATTGCCCACATAACTTGCTTGATTTGCTGTACACTTTTATCTCGCAAGTTGATTTGATATCGGGCGCGAATGGGAGAAGAAAACATGCAACTACAGCGCGGCGACTGTGAACTGGAAGATTAATTTTTTTTAAAGGTTTTTATTGTAATGTGCATTTGTGTATTGTTGAATGTTCGCTTGGTTAGCAAGAGATAGAACGAGCAGCGCTTGCAACGTTGCCGCCGTTAACTCTACCAAAACATTGACGAGTAGATCAAATAATGTTAGGAAAAATCAAAATAAATTATTCGATCGTTAATCACGCTAGATAATAATACACATTGAAACAAATATGTAAACAGCTGATGTCAACGGAAGCAGTGGCGGGCTGTTTTTAGATTTTTTGAAGTGAAAACTTCTTTAGGAGCGTTGAGCACTTTTTTTGGAAGAAAAAACATGGATTTCTCATCATTGTCACGCTTTTATGCAACACAATTAACAATGAAGCGTATATAGTGTTGCATAATTCTTCGTCATGCTTTTATGCAACACAATTAACAATAAAACGTATATAGTGTTGCATACATCATCGGGACCAAAGGTATTCATCTATTGGTGTTTTCACTTCTGTCGGCAGTCCCATGACTGGACTTGCTTTTATTTATCAATGCATTTCAAAACTTATAATTTACTTCAATCGCTCGACCTTCTTATTAATTTGATTAATCAGATTCATAGTAGTGATGAACGATACATTACGAACTGTGATATTATCACTGATAACGAGTAGGTAAATAAGCAGAAGCTCAAAACGGGCTTCCCTTTGTATCATCAACAAATGATATCCCATGTAATATTATGGCGGGGGAAGCCATAAGACCCCATAAAAATATGAATCGCCTGATTTTACGACAGATCTAATAAGCAAATGTGGTCGCCTGAAAAAGCTCAAAATAGTGGAGGAAGAAGAATGTAGATTCTGTGACATGGAAGAAGAAACCTCCATCCACATTCTTGCGAATTGCACAGCAAATCAGAATCCTAGGGCACAACACGGATAGATAGAGGGACATTTACCTAAGATAAAGCCTGTAGATATCCTAAAATTCCTCCGGGAAATAGAACTAAGGGAGCTGCTAGTCTCAGAGACTTTCCTTAGGAACAAAGTAGAAGTAAGGGGGCACAATAGATATTTTAGGTCTCAGTGAATATAACCCCAATATACATACATACATTCCATCAGGCAAATCACAGAAATAAAAGACTAAGTTGCAAAAAATTTATCAATAGTTAATCAAATTAGAACAGCGCAAGCCTTACAATCACTGGTGCTTGCCTTACAACGGAATTAAGTTATTAATTTTAATATATAAAAATAAATAAAAAAAAAACTATTCAGCTTCCATTGCTTGTTGCTGTTGCACCTGGCTAGGAGTTGGCGGTTCGTTTCCTCCCTTCTTCTTCGAACCAGACACGATATCGTCGATACGTAACAGCAAAATCGCCGTTTCAACGGCGGTTTTGTACGTTTGAAGTTTTACGGCCAATGGTTCCCACAACTCCTTTTTATCCATCTCCACAAGTTCACCAGTTTCTCCATCGATTCCCCAAGTGCAAGGTTTGTTAGCATCAGTGTGATTTGCGTGTTTCGCTCTTAAAGCTGTCAGTGTTCTTATAGTGTTAGCTCCGCAATTTTGGGCTAACGTTCTAGGGATGATTTCTAAAGCGTGTGCGAGTGCTCTATAAGGTCCGTGTGTAGCTTTTTGCATCAAACGTTGAGCTACGGCCATTTCTACTGCACCACCTCCTGGTACTAGACGGGGGGATAAAACAATGTTTCTAGCCACTTGTAAAGCATCTTGAAGGTTTCTTTCAGTTTCGTTTAGAATATCTTTGCTAGCTCCTCTTAGAAGAATTGTACAGGCTTTTGGATTTTTACATTCGACTACGAAGCAGAAGTATTCGTCTCCAATTTTCTTGATTTCAAATAAACCAGCTCCAGTTCCAATATCAGTATCTTGTAGTTCTTCTGTTCTATTAACTATAGTAGCACCACAAGCTCGGGCTATTCTGTTATTGTCAGATTTTCTGACACGTCTGATGGCGGTTATTCCGGCTTTTAATAAAAAGTGTTGAGCTAAATCGGAAACTCCTTTTTCTGTAAAAACAACATCGGGTTTGAGAGCGATGATTTCATCACATTGACGTTTTACGTGTTCTTCTTCAAGTTCCAATAATTTGGTGAAATCCTATAAAATTTAAGAGTTAAGTATCATTTAATGGTGAAAGTTATAAATACTCACTGTTTGGGCAGATATTTCAACATTAGTTTGAGATTCTCCTTTTTTGTATTCCAATGCACAGTCCAAAAGCATTATTCTGGGGTTCTAAAAATAATTCCGCTCATAAAAAAATACATTATCGTAATTATTTTTAAACTTACTTGAATGTATCTTTTCATTTTAGGATGAGTTACATCTTTATTAAGCATGACTCCTCTCAAAATTTGAGAATCTTCGATTGATCCACCAGGGATTTTTTCAACTTTGGCATATCTCTTAATATCAACTTCTGTTCTGCCATTTTCTTCTAGTAATACTGTGCTTACTGCATCCAATGCAATATTTACTGCAAGATCGGACCATTTACTCAAAAACTTGGTTCCAATACAACCGCTTACTACTTTTGAAAGTGCATGTTTATCGTTTCTGTCAATAGGTATACTCAAAGGTCCTTCTAATAATTGAATCATGTCTTCGAGAGCTTGTCTATACTGACGAATTATAATAGTAGGATGTATTTGTTGTTCTAAAAATTGTTCTGCTGCAACCAACATTTCACCAGCTAGGACTATTACTGAGGTAGTACCATCACCTACCTAAATAGAAAAAAAAAGTAGTAAAAATCGTTAACGAGATGAAATGTAATTTTTTTTACCTCCTCATCTTGTGTTCTCGCAATTTCTATCATACTTTTTGCGGCAGGGTGTTGTACTGTGATTTCTCTAAGAATAGCATTACCATCATTTGTCATCACAATACCCCCCATTGGATCCATCAACATTTTCAACATAGCCTGGGGACCCAAGCATGTTCTTATAACATCTGCAATTTGCTGAAAAAACATTCATGTTTAATTTATTTTTTATTATAAAATTTTAGATAAAATGTCGCACACGTGCTTTTTCTTACCTTCCCGGCATTGATGTTCTCCAGCTGAACTTTTCGACCGGATTCTCGTTTAGTATTTTGACCTAAAATATCACATTAATATGGTGATTAGTATAAGAAAACTAAAAATATATTTAATTCTTACTTAAAACTAAAATCGGCGCTCGTCCTCCCCCAAACATTTTGTTTTTTAATTGAAAATCGAGATGAATCAACACGAGATTCTAGAGGAACTCCTTGATGTCAAAATTTTAACTGTCAAAACTATTCTTCTTTTTTATTTACTATAAATCTAAAGGTAAGTTCATATAGCAACAAAACAGGATAACGAATCGTTGTTTTAAAAAGTTACTATTTTATACGAAGACGAAATTCGTAGCTGTTTTGATGATTTTTAAATTTTGGTGGTAAGGTTAATGGAGTTTATTTTTTCTGTTTGTAGATGTCCAGCTTTCCCACCAATTGATCTGACCAATGACCTTAGAGTTCGTGTTTCGTTGTTATATGAACTTACCTTAAGCGGAACTTTTATTAATGACTTATATAGAAAAAGGCCAAAAATATTGAATTTGACATTTGTCAAATTTCTTTCACTTTTTTAAATGTCAGTTTTATATTAGGATGAAAGTGTTGTTTACTTAATTAATAAAACATATAATTTAAATAATTTGCAAAAATGGCTTTAGGAGAGTGTTGTGAAAATATCAATTTACCTCCGTGCGTTTGGTTCGAAGGAGATAAAAGAAACTCCATTGTATCTATGTTTGCTGGATTATTGGTAAATTTATCAAATATATGTATGATTCATACTTTTTAGGGTCATTTCTCGTTTTAGTTTTTTTCAGGATGGTGGTGTATAATAGACGCAGCTAGCGTTCACAAAAATGTTTTGGCTGGTTACCATATGTGCGGAGTTGTAGGAACAATATCTTTACTAATGGTGAATTCAGTGTCTAATGCTCAAGTACGTTTACTTCTAATATACCTGATTAACCCTAAACTAGTAATTTTAATTTTTTAGATGAGGGGTGATGCATACGAAGGAGGATTTTTAGGTTCTAGAGGAACAAGAATTTGGCTATTCCTAGGTTTCGTAATGGGATTTGCTGCAGTAATTGCATCTTGCTGGATACTATTTGCTGATTTTATGGAAGACGGTTAGTAGATTACTTCATATTTTAGAATATCGAGTAAATTATATAAAACCATTTTAGGTAAGCGTTGGTCTGGTGTAGCTCTTTTTCTTCAGAATGCTCTAATATTTATATCTTCGATAATCTACAAATTTGGAAGATCTGAAGACTTGTGGGGTTGATTATTTATTGCAAAAGACCAGGTTATTACAAAATAATCTAAGCATAAGCATCTTTTATTTAAGTCGTCTCGTAAAATCTATATATTGTGTCCAAGGTAGATCTGCTATATAAAATAAATGTGTGAAAACTATTCAACATTACATTTATTTTTTTGTGCATTTTTATAACTTTTTTTATGGACAACTAGGAAAATTTTAAAGTTAAGCAATTCCTCTAAACTTGGCTTGAATAATATTTTTTTAAGTAATAGATTGTAAGTATGGGATTATTACGAACTTATAAACATAATTTTGTATTCAGGTTTAATCATATGAAATAATAATAAATGTACTTTCTAAAAATAGTGCCCACAATTGTTTTTATTGGCGTTTCTGATCAATTCAGTTGTTTTTCTTTGTTTCTGTTGCTTTCACGATGATTGAAAAGAAATAAAACGATAAGTAGATTCTAAAATTTTATTTAAAATAGCTGCTACATTAAACACATATAAAGTTTTCGTTTAATTTATGAAAATATTAGGAGAAGCGCAACACAATTGGTGGATTTAAGATTTCAAATAAAACATTCTTTGTGTAATATATCACAGTTAGATATAAGTACAAGTTATTGGAAGCACATATATATAATTAGGGGAATCTGTATTATACAGAGTGATCATTTTATTAAAAAAATAAACTTCCAACTACGAATATGTAGTCTGTTCTTTTGTTTATAAAAAGTAGCTATAAAACTAGCTATTTAGGTCGATATACATAACAAATGCAGTTTATATTTCATTAAAATGCACTGTAAGTAGTTAAATTGGTCATCCTGTATGTTCTAAGGCACATTATTGTATGACAAATATATCTCGCTAACTAGAGTTATGAGTTATGTGGCAAAGTAAAACTTAACTTCGGGATAAAACTGATGAAAAAAGTTTACCAAGTGTTTGATCTACCGTTTCAACTTTCTAGCGTTATATCTCAAAAAAATAATAAGTTGGAGTTATGAGCTGTGTGACAAATTAAAGCTTAGACTTTGGGCTAAAACTGGGGAAATTTTGAAAAAAATCTACCAAGCAGTTTTCAAGAAAATGATAGAAGTGTATTTGGCGATGTATTTTTTGGCAATTAAAAATCACGGTTTTAAAACTTGCTAATTACCGTATGTTTTATTTGAAAAAGATTCAGTTATTCCTGTGGTATCGGAATTTTTAGATTTAATTTCCTCACAAGGCAACGTTTCGTAACAGTGTTCATTAGAATGCGCCATCATCGATGACTTTATGTACCTCTTCTTCCTGAAATACCTACAAAAACGTTTACAATTATATTTAACCGAGAGCACCTACTGTAAGACTTTTTAGTAATATTATAACAATTACGAGGGTCACAACAAAACTTGTAGACACTTTACTTACCTGTACACTAAAAATCCTAACGGTACAATAAGAAGAATAATGAACAACATGTAAAGATGATTGAACGAACTTTGTTGAGGTACTTCTTTTGGTGTCGCTTGTGCGTTGGTAGTTTTCAATTTTTCGGTGTAAACTACGTCGTGTTCGGAGCCTTTATACATATTATTAACAATAAACGTGATGCAATATTTTGTGTCAGGTTCTAGTCTTTCCCTTTCCGAGTTACCTATAGCTATGTTGTCAGTCTTATTACCTTTTTCAACCTAAAATAATGAGAAAAAAATTGACTCGATTGATTGGTGTCAATTATACACTATTTTCAACTTTCCAGCGGTATATCTCAAGAAAATAATAAGTTAGATGTGTGGGAAATTGAAGCTTGAATTGATAAAATTTTGAAAAAAGTCTACCAAGCCATTTTCAAGAAAATGACTGAAGTGTATTTGACCTACCGTTTCAACTTTCTAGCGTTATATCTCAAGAAAATAATAAGTTAGAGTTATGAGCTGTGTGGGAAATTGAAGCTTAGACTTTGGGCTAAAATAGGAGAAATTTTCAAAAAAGTTTACCGGGCCATTTTCAAGAAAACGACTGAAGTGTATTTGACCTACCGTTTCAACTTTCCAGCGGTATATCTCACGAAAATAATAAGTTAAAATAATGAGTTGTGTGGGAAATTGAAGCTTAGACTTTGAGCTAAAACTGGGAAAATTTTGAAAATAATCTACCAAGCCGTTTTCAATAAAATGACTGAATGGTATTTGACCTACCGTTTGAACTTTCCAGCGGTATATGTCAAGAAAATAATATGTTATAGTTATGAGTGTGGGAAATTAAAGCTTAGACTTTGGGCTAAAATTGATGAAATTTTGAAAAAAGTCTACCAATCCATTTTCAAGAAAATGACTGTAAAGTACTTGACCGGCATAAAATTTTACCTTAATAACTTGTGATATCCACGTACGTCCGAACTTATTACAAAGATTATCAGCAACTTTTTTGTTATTCAATAAATCTCTATCGATTTGTTGATTTTTGTCGTAATCTTGAACCACAACCGTCATCGTATAATATTGCAATCTATCGTCCAATTTTGGAATGTTGAACATCAACGAATGGTCGCTTTTAGCGATAAGTTTCGGCATTTGATCAATATGTCGTCCTAAATGGTCAATTTTAACGAATTTTTCGGTAAAATCACTATCGTAAACCTCATTACCGGATCTTATGTAAATATTGTAATTACTGCTGTAGGGAAGATTTTTAAACTGAAAAAAAAACGAACTGGTTTTTCAGATTCATAACGAACATTTTGAACTCACCTGGTAAGTATAATCGAAATAATACGTTTGATTAACAACGGGATAAATATCTCGAATGATTGTACCAGCTTCAGTATCATTTATTTTGTCGGTACTATTCAAAATAATCTCGAATTTAGTTATAGTACCGTTTTGATGGTAGGGATGTAACCAAGTGACGTTTAAATGACAAAAATCTTCAGTTGAATGACAATCTACTGTTCTATACGTAACATTTGTCGGTTTTCCTGGAACTAAAATAAGCATTTTTTTTAAATGTTAAATAAAAAAAACCAACTCACTTCTTTCGCTAGCAACACCTCTTACGCTCGCTTCTTTCCCGAAAGATGGCGTGTTGATATTCTTCAAGCTCACTTTGAACGTATAAGATAGAGACGGCGTTAGATTCTGGACTTCTATGCAGTATTTTTCCGGCCACAAACTACATTTTTTTACTAAATTTATTATCGTTCTGCATTTTTTTTCCGAAAGACTATTACATTTATTGACTTGTATTTCTTTTATTAAACCGTTGGAATTTGCCGGCAAATCGTATCTAACAAAAGCCGAGTCCGCTCCGATCGAGTACAAATCTAGGTTTTCGGGCGCAGGTGCAACTAAAAACAAAAATGTCGTAACAGTAACTCGCTAAAAATCGCCTACATTTTGATTTGACATTGTTGGGTATCAAAATGGAAGCTGTTTTTAAGAAAAAGAAGAAGATAATTTTCTTACCGCCAGATTTAGTAGTAAAATGAAGAGTGTTATTGATGGTTTTGATTCCGTTGTGAAGATTTCTGCCGTTCCTAGCTGTTGATATTATCAAAGTATACTGTGTATAAGGCTGTAGACCGTCAATTTCATAACTAGTGTCCGTTTGTACGGAAATTTGTTTTGAAAAATTCAACGTCGAATTTGTAACTTTTAAAGTGTATGCCAATCTTCCATACATTTTTCGACAATCTACCGGTTCCCAAATTACTTTGATCGAAGTTTCCGACGCTCTAAGCTGAATATTTGATGGTAATTCTTCCAAATTTGGTTCTCCTTTGATAAAAAGAATATAGAAATTACCAGATAAATCCAAAATTGTATTAAAATATTTTTACCTGTTTCTAATGTATTGATAAACAGTTTTTTATCGGCCTCATGTAAGACCGTTGATATTGTTATGTTGTAAGTTGTGTAAGGTACCAAATTTTTTAAAGTTACATCATTTTGTTTGGTGCTTATAAAACCGTTCGATTGGAATCTTTCGAGATTGTGAAGTTCTCCGGTACAAATGTCGTTTCCCTTAAAAAAATTTGCAAATATTAAGAAAATAAGGCGTTTTAAAAGCGTTTGAAATTTACCTGGTAATAAATAAAATACGTTATAAGATTGTTCTTGTCTTCGTTAGCCCATTTCAGTCTTATGGAATTAACAGTACTCGTATGATGAACTTCGGGAAAATCTATATTGAAATAAATACCCCTTTTTAAAAAATTTCATTGAACGCTCATGATAAATGGATTTTTTTGCAAAAAAATTGAAACCTTTTAAAAATTTTATCGTACGCATATGGTGAATGAGAATTTTTACGAATAAATTGACCCTTCTTGAAAGTTTTAGCGTACTTCAATGGTAAAATGAAATTTTTACAAAAAATTTACCCCCTTTGAACATATTTACGTACCTCCACGACAAAAGGGAATTTTTGCAAGTAAATGGAAACTTTTTGAAATTTATATGGTACGCCCATGGATAATGAAAATTACAAATAAATTGACCCTTCTTAGAATTCTTATCGTACACCCATGAAAAATTGAAATTTTTACAAATAAATCAAATCCCTATAAAAATTTCATCGTGCGCTCATGTTTGAAGGAAATTTTTGCAAAAAACGGAAACCTTTTAAAAATGTTATCGTACGCCCATTGGTAAATGGAAATTTTTCCAACAAAAATAAACCCCTTTGAACTTTTTAACGTACGTCCATGATAGAAGGGATTTTTTGAAAATGAATGGAAATTTTTTGAAACTTATATTGTACGCCCATGGAGAAGAATGAAAATTACAAATATATTGACCCCTCTTAAAATTCTTATGGTACTCCCATGGTAAATGGAAACTTTTACAAATGAATTAACCCCCTTTAAATATTTTATTATACGCCCATGATAGAAGATTTTGCAAATATTCAGACCATTTCTACAAATTTTATCGTACACCCATGAAAAATACATATTTTTACAAAAAAATCAACTCCCTATAAAAGTTTCATCGTGCGCTCATGATCGTAGGAAATTTTTGCAAAAAAATGGAAACCTTTTTAAAAGTTTTACCGCACGCCTATGGTGAATGAGAATTTTTACAAATAAATTAACCCTTCTTGAAAATTTTATCGTACTTCAATGGTAAATGGAAATGTTTACAAAAAAAATTAGCCCCCTTTGAACATTTTAACGTACGTCCATGATGGAAGCGAATTTTTGCCAATAAATGCAAAAAATGAACACCTTTTAAAAATTTTATCGTACGCCTATGATGAATGAGAATTTTCACAAATAAATGAAACTTTTTTAAAAATTTTATCGTAATTCAATGGAGAATGCAAATTTTATTCGCAAAAATTTCCTTCTAACATGAGCGCACGATGAAATTTTTATAGGGAGTTGATTTTTTTGTAAAAATTTCCATTTTCATGGGTGTACAAAAAATGTGTAGAAGGGGTCTGAATATTTGCAAAAATCTCCTTCTATCATGGGCGTACGATAAAATATCTGAAGGGGGTTAATTTATTTGTAAAAATTTCCATTTACCATAGGCGCACGGTGAAATTTTTAAGGTTTCCAATTTTTTGCAAAAATTTCCTACGATCATGAGCGCACGATGAAATTTTTATAGGGAGTTAATTTTTTTGTAAAAAAATTTCCAGTTTCATTGGTGAACCATAAGAATTTTAAGAGGGGTCCATTAATTTGTAATTTTAATTCTCCATGGGCGTACCAGATAAGTTTCCATTTATTTGTAAAAATTCCCTTCTATCATGGACGTACGTTAAAATGTTCAAAGGGGATTAATTTTTTTGTAAACATTTCCATTTACCATTGAAGTACGATAAAATGTTCAAGGGTTAATTTATTTGTAAAAATTCTCATTCACCATAGGCGTGCGGTAAAACTTTTAAAATGGTTTCCATTTTTTTGCAAAAATTTCCTACGATCATGAGCGCACGATGAAATTTTTATAGGGAGTTGATTTTTTTGTAAAAATTTCCATTTTTCATGAGTGTACAATAAAATGTGTAGAAGTGGTCTGAATATTTGCAAAAATCTCCTTCTATCATGGGTGTACGATAAAATATTTGAAGGGGGTTAATTTATTTGTAAAAATTTCCATTTACCATAGGCGTACGGTCAAATTTTTAAGGTTTCCATTTCTTTGCAAAAATTTCCTACGATCATGAGCGAACGATGAAATTTTTATAGGGAGTTCATTTTTTTTGTAAAACTTTCCATTTTTCATTAGTGAACCATAAGAATTTTAAGAGGGGTCCATTAATTTGTAATTTTAATTCTCCATGGGCGTACCAGATAAGTTTCCATTTATTTGTAAAAATTCCCTTCTATTATGGACGTACGTTAAAATGTTCAAAGGGGATTAATTTTTTTGTATGTCGGTAACGGGAACCCGCGGCTAAAACGAGATAGAAAATATTTGAATATTTTTACCTTCTATTTTTTGGTAGACGATTTTTTTAGGCTTCCAGCTCGGGTTTTTTATCAACTGACAAGAAATGTCGTCTTCGGATACATTTTTTGCTGCGTTGTTCAGTTTTAAAAACGACACTTTTATTTCTACAATAAATTAAACAACAATAAAATACCGAGGGGAGACGAAAATTAATATTCGAAACAACAAAAACTTACCGTTTTCGTTACAAACTCTAACGTCATCTATCGCCCAAAAACCTCCACTTTCGCCGGACTTCGGATCTAAATATTTCGTTTCGACAAACAAATTCACTTTATCCATTTGAATGTTTTCTTCTTTTAACTTAATTTCGACCCAATCTTCTTTCTAAAAAATTACAATCAACTTAATTTAAAAAAATAACAAGCATATAGACTCCGTTTCACATAAGAAAAAGCCACTTGAAGTTTGCCAACTGTCTTGCGCAGAAACCAAAATCAGTCTTGTTTATCTATCTTGTTTCATGCCATTGGAGTTACAAACGATATTTCATGCCGACAGCCATTTTATTATTGACATTTGAGGTTGTGTTTGAAGCAATCATTTCCTGTCGAATATTTTTGAATTTTGAATATTTTAAGACGTTTAGCTAGTTTTTCTGTGTGTATTCTTTGATCTAAAACCATGCCACCTAAAAAATTTGTAGGTATTAAAGGGAAAATTATCCACAGTCAAGGCCGACAGATTCTTAAAAACGTTGCAACTTTTATCGAGTCCGAAAATGTGAAAACGTTACGCTACTGATTTGAAGTCGAATGACAATTTTACAATATGGCGTTGGTTTTGACAAGTTCGTGTCTACGACTGCAACTTCAGGTGGGTTCTTCTTACGTGAAACGGAGTCGACTATAGACTTATTTACCTTGTTGGGTTCGACGACCTTTAAAATTTTCCTAGTTTTATTCATATAAAAGAATTTTATCTCGCAATAACTGCAAACTTTAACAAAAACCGAAACGCACAATTGTTTATTCGGTAGAGCTAATATAGGACCTAACCTAGAAATCTGCGTCGAAGTCGTATACATATAACTATCTAAAATAAACATATTTTTTGATTATTTAAAAATCTATTTTCATTTTAACGTTACTAACTTTGATGCACTTTCCATAAACTACTATTGGTGCTTCGGATAAACATATGCCTAGGAGTCAATGGCTCTTTAAAAGTATGATCGATTAAAATTCTATTGAGATTCCCATCTATTAGTTGCACGAAACCGGATGCATTCGACCTAATTAGAAAATTTCTCCATTCGTCCTGCGATAAAATATTTGAAGAGGCCTAAAAATATAATAATAATGTTTAATTAAAAATTTGTCTGTTCATATGGTATATGTGGTTCCATGTTGAAGTGGTTTAATAGCTACTTAATTGAGAGAACTCAACAGGTACGAGTAAATCATTTCTATTCTCATGCATTTTCTGTTACTTCGGGAGTATCCCAGGGGTTTTACTTGGGTCCAATACTTTATAATCTTTTTATCAACGATATTACCAACTGTTTTCATGAGAGCAGCGCCCTTCTATTTGAAGATGACTTGAAATGTTTTAAAATAATTAACAATTGTGTAGATGCTAGGGATGGCGATCTGAAATCGATTAATTGAATAATCGATTCCTCGGACCGAATCAATCGATTTTTTAATTCGATATGTTGTATTGAATCGATTCAGTGAATCGATATTTCACCCTTGAAAATCGACTTTCGATTTTTTTTTATGTTTTTTGTAGAGCGGCTTTTTTTTCAATTGCCTCGGCAACATCGCAAGTAGTGATGAGAGCGGAACCGCTCGGATCCCAGTAGACTCGACAGGCACTGTTGCTTTTTTTTCAAAAAGGGAACTCTATAAGTAGGGATGTTTGAAAAATTAAACGATTTTTATATAAATCAATTATTATTTTGTTATAATCGATTTTTCGAATAATATTAATCGATTTTGTATAAATTACGTGTGTTTAAGGAGTGGATTTTCGAAAACAGCTCTCGTATTATTTATTGACTATTTTTCAAAATTTTGACACCTTTTGACGATTATTGATCATTTCTCAAAATTATTGACCATTTTTTAACATTAATTATCAATATCTTAGAGTTTTCATAATTTTTTCATTAAATAGTGGAATTAATTAGAAACACTTAGTTTCATTTAAAAAAGTAATATGAGTAGATTCCACAAAGTAAGGGTCCAAACAATAAATTCATTTTTTAACAATTATTGACAGTTTTTGACAAAAATCGTCCATTATTAACAATTAATTGACAATTATCGACCAATTCTGACAGTTTTGCAACAATTACTGATCATTTTTTAACAATTATTGACCAATTTTGACAGTTTTTCAACAATTATTGACCATTTTTCCAAACTTTTTGACAATTTTTGACCATTTTTTTGAAATTATTGACCATTTTTACAATTATTGGCCAATTTTGACAGTTTTTCAAAAATTATTGACCATTTTTCCAAACTTTTTGACAATTTTTGACCATTTTTTTGAAATTATTGACCATTTTTACAATTATTGGCCAATTTTGACAGTTTTTCAACAATTATTGACCATTTTTTAAAAATTATTGACCATTTTTTACAATTATTGAACAATTTTGACAGTTTTTCAACAATTATTGACCTTTTTTTTAATTATTGACCAATTTTGACAGTTTTGCAACAATTACTGACCATTTTTCAAAATTTTAACAATTATTGACACTTTTCAACAGTTTTAGACAATAATAGACAATTATTGATCATTTTTAATTTTTTTTTTAAATTTTCGATAATTATCGACCACTTTTCAAAATTTTTGACAATTATTGACAATTTTTAGCAGTTTTTGACAATTATTGACCATTTTTCCAAACTTTTTGACAATTTTTGACCATTTTTTTGAAATTATTGACCATTTTTACAATTATTAGCCAATTTTGACAGTTTTTCAACAATTATTGACCATTTTTTAAAAATTATTGACCATTTTTTACAATTATTGAACAATTTTGACAGTTTTTCAACAATTATTGACCTTTTTTTTTAATTATTGACCAATTTTGACAGTTTTGCAACAATTACTGATCATTTTTTAACAATTATTGACCAATTTTGACAGTTTTTCAACAATTATTGACCATTTTTCCAAACTTTTTGACAATTTTTGACCATTTTTTTGAAATTATTGACCATTTTTCCAATTATTGGCCAATTTTGACAGTTTTTCAACAATTATTGACCATTTTTTAAAAATTATTTACCATTTTTTACAATTATTGAACAATTTTGACAGTTTTGCAACAATTACTGACCATTTTTCAAAATTTTAACAATTATTGACACTTTTCAACAGTTTTAGACAATAATAGACAATTATTGATCATTTTTAATTTTTTTTTAAATTTTCGATAATTATCGACCACTTTTCAAAATTTTTAACAATTATTGACCAATTTTGACAGTTTTTCAACAATTATTGACCATTTTTCCAAACTTTTTGACAATTTGTGACCATTTTTTTGAAATTATTGACCATTTTTACAATTATTGGCCAATTTTGACAGTTTTTCAACAATTATTGACCATTTTTTAAAAATTATTGACCATTTTTTACAATTATTGAACAATTTTGACAGTTTTTCAACAATTATTGAACAATTTTGACAGTTTTTCAACAATTATTGACCTTTTTTTTAAATTATTGACCAATTTTGACAGTTTTGCAACAATTACTGACCATTTTTCAAAATTTTAACAATTATTGACACTTTTCAACAGTTTTAGACAATAATAGACAATTATTGATCATTTTTAATTTTTTTTTTAAATTTTCGATAATTATCGACCACTTTTCAAAATTTTTAACAATTATTGACCAATTTTGACAGTTTTTCAACAATTATTTACCATTTTTCCAAACTTTTTGACAATTTGTGACCATTTTTTTGAAATTATTGACCATTTTTATAATTATTGGCCAATTTTGACAGTTTTTCAACAATTATTGACCATTTTTTAAAAATTATTGACCATTTTTTACAATTATTGAACAATTTTGACAGTTTTTCAACAATTATTGACCTTTTTTTTTAATTATTGACCAATTTTGACAGTTTTGCAACAATTACTGACCATTTTTCAAAATTTTAACAATTATTGACACTTTTCAACAGTTTTAGACAATAATAGACAATTATTGATCATTTTTAATTTTTTTTTTAAATTTTCGATAATTATCGACCACTTTTCAAAATTTTTGACAATTATTGACAATTTTTAGCAGTTTTTGACAATTATTAACAATTTTCAGCAGTTTTTGACAAAAATTATCAATTATTGACCATTTTTTAACAATTATTGATAGTTTTTGGCCATTATTGACCAATTTTGACAATTACTGATCATTTTTTAAAAATTATTGACCAATTTTGACAGTTTTGCAACAATTATTGTCCATTTTTCCAAATTTTTTAACAATTATTGATCATTTTTTTAAAATTATTGACCATTTTTTACAATTATTGACCAATTTTGACAGTTTTGCAACAATTACTGACCATTTTTCCAAATATTTCAACAATTATTGATCATTTTTAAAAAATTATTGACCATTTTTCAACAATTATTGACCAATTTTGACAGTTTTGCAACAATTACTGACCATTTTTCCAAATTTTTCAACAATTTTCGTATAATTTTATTTGATTTTTTTTCAATCCGATAAATATTGTTAACGACTAAATCTCTTAGGTTTATTATCGGAATATATACGAAAAGCATGTCCATTTTTAAAACAATCCAAAAAACGATCTTTTCGCAGAAATCGATTTATTTTTTATTAAAATCGATTTTTTCGACAAATCCATTAATTTTGAATGAAGAAAAATCGATTTTTATTTTATCGATTATTATTTTCCATTAATCTCACACATTCCTAATCCGATACTTTGTGGTAATAATATGGTAATAAAAAAATAATTGTTATTATTATCGAATCCCCTGAACTTAAAAAAAATCCCCAATTTTACTGATAAGAGATCCCGGAAAGAGATTGTTTATTTAGGGGTACCTTTCTTGTTGTTTTTCAATAAAAAAGATCGATTTATATTTACATTGTAAAAAATACAAACTTGAAAAAAATCGATTTTTTTTAAATCGATCTTTTAGACCTCGATTTTTTTATGTATCGATTCATCAGGTTACGATTCGAATCGATTTAAAAATCGAAATTTTTTAGAAAGAATCGCCATCCCTAGTAGATGCCTCATTGTTGCAAGTAGAACTAACTAACCTGTCTACTTGGTGCTCATGTAATGGCGTGGATCTTAATATCAGTAAGTGTCATGTAATTAGCTTTCTTTGCACACATCATACAATAGCATTTAATTATCACATTAATGGTCAGTTGCTAGATACTGTCAATCAGATTAGGGATTTAGGAATTACTCTCGATTACTCTCTTAGTTTCAATTGTCACATCACTAATGCCATACAAAAATCAATGAAAATGTTGGGTTTTGTAAAAAGAACAACATAACTTCTATAAAAGTTCTTTACTTTTCGTTAGTTAGGTCTCATCTTGATTATTGCTCATCTGTTTGGTCTCCTCATTACTTAACTCACATAAAGAAGATTGAACAAGTTCAAAAATTTTTTTTTCGCTATACTTATCAGGATTACAACACATGGCAGCATCAATTGGGCATCTCTTCTCTCGAGAGCCGTAGAAAACAAAAAGACCTTTTATTGCTATTTAACATCTTAAATGGTATTTGTAACTGTCCTCAGCTTCTTAATAAGATCTGCCTGTCCGTGCCACCTCGCTTATAACTAAGCAGGTGAGAACATTTAATGTGCCTTTCCATCGATACAATTATGCTTTCCACTCGTTCTTGCCCAGAGCCATGAGACTAGCTAATTCCCTAAATAGTTTACAGAACTTAAATCTGCCAAGAAATCCTCATCGCATCAATGTGTAAATTCCACTTAAGATGTCGATCTAAAACAATTCCTAAATACTTGATTCAATCTGTTTTGTGGTATCTCTTATTAGGATTAGGTACTCGACATTATTTCAAATTTCTATGACTTACCTTAGCGTGTTCAAGAGGGCCATTTCTAACGTCGACTATCACATTTTTCGGTATAGCATCATATTTTTTAATATAAATATCTTTATAATCGATATTGAAATAATAACAAGGATCATTGTAAGGATTTTTTCCTGTACAAATGAATATTTCGATTAGACCTTCTGCTCGAACAGAAAATGCTTGTTTAAAAATTGTTTCCACCAAATCTATTCTTTCTTCAAATTCTTTTGTGGTATTAGAAAGATAAATTATCGGTAAATCTAAATAGAAAAATAAATAAATGAAAGGAAAAGTATATTTCCCATGATGGCCTAGCTTCAGAAAGGCTCCCACCAATCAGAGTGTATACATTTTGTGCAATGTAATAATTATTGCCTTCCCCTTCTCGAAAAAATAGCAAAGAATTTGTATTCCACTTGAAGCTTTCCAAAAAGGGGAAATGTAACCCTTACTATCCCTTCCCTTTTTTGGAAAACGTCATGTGAAATACAAATTCTTTTATATTTTTTCGAGAAGGGGAAGGGAATCCCTTACATTGCACAAAATATATACACTCTGATTGAGGGAGCCTTTCTGCAGCTAGGCCCTCGTTAAGTTTCCAGCACTAGTTTCTTACCTTCCCAACGTATATCGGTAATGACTTCTTTGGTCTTTAGTGAATTCGTATCAATTTGCCAATCAGTTACAGACCATAATTTGTTGCAAGTAGTATTCGTTGAAAATTTACAATTATACTCGTTTTGTATGCTTGGTATAAACTTTGTTTCTAAAATTTAAAAATTTGTTGGGATAGTTTTACTTTTCGATCGGTAATGAAGGAAATTTTACAATTTTAACCACATACCTCTTGAGGATGTTAAAAAATAATCGATTTTTATATAAATCGATTATTATTTTCTTATAATCGATTTTTAGTTATCCATTTTTATAGTAATATTAATCGATTTTTAGTAAATCGATTATATAAATTACGTGTTTAAATCGATTTTCGGAAACAGCTCGTATATTTATTGATTATTTTTCAAAATTTTGGCCATTTTTGATAGTTTATGACAATTATTGACCATTGTTCAACATGTTTGACCATTTTTCAAGAATTTTGACATTCATTGACCATTTTTCAGAAATTTAACAATTATTAACCATTTTTCAAAATTTTAACAATCATTTTTGACAGTTTTTGACAAAAATTGTCCATTTTTAACAATTTTTCAAAACTTTTGACCATTTTTCAAAAATTTTAACAATTTTTCAAAATTTTTGACCATTTTTCAAAATTTTTGACCATTTTTCAAAATTATTGACCATTTTTGATAGTTTTTGACAATTATTGGCCATTTTTGACAATTATTGACCATTTTTGACAATTTTTCAAATTTTTTTTGACTATTTTTGACCATTTTTCAAAATTATTGTTCATTTTTAACAGTTTTTGACAATTTTTGACCATTTTCGATAGTTTTTGACAATTATTGGCCATTTTTGACAATTTTCAACAATTTTTAACATTTTTTGACAAGTATTGACAATTTTCAACATTTTCGTTAGTTTATGATAATTTTTGACAATTATTGACCATTTTTCAAAATTTTAACAATAATTGACCATTTTTGACAGTTTTTGACAAAAATTTTAACAATTTTTCAAAATTTTTGACCATTTTTGATAGTTTTTGACCATTTTTGACAATTTTTCAAATTTTTTTTGACTATTTTTGACCATTTTTCAAAATTATTGTTCATTTTTAACAGTTTTTGACCATTTTCGATAGTTTTTGATAAGTATTGACCATTTTGACTGTTTTTCAAAATTGGTGACCATTTTTCAAAATTTTTGAGAATTATTGACCATTATTCAAAATTATTGACCATTTTTGATAGTTTTTGACAATTATTGGCCATTTTTGACAATTTTTAACATTTTTTGACAATTTTCAACATTTTCGTTAGTTTATGTTAATTTTTGACAATTATTGACCATTTTTCTAAATTTTAACAATCATTGACCATTTTTGACAGTTTTTGACAAACATTGTCCATTTTTAACAATTTTTCAAAACTTTTGAACATTTTTCAAAAATTTTAACAATTTTTCAAAATTTTTGACCATTTTGATAGTTTTAACAATTATTGGCCATTTTTGACAATTATTGACCATTTTTGACAATTTTTGACCATTTTCGATAGTTTTTGATAAGTATTAGCCATTTTGACTGTTTTTCAAGATTGGTGACCATTTTTCAAAATTTTTGACAATTATTGACCATTTTTCAAAATTATTGACGATTTTTGATAGTTTTTGACAATTATTGGCCATTTTTGACAATTTTCAACAATTTTTAACATTTTTTGACAATTATTGACAATTTTTAACATTTTCGTTAGTTTATGATAATTTTTGACAATTATTGTCCATTTTTCAAAATTTTGACCATTTTCCAAAATTATTGACCATTTTTAATAGTTTTTGACAGTTATTGGCAATTTTTGACAATTTTTGATAGTTTTTGAGAATTTTTGACCATTTTTCAAAATTTTTGATAATTTTTGACAATTATTGGCCATTATTCAAAATTTTAACAATTATTGACCATTTTGACTATTTTTCAAAATTAGTGACCATTTTTACAAATTTTTGACAATTATTCACCATTTTTCAAAATTTTAACAATTATTGATCATTTTTGAAAATTATTGACCATTTTTTCAAAATTTTGGCAATTTTTGACAATTTTTCAAAATGATTGACCATTTTTGATAGTTTTTGACAATTATTGGCCATTTTTGACAATTATTGACCATTTTTCCAAATTTTTGACAATTTTAGACCATTTTTCCAAATTTTTGACCATATTTCAAAAATTTTTGACAATTATTGACCATTTTTCCAAATTTTAGACAATTATTGACCATTTTTGACCATATTTCAAAATTTTTGACAATTATTGATCATTTTTCAAAATTTTAACAATTTTTGACCATTTTCGATAGTTTTTGACAATTATTGACCATTTTTCAAAATTTTAGACAATTATTGACCATTTTTGACCATATTTCAAAATTTTTGACAATTATTGGTCATTTTTCATAATTTTAACAATTTTTGACCATTTTCGATAGTTTTTGACAATTATTGACCATTTTTGACAATTTTTTAAAATTTTTCATATAATTTTATTTAATTGAAGAAAGATCTCGATCTCAGGATCATCGTGACGAGGTTATTTTTCGCATATCACCCACTATTACGGAGAAATTTGCGATCGAATGGGTGAAAAAAGTCGAAAATCGAAAATCTATCATGTAACCACTCTAAAGAAAGCTCTCGATCTCGGGATTATCATGACGAGGTTATTTTTCGCATATCACCCACTATTACGGAGAAATTTGCGATCGAATGGGTGAAAAAAGTCGAAAATCGAAAACCTATCATGTAACCACTCTAAAGAAAGCTCTCGATCTCAGGATCATCGTGACGAGGTTATTTTTGGCATATCACCCTCCATAACGGAGAAATTTGCGATCGAATGTGTGAAAAAAGTCGAAAATCGAAAATCTATCATGTAACCACTCTAAAGGAAGCTCTCGATCTCGGGATCATCGTGACGAGGTTATTTTTCGCATATCACCCTCCATAACGGAGAAATTTGCGATCGAATGGGTGAAAAAAGTCGAAAACCTATCAGGTAACCACTCAAAAGAAAGCGAAACAAATTATGTCTTTCAACTCTTACTATGTGGAATTTTTCCATAATTATTATCAAATTAATCAATAAATAAAGAAATTCCATCAGAATTGTTACATTTGTCTTAATTTAAAAAATAAATCAGAAAAAACAATAGGCCATCTCACACACGCCTTGTATTATTCAGTCAATTATTACAATAGATTTAATTGTTTTGAATGTCATAATAGTGTCATCAGTAAGTGGGTAATAAGACTAATAATAGATTGGAAATGACTCATGGTAATTTAGCTTTTTATTTTAGACAAAACGGGATGATGATAGTTGGAAGTCCAGTTTAGTAGGATAGGATTATTTGATAATAAAAGTGGTATACAGGGCGTTTTAAAATCGAAAAATTAGTTTCATAGTGAAAACTGCAAAGAATCCCTCAACAGGCTGGCAAGAGACATTAAACTGACTCTAATATGGGTGCCGGCACATGAGGGGATTGCAGGTAATGAAATGGCGGACCAGTTAGCTAAAGAAGGCTCTAAAGGAGACTTTATAGGAAATCGGGAACTGGCTAGATAGGGAACACCAATTCAAATGGAGGGTGACACAAGGGCACTTTCATACAAAGAGTTTACTGAACTAGGTAGACAAGGAACTCTCAACCAAGCCACTGAAACTGGGTAAGAGACATTTGAGGACAGTCATCGACCTGGTCGATGCACCTTGAGGAAACATCTGTACAATATGGGCAAAGTTAGTGAACATATGTGCAGAAAATGTGAACTTGATGATGAAACACCTACTCACATACTACGCTTCTGTGATATCTTACAAGAACTTAGACGGAAACACTTTGGAGAGGAATTGATACAACCATCACAACTACTGAAAATCTATCCATTCAAACTAGTGGCCTTTTTAAAAGAAACGAAGCTGCTTGAATGGAAGTAGATAACATGGGAAATGGTACAAAGATTCAGTTCAAGTGCCTGGGATGATGAGCACAACCCAAATATATGAATGAATAGTTTCATAGTTAAAATATGACAAATAAACAAGATGAAAATCTCAAAAATATCCTTTGCGGTTTAGATAATGTTAAAATAAACATGTTGAACGTTATATGACCTAATTTATAAAAATAGGATAAGCCAATAAAGATGGAATTCATTTATTTAGTTGATATTCTTTGGAATGAATTAAATTTGATACCGAAAAAAAAGCAAATGTCAAATATTATCACATTTCTCATTAAACGTTTATGTAGCAAGAAATTTAAAACATTCAACTTCTTGTGAAATGTTACTTACATATAATTCTATGTACCTAGAAATGCTTATCTCTAAAATAATAATATCCAATAGAAATTACAAAATTTTGTTTTTTATGTCATTTATGACTAGATATTCTATAAATACAGGATATTTTGAATGTTTATATATTGGGCAATGACCCCAATCTAAAAAACCTACCTACCCATGTCAAAATAAGATTAATGATATAAAAAAACATTCAATAGTACTTACCAATACTTGGTAATTCTTGTAAGGCTTTTGGAATGGGATACACCCAACCCAATCCTTCATATTTTTCCAAATCTTCAGCTATACAACTCGGATATAAAGCATTTTTATCTTTTTGAACAACATAGGTCAAATTGATACCGGTAACGTTAAGAAAAGGATAAAACACCAACAATATAATCAAGTACAACATTTTAGCTCTCCTAAAAAATAATCACACACATATTATTCTCATTAACAAAATTATTCAACGGTGAAGTAATGAATAATAAAGTAGATGTATTGTTCACGTATAATCACGCATATTTTTAAGACACTCTTATCTGATTGAGAAATGTTTAACATAACAAAACAACTATTCATTCCGAGAGAGGGGTTAAATTAATATGCTCAACACAATATACGTACTTGCCCTGGATTAAATCGTTATAATTCATTGGTATTTGAGAAACATTTTATTACCCAGTAGTGCTATATTAATTTGAACACATTCAAGTGTGTATAAATAGAAAAGTCCTTGAGTTTTATTTAACGTAGTCTCTGCTTTCCATTTTTGCTATTGGTTAAACAACCATTTGTTATTGCACTTTGTTTTGGAGGTATTATTGTACGTAGACAACCAACAATACACCTATGCAAAAGGGACAGCTGAAAACAGGTAGTTCATTAATTCTCGCTTAGTGTAGAGGCGGAAACTATTATTCACTTCGGAACCGTTATTACTTATATTTTTTTATTTATCAAACAAAAATGTTTCTTCCATTAAAAAAAGATGGTATGGTAGACTCCGTTTCACATAAGAAGAAGCCACGTGAAGTTTGCCAACTGTCTTGCGCAGAAACCAAAATCGGTCTTGTTTCATGCCATTGGTGTTACAAACGATGTTCCATGCCGACGCCATTTTATTATTCACATTTGAGGTTGAGTTTGAAGCAATCATTTACTGTCGAATATTTTAAGACGTTTAGCTAGTTTATCTGTGAGTGTTATATGTGTTTTATTTCATCTAAAACCATGCTTCCAAAAAAACTTGGTGTTAAAGGAAAAATTATCTACATTATTCTAATTTCGTGTTAACCTACAAAATGTGAAAACGTTACTCTGGCTGGTTTTGACATCAAGTTTGCGCATACGACTGCAACTTCAAGTGGGCTCTTCTTACGTGAAACGGAGTCTATGGAAGTAGATGAGTAAGGAGGTATCACTATAGGTATAGGGGAAACAATATGTTAGAGAGAGGGAGTGTCAAGGAGGCAATGTGTAAGAGAGAGACCGACGTCACAGGTTCAGGCCTGCGCCATTTTTGGTCCGCGCGTTCCATGTTGTGAGGTTGTCATTTTTTGAATTTTAAATTGAAAAAAATTTCGACTTGTGTGAGGATTGAACCGTGGACCTACGCTTCTGTTAGCAATACACTTACGTGTTTTTAAATTTACAAAATCTGTTTCAAGTAGTTAAAATATCGTTGAATTTATTTAGATACTTTTCACGAGTTGGGCCAACCTCTAATTTTTTTCATCTGGTGTTAATCAACAGGTTCTGTATATTTTTTTTGGGTTGTTTATAAAAGCACTATTTACAATGAACCAAATATTTTCAAATGTTTGGGAAAAGCCGGAATCAAGTTCGAGTTCCAGTCATTGCCAGGGATGAACCTGCCCATTTGGATCGAACTTAATTTTGATGTAACTCTTTTGAATATGAACATTTTTAAAGTGAAAACTTCTTTAGGCGCATTGAGTGAAGAAAAAACATGGATTGTTCGTCATTCATCACGCTTTTATGCAACACAATTAACAATGAAGCGTATATAGTGTTGCATAAGTCATCGTCACACTTTCCATAAAAAATTCCATTTACCATGAGCTTACGATAAAATTTTTAAAAGGGATTCATTTATTGGCGTTTTCACTTGTGTCGGCAGTCCCATGACTGGACCCAACTTTTTTTTTACTTTACAATGGCGTAGGATAAAATTTTTCAACAGAGATTAATTTGTTTGTAAAAATTTGCTTCTTTCATAGGCGTAAGATGACATTTTTATAAGGGGTTCATTTATTTGTGGGAAAGATAGGAAAGTAATAAAACAAAATATAAAATAAACAATTCTTTATTACAAAAAAAAATCCGAATAAACAATAAATATATCTAACGTATGAGGCATATATTTATGACTTGGAATACTTTATTGAACAAGGGGAAGTCACAAAAAGAAATCACAGTTGATTACAATTCAGTGGTAACCGAATAAGAAAGAAAAAAAATAACCGTTTCAAACTTAATATCGTTCGTAGCCGAAACGTCGGGTTTCCAAAGCAACAGCAAACATAAAATAAATCACTAGCCCATTTCGAAAATTATTATACACTTAAATACGACGTTTTACAGAGGAAAAATGAGGTTCCTTCAATTTTGCCGATGATTTTTTTTTATCTCTACACTAAGTCTAGTTTCCGGAATCATTAAATTTCCAATAGCCCTCGTATTCAACTAATTGAACTATGAATATTATTGCGGAACATTTTCCACGTCGTTTACTGGAATTTCTTCTGCTTCGGTAGCCGTTTCGGTCGGTTGACCGTTATTTTCTTGATCCGAACTAGAATCTTTCAAATTATTTTGTTTAAGACTAACGGGGGATTCGATTTCTTCCACTGACGGACATTCGAAATGTACGCAATGGAAAACCTGAAAATATTACAACATTTTTCACACTATCGTAGAAATAATAAACCTACTAGAAAAGTATATACACAAATTACCCCAAGCCTCAAGCAAGATTTACACAATATCAGTGATAATATCACAGTTCGTGATGTATCACTCATCACTAATACGAACGTGATCGGTAGGGACAACTGACTTGCGTCTAGCGCCACCGTTTAAATTTCTAGCTCGTAGGCACGCATGCGCATTTCATGATCAGTTTGCCTGCTAATTTATCGAGAAGGGCAAGGAAAATCATTGAAAAAGCTATACAGTGTTGAAAAATTGGCTTCTTCAATGATTTTCCTTGTCCTTCTCGATAAATTAAGCGATTGATCTGTGTTAACAAAGAAAAATTAGAAACAAAAACAAGTATTAGTTCCTAATTATTCTAACCTAAAAATTCAAAATGACAAAACAAGGACAACTGATCATGAAACGCGCATGCGTGCCTGTGGGCTAGAAAATTATGCGGTGGCGCTAGACGCAAGTGGGACAACTGAACTACTTTGTTTTATATTGTTTTATAACCTCACTTTCTTTCTCAGTAGTTTAGACGATTTTTTTTCATTATATTCGTTGCTCTTTAAGTATTCATTAAAATAATGAGTGCCAATCATTATTGTTGTATTCCTCAGTGCTGAAAAGAGTGAGTTACTTCCAAGAAGAATAGCAAGTATTTTAAATCTTCCAATTGATGAAAATGAGGTTAGTTTTAGTTTTTTGGGCTAGCAAAAGTGAAAATAATATTCTAGTAACTTATAGACGCTTTTTGCAACAATATTATTATTGTTTTTTTTCCGTGTTTCCTTATACATATTATTAAATACAATAAGGACCTATAGGAGGCACAAGTTCCCGTACATATATAGGATGGTCCTAAACATTCAAATACAATAAATAATACTTGTAGAGCAACAAACTAAATCAAAGTAAACTCAAATCGTACAATGGAAATCTTACATGGCAAAGAAAGTGAGGTTATAAAACAATGTACAACACAAAAACACTACTACTGGAAACATCCGCTGTTGAAATGTAGGCTTCAAACAAACATTGTGTAATACTTATCTAGTCCGAAGCACAAAACAAAACATTACCTCATTAGCTGTATTATGTGTTCCGACGATTCTTATAAAAACCACAGGTCTCGGAGGAAATCGTATAACTTGCCAAGACTTGCAATTTTCTCTGGTATTATCCACGACCATTTCCCATTCCCAAACATTTATCGAAGATTCAATATAATAACTGTAACTTCTATCATCGCAATCCCACAATAACAATCTTAAGCTCGATATGATATAAGGTTGACCTAATTGAATAAGAATAGCTCCAGATCCTAACTGATGGCAGGTATATCCGGAATCCCAGTCATATCTTTTAGTATCTCCATTTAAAAGTGTATTTCTTGATCTACTGACACCTTCGATTACTACAGCACTTTTGTCCAATGTAGCTACGTTATAATTGGGACAAATAATATCGTTTACCATTTTCGGGATTTGTAATCTACATATAGCTTCGAATGAAACCAAGTGAAATACTTTATTTACAGTATTGTGCGTTCCTACTATTCTTATGTATTGTACAACTCGGTTTTCAAAATATAAATATTGCCAAGAACGGCAACTGTATTGACTGTAATCTATAACTCTTATCCAATCTTTTTGTTCCATTGATACTTCAATGTAATAAGAATAAGATCTGTGAAAAAATATGTTATTTTATAGAGATTTTTAGATAAAGTACTTACCTTATATCTCTATCCCACAATAACATTCTTATATGGTTAATAATCGATGGTTGCCCTAATTTTACTATAATTCCATGATCACCAGGTCCATTTATACCATGTCTTGTATAACCTTTCTCCATATCGTAAGAATAATAATCACCATCTAGTAAATATTCCATAAGTTCACCTGAAACTACTTTCGAACCAAATCGTGGTGAAGCTACGTTTTCATCGACAACTAAAAACCCAAAAATTAATTTTTATTTTTTTCAAAAATAAAAACTTACTTAATTGTCCTCTGTGTGGTAAGCTGCTAAGTCTAATATTTGTTCTTTCAGCAATTGCATCTAATAGAGCATCAGGTTTTACTAATCCCGCTGGTCTTACAACAGAAAGTAAATCTGCAACACTCATTAGGGGTAATCGAACACACTTCATTACTAGATCGCTTTTATCTTCATTAACTTTGCACCACAAGCAAACTCCTCTAAAAATCTCAACTTCTGGTGCAAAAAATGAGTGTCTTTGTAAAAGTTCGACGAGGGAAGCCTAAAATAGTTTAGATTCGAAATTGCAACTTTACTATTTATAAATTTCATTGTACCTGTGACAGTTGGATGAATGTTTCATGTAGTAATATTTCTGATGCATGTCTGTCTAAAAACCCATGACAAACTAAGACTAGTTGATCTAAGCTGTATAAATGAGCAGTATCCAGAATAGCACAAACATTATTTAACGCTAATAACTGTCTTAATATTTCCGATATGGCAGTTTCTAATTCTTGAAAACCGTATTGATGAGCTAAACCTAGTGTATCTAATATGACATCTTCTTTTAACGTTGTTAAAAGCATATGACCTAAATAAAAATATTGAAATAATTGAAATTAAAATATATAAATATATCTTACCTGTATAGATGTATTTCAACAGCACTTTAAAGGCTTTTAATGGAGCATCAGATAAAACAATTTCGTTTTGAGATGATTCTTTAAGACCTCCATATAAAAGTGCTCTAAAATAATCACTTCTAGCAGCCAATATAACCTAAAATATGTTGTTAGGAAACTTGTATTGAAAAATTAAATTTCTTACTTTATGTGCGTTTATTTTGTGCCCCTCTACAATTAATATAACATCGGAATGCTCTTGATTTATACATAGGGCTGCTAGGTGTTCGGAAAGCTGGGTTACATGTTCAATATCACTGGGTCGAGCAGGGGACGAACTCTTTGGATTCGTACTTTGTAAGTATTGGTGGCTTCCACTACTCATCTTTAAAATAAAAAATCCAAGTTATGTAAACAAGACTTCCCCTTACACTGGAAAAATTTCTAAACAATATTTTCATACAACGAATCTTCAAAACTGAATAATTATCACAAGTTATTCATTCCCACTATTGTAAACTACGTTTAAATGCTTGAAAAACTTCGACATTTCACAAAAATATTTGACTTGACTTCTCCTTTTGATTGCTCTAAACTGATTGTTGGTGTGACGGTTGTCTCTGGTATCACAGACGATAAAACTACGCAAATAAAACAACAAAAAAACACTCCTTTTGGTCGTGCTATCGCGGTGCTGTCCGTTCCTTTTTATAATTAGAGCAGACAATGAATAGAAATTTTGATTATTTGTTTTTACGTTGTATAATAATAATAAATATTTTGAAGTCTTGAAAAGGTTAGCTCCTCTATTCACGACTACGTATATTCGTTGACGAGAATACCCGACCTCGACATATAACGGTTGTTATTTTCAAACGTTTTTCATCCAAAATTTATGCAACCAATTTTACAGATATGCATGACTTTTTGCCTAAGTGGATGCTACGCATACGCGAGCGAAGGAGTTAGAATAGTGGCAAACAAGGGCAAACCACAGAACAGTCACAAGTGGTAATCAATAAATCATAGAGTATCCATTATTTTAGATTAATCAATTATTTTCGATTAATCGATTATTTTAGATTAATCGATTATTTTCGATTAATCAATTTTTTTCGATTAATCGATTTTTTTCGAAAATCGATTAATCGAAAATAATCGATTATTTTATATAATCGATAATCGATTATGTTTTTTGATAATCGCCCAGCCCTAATTTTGAGTCGATGTTGCCAAGGATTAAGGGAGTTAGAAAAAAGTAATTTGATTCGCAAAATATTTCCATACCTACCCCTTTGTTCTAAATTTTCGACAAAAAAAAATAAAAAATGCTTAAAATTCGTAAAGAGGGGTTTTTTGCGCAGGAAAATCGACTGGCACAATCAGTTTTGTGATAAAATCATTATTTCGCCTTCAAATAGAGTGATGAAATTTTCGAAAATCCACTTTTCAAAACAAAAAATACTCATAACTCGACAAATAGGAAAGATAGAACGTTCTAGTCTTCACCAATCGATAGAGGGGACAATTTTACATATTTTAGTGAATTTTGAGTCCATATTTCCAAGGATTATGGGAGTTAAAAAAAAGCAATTTGTTTCGCGAAATATTTCCATAGCTACCCCCTTTGTTCTAAATTTTCGACCAAAAAATTATAAAAAATGCTAAAAATTCGTAAAGAGGGGTTTTTTGGACCGGAAAATCGACTGGCACAATCAGATTTGTGATAAAATCATTATTTCGCCTTCAAATAGAGTCATGAAATTTTCGAAAATCCACTTTTCAAAACAAAAAATACTCATAACTCGACTAATAGGAAAGATAGAACGTTCTAGTCTTCACCAATTGATAGAGGGGACAATTTTACATATTTCAGTGAATTTTGAGTCCATATTTCCAAGGATTATGGGAGTTAGAAAAAATCAATTTGTATCGCAAAGTCTTAAACTTCAAAATATTTTCGTAAGTTCCAAATTGTCAATCTTTTTAAAGGCGTGAGTTAGGGAAAAAATTAGTTAAATATAATAGTTCTTGATCACGATGTTTGTTGAAACTCTATTTTTAAAGTTTCGGTAGCGGTCCAGCTGCCGTTGTCAAGAATAATGAAAAATAATAAATTTTCGAATAATCGAAAATTGATTATTTTCGATCAATCGATTATTTTCGATTAATCGATTATTTTAGATTATTCGATTATTTTCGATTAATCGATTAATCGATTATTTTCGATTAATCGATTATTTTCGATTAATCGATTATTTTCGATGAATAGATTATTTTCGATTAATCGATTATTTTCGATTAATCGATTATTTTCGATTAATCGATTTTTTTCGATTAATCGATTTTTTCGATTAATCGATTTTTTTCGATTATTTTCGATTAATCGATTTTTTTCGATTATTCAATTAATCGATTACCATCGATTAATCGAAAATAATCGATTATTTTATATAATCGATAATCGATTATGTTTTTTGATAATCGCCCATCCCTAATTTTGAGTTGATATTGCCAAGGATTAAGGGAGTTAGAAAAAAGCAATTTGATTCGCAAAATATTTCCATACCTACCCCTTTGTTCTAAATTTTCGACAAAAAAAAATAAAAAATGCTAAAAATTCGTAAAGAGGGTTTTTTTTGGCCAAAAAATCGACTGGCACAATCAGTTTTTTGATAAAATCATTATTTCGCCTTCAAATAGAGTCATGAAATTTTCGAAAATCTACTTTTCAAAACAAAAAATACTCATAACTCGACTAATAGGAAAGATAGAACGTTCTAGTCTTCACCAATCGATAGAGGGGACAATTTTACATATTTTAGTGAATTTTGAGTCTATATTTCCAAGGATCATGGGAGTTAGAAAAAATCAATTTGTATCGCAAAATATTTCCATGGCTACCCCCTTTGTTCTAAATTTTCGACAAAAACATTATAAAAAATGCTAAAAATTCGTAAAGAGGGTTTTTTTTGGCCAACTAATCGACTGGCACAATCAGTTTTGTGATAAAATCATTATTTCGCCTTCAAATAGAGTCATGAAATTTTCGAAAATCCACTTTTCAAAACAAAAAATACTCATAACTCGACTAATAGGAAAGATAGAACGTTCTAGTCTTCACCAATCGATAGAGGGGACAATTTTACATATTTCAGTGAATTTTGAGTCCATATTTCCAAGGATTATGGGAGTTAGAAAAAATCAATTTGTATCGCAAAATATTTCCATAGCTACCCCCTTTGTTTTAAATTTTCGACCAAAAAATTATAAAAAATGCTAAAAATTCGGAAAGAGGGGTTTTTTTGGCCAAAAAATCGACTGGCACAATCAGATTTGTGATAAAATCATTATTTCGCCTTCAAATAGAATCATGAAATTTTCGAAAATCCACTTTTCAAAACAAAAAATACTCATAACTCGACTAATAGGAAAGATAGAACGTTCTAGTCTTCACCAATCGATAGAGGGGACAATTTTACATATGTTAGTGAATTTTGAGTCCATATTTCCAAGGATTATGGGAGTTAGAAAAAATCAATTTGTATCGCAAAATATTTCCATAGCTACCCCCTTTGTTCTAAATTTTCGACAAAAAAATTATAAAAAATGCTAAAAATTCGTAAAGAGGGGTTTTTTTGGCCAAAAAATCGACTGGCACAATCAGTTTTGTGATAAAATCATTATTTCGCCTTCAAATAGAGTCATGAAATTTTCGAAAATCCACTTTTCAAAACAAAAAATACTCATAACTCGACTAATAGGAAAGATAGAACGTTCTAGTCTTCACCAATCGATAGAGGGGACAATTTTACATATGTTAGTGAATTTTGAGTCCATATTTCCAAGGATTATGGGAGTTAGAAAAAATCAATTTGTATCGCAAAATATTTCTATAGCTACCACCCTTTGTTCTAAATTTTCGACAATAAAAAATAAAAAATGCTTAAAATTCGTAAAGAGGGGTTTTTTGCGCCGGAAAATCGACTGGCACAATCAGTTTTTTGATAAAATCAATATTTCGCCTTCAAATAGAGTCATGAAATTTTCGAAAATCTACTTTTCAAAACAAAAAATACTCATAACTCGACTAATAGGAAAGATAGAACGTTCTAGTCTTCACCAATCGATAGAGGGGACAATTTTACATATTTCAGTGAATTTTGAGTCCATATTTCCAAGGAT
The DNA here is from genome assembly GCA_947563755.1 of Lochmaea crataegi. Classification (NCBI taxonomy): domain Eukaryota; kingdom Metazoa; phylum Arthropoda; class Insecta; order Coleoptera; family Chrysomelidae; genus Lochmaea; species Lochmaea crataegi. Next base: position 1,896,244 of record OX387428.1, read on the forward strand.
TATGGGAGTTAGAAAAAATCAATTTGTATCGCAAAATATTTCCATAGCTACCCCCTTTGTTCTAAATTTTCGACAAAAAAATTATAAAAAATGCTAAAAATTCGTAAAGAGGGGTTTTTTTGGCCAAAAAATCGACTGGCACAATCAGTTTTGTGATAAAATCATTATTTCGCCTTCAAATAGAGTCATGAAATTTTCGAAAATCCACTTTTCAAAACAAAAAATACTCATAACTCGACTAATAGGAAAGATAGAACGTTCTAGTCTTCACCAATCGATAGAGGGGACAATTTTACATATGTTAGTGAATTTTGAGTCCATATTTCCAAGGATTATGGGAGTTAGAAAAAATCAATTTGTATCGCAAAATATTTCTATAGCTACCACCCTTTGTTCTAAATTTTCGACAATAAAAAATAAAAAATGCTTAAAATTCGTAAAGAGGGGTTTTTTGCGCCGGAAAATCGACTGGCACAATCAGTTTTTTGATAAAATCAATATTTCGCCTTCAAATAGAGTCATGAAATTTTCGAAAATCCACTTTTCAAAACAAAAAATACTCATAACTCGACTAATAGGAAAGATAGAACGTTCTAGTCTTCACCAATCGATAGAGGGGACAATTTTACATATGTTAGTGAATTTTGAGTCCATATTTCCAAGGATTATGGGAGTTAGAAAAAATCAATTTGTATCGCAAAATATTTCTATAGCTACCCCCTTTGATCTAAATTTTCGACAAAAAAATTATAAAAAATGCTAAAAATTCGTAAAGAGGGGTTTCTTTGGCCTAAAAATCGACTGGCACAATCAGTTTTGTGATAAAATCATTATTTCGCCTTCAAATAGAGTCATGAAATTTTCGAAAATCCACTTTTCAAAACAAAAAATACTCATAACTCGACTAATAGGAAAGATAGAACGTTCTAGTCTTCACCAATCGATAGAGGGGACAATTTTACATATGTTAGTGAATTTTGAGTCCATATTTCCAAGGATTATGGGAGTTAGAAAAAATCAATTTGTATCGCAAAATATTTCTATAGCTACCACCCTTTGTTCTAAATTTTCGACAATAAAAAATAAAAAATGCTTAAAATTCGTAAAGAGGGGTTTTTTGCGCCAAAAAATCGACTGGCACAATCAGTTTTGTGATAAAATCAATATTTCGCCTTCAAATAGAGTCATGAAATTTTCGAAAATCCACTTTTCAAAACAAAAAATACTCATAACTCGACTAATAGGAAAGATAGAACGTTCTAGTCTTCACCAATCGATAGAGGGGACAATTTTACATATTTCAGTGAATTTTGAGTCCATATTTCCAAGGATTATGGGAGTTAGAAAAAATCAATTTGTATCGCAAAATATTTCCATAGCTACCCCCTTTGTTCTAAATTTTCGACCAAAAAATTATAAAAAATGCTAAAAATTCGGAAAGAGGGGTTTTTTTGGCCAAAAAATCGACTGGCACAATCAGATTTGTGATAAAATCATTATTTCGCCTTCAAATAGAATCATGAAATTTTCGAAAATCCACTTTTCAAAACAAAAAATACTCATAACTCGACTAATAGGAAAGATAGAACGTTCTAGTCTTCACCAATCGATAGAGGGGACAATTTTACATATTTCAGTGAATTTTGAGTCCATATTTCCAAGGATTATGGGAGTTAGAAAAAATCAATTTGTATCGCAAAATATTTCCATAGCTACCCCCTTTGTTTTAAATTTTCGACCAAAAAATTATAAAAAATGCTAAAAATTCGGAAAGAGGGGTTTTTTTGGCCAAAAAATCGACTGGCACAATCAGATTTGTGATAAAATCATTATTTCGCCTTCAAATAGAGTCATGAAATTTTCGAAAATCCACTTTTCAAAACAAAAAATACTCATAACTCGACTAATAGGAAAGATAGAACGTTCTAGTCTTCACCAATCGATAGAGGGGACAATTTTACATATTTCAGTGAATTTTGAGTCCATATTTCCAAGGATTATGGGAGTTAGAAAAAATCAATTTGTATCGCAAAATATTTCCATAGCTACCCCCTTTGTTTTAAATTTTCGACCAAAAAATTATAAAAAATGCTAAAAATTCGGAAAGAGGGGTTTTTTTGGCCAAAAAATCGACTGGCACAATCAGATTTGTGATAAAATCATTATTTCGCCTTCAAATAGAATCATGAAATTTTCGAAAATCCACTTTTCAAAACAAAAAATACTCATAACTCGACTAATAGGAAAGATAGAACGTTCTAGTCTTCACCAATCGATAGAGGGGACAATTTTACATATTTCAGTGAATTTTGAGTCCATATTTCCAAGGATTATGGGAGTTAGAAAAAATCAATTTGTATCGCAAAATATTTCCATAGCTACCCCCTTTGTTCTAAATTTTCGACCAAAAAATTATAAAAAATGCTAAAAATTCGGAAAGAGGGGTTTTTTTGGCCAAAAAATCGACTGGCACAATCAGATTTGTGATAAAATCATTATTTCGCCTTCAAATAGAATCATGAAATTTTCGAAAATCCACTTTTCAAAACAAAAAATACTCATAACTCGACTAATAGGAAAGATAGAACGTTCTAGTCTTCACCAATCGATAGAGGGGACAATTTTACATATTTCAGTGAATTTTGAGTCCATATTTCCAAGGATTATGGGAGTTAGAAAAAATCAATTTGTATCGCAAAATATTTCCATAGCTACCCCCTTTGTTTTAAATTTTCGACCAAAAAATTATAAAAAATGCTAAAAATTCGCAAAGAGGGGTTTTTTTGGCCAAAAAATCGACTGGCACAATCAGTTTTGTGATAAAATCATTATTTCGCCTTCAAATAGAGTCATGAAATTTTCGAAAATCCACTTTTCAAAACAAAAAATACTCATAACTCGACTAATAGGAAAGATAGAACGTTCTAGTCTTCACCAATCGATAGAGGGGACAATTTTACATATTTCAGTGAATTTTGAGTCCATATTTCCAAGGATTATGGGAGTTAGAAAAAATCAATTTGTATCGCAAAATATTTCCATAGCTACCCCCTTTGTTTTAAATTTTCGACCAAAAAATTATAAAAAATGCTAAAAATTCGGAAAGAGGGGTTTTTTTGGCCAAAAAATCGACTGGCACAATCAGATTTGTGATAAAATCATTATTTCGCCTTCAAATAGAATCATGAAATTTTCGAAAATCCACTTTTCAAAACAAAAAATACTCATAACTCGACTAATAGGAAAGATAGAACGTTCTAGTCTTCACCAATCGATAGAGGGGACAATTTTACATATTTCAGTGAATTTTGAGTCCATATTTCCAAGGATTATGGGAGTTAGAAAAAATCAATTTGTATCGCAAAATATTTCCATAGCTACCCCCTTTGTTCTAAATTTTCGACCAAAAAATTATAAAAAATGCTAAAAATTCGGAAAGAGGGGTTTTTTTGGCCAAAAAATCGACTGGCACAATCAGATTTGTGATAAAATCATTATTTCGCCTTCAAATAGAGTCATGAAATTTTCGAAAATCCACTTTTCAAAACAAAAAATACTCATAACTCGACTAATAGGAAAGATAGAACGTTCTAGTCTTCACCAATCGATAGAGGGGACAATTTTACATATTTCAGTGAATTTTGAGTCCATATTTCCAAGGATTATGGGAGTTAGAAAAAATCAATTTGTATCGCAAAATATTTCCATAGCTACCCCCTTTGTTCTAAATTTTCGACCAAAAAATTATAAAAAATGCTAAAAATTCGTAAAGAGGGGTTTTTTTGGCCAAAAAATCGACTGGCACAATCAGTTTTGTGATAAAATCATTATTTCGCCTTCAAATAGAGTCATGAAATTTTCGAAAATCCACTTTTCAAAACAAAAAATACTCATAACTCGACTAATAGGAAAGATAGAACGTTCTAGTCTTCACCAATCGATAGAGGGGACAATTTTACATATGTTAGTGAATTTTGAGTCCATATTTCCAAGGATTATGGGAGTTAGAAAAAATCAATTTGTATCGCAAAATATTTCTATAGCTACCACCCTTTGTTCTAAATTTTCGACAATAAAAAATAAAAAATGCTTAAAATTCGTAAAGAGGGGTTTTTTGCGCCGGAAAATCGACTGGCACAATCAGTTTTTTGATAAAATCATTATTTCGCCTTCAAATAGAGTCATGAAATTTTCGAAAATCCACTTTTCAAAACAAAAAATCCTCATAACTCGACTAATAGGAAAGATAGAACGTTCTAGTCTTCACCAATCGATAGAGGGGACAATTTTACATATTTCAGTGAATTTTGAGTCCATATTTCCAAGGATTATGGGAGTTAGAAAAAATCAATTTGTATCGCAAAATATTTCCATAGCTACCCCCTTTGTTTTAAATTTTCGACCAAAAAATTATAAAAAATGCTAAAAATTCGCAAAGAGGGGTTTTTTTGGCCAAAAAATCGACTGGCACAATCAGTTTTGTGATAAAATCATTATTTCGCCTTCAAATAGAGTCATGAAATTTTCGAAAATCCACTTTTCAAAACAAAAAATACTCATAACTCGACTAATAGGAAAGATAGAACGTTCTAGTCTTCACCAATCGATAGAGGGGACAATTTTACATATTTCAGTGAATTTTGAGTCCATATTTCCAAGGATTATGGGAGTTAGAAAAAATCAATTTGTATCGCAAAATATTTCCATAGCTACCCCCTTTGTTTTAAATTTTCGACCAAAAAATTATAAAAAATGCTAAAAATTCGCAAAGAGGGGTTTTTTTGGCCAAAAAATCGACTGGCACAATCAGTTTTGTGATAAAATCATTATTTCGCCTTCAAATAGAGTCATGAAATTTTCGAAAATCCACTTTTCAAAACAAAAAATACTCATAACTCGACTAATAGGAAAGATAGAACGTTCTAGTCTTCACCAATCGATAGAGGGGACAATTTTACATATTTCAGTGAATTTTGAGTCCATATTTCCAAGGATTATGGGAGTTAGAAAAAATCAATTTGTATCGCAAAATATTTCCATAGCTACCCCCTTTGTTTTAAATTTTCGACCAAAAAATTATAAAAAATGCTAAAAATTCGCAAAGAGGGGTTTTTTTGGCCAAAAAATCGACTGGCACAATCAGTTTTGTGATAAAATCATTATTTCGCCTTCAAATAGAGTCATGAAATTTTCGAAAATCCACTTTTCAAAACAAAAAATACTCATAACTCGACTAATAGGAAAGATAGAACGTTCTAGTCTTCACCAATCGATAGAGGGGACAATTTTACATATGTTAGTGAATTTTGAGTCCATATTTCCAAGGATTATGGGAGTTAGAAAAAATCAATTTGTATCGCAAAATATTTCCATAGCTACCCCCTTTGTTCTAAATTTTCGACAAAAAAATTATAAAAAATGCTAAAAATTCGTTAAGAGGGGTTTTTTTGGCCAAAAAATCGACTGGCACAATCAGTTTTGTGATAAAATCATTATTTCGCCTTCAAATAGAGTCATGAAATTTTCGAAAATCCACTTTTCAAAACAAAAAATACTCATAACTCGACTAATAGGAAAGATAGAACGTTCTAGTCTTCACCAATCGATAGAGGGGACAATTTTACATATTTCAGTGAATTTTGAGTCCATATTTCCAAGGATTATGGGAGTTAGAAAAAATCAATTTGTATCGCAAAATATTTCCATAGCTACCCCCTTTGTTCTAAATTTTCGACCAAAAAATTATAAAAAATGCTAAAAATTCGGAAAGAGGGGTTTTTTTGGCCAAAAAATCGACTGGCACAATCAGATTTGTGATAAAATCATTATTTCGCCTTCAAATAGAGTCATGAAATTTTCGAAAATCCACTTTTCAAAACAAAAAATACTCATAACTCGACTAATAGGAAAGATAGAACGTTCTAGTCTTCACCAATTGATAGAGGGGACAATTTTACATATTTCAGTGAATTTTGAGTCCATATTTCCAAGGATTATGGGAGTTAGAAAAAATCAATTTGTATCGCAAAATATTTCCATAGCTACCCCCTTTGTTCTAAATTTTCGACCAAAAAATTATAAAAAATGCTAAAAATTCGTAAAGAGGGGTTTTTTTGGCCAAAAAATCGACTGGCACAATCAGTTTTGTGATAAAATCATTATTTCGCCTTCAAATAGAGTCATGAAATTTTCGAAAATCCACTTTTCAAAACAAAAAATACTCATAACTCGACTAATAGGAAAGATAGAACGTTCTAGTCTTCACCAATCGATAGAGGGGACAATTTTACATATGTTAGTGAATTTTGAGTCCATATTTCCAAGGATTATGGGAGTTAGAAAAAATCAATTTGTATCGCAAAATATTTCTATAGCTACCCCCTTTGTTCTAAATTTTCGACAATAAAAAATAAAAAATGCTTAAAATTCGTAAAGAGGGGTTTTTTGCGCCGGAAAATCGACTGGCACAATCAGTTTTGTGATAAAATCATTATTTCGCCTTCAAATAGAGTCATGAAATTTTCGAAAATCCACTTTTCAAAACAAATAATACTCATAACTCGGCTAATAGGAAAGATAGAACGTTCTAGTCTTCACCAATCGATAGAGGGGACAATTTTACATATTTTAGTGAATTTTGAGTCTATATTTCCAAGGATTATGGGAGTTAGAAAAAATCAATTTGTATCGCAAAATATTTCCATAGCTACCCCCTTTGTTCTAAATTTTCGACAATAAAAAATGCTTAAAATTCGTAAAGAGGGGTTTTTGCGCCGGAAAATCGACTGGCACAATCAGTTTTTTGATAAAATCATTATTTCGCCTTCAAATAGAGTCATGAAATTTTCGAAAATCCACTTTTCAAAACAAAAAATCCTCATAACTCGACTAATAGGAAAGATAGAACGTTCTAGTCTTCACCAATCGATAGAGGGGACAATTTTACATATTTTAGTGAATTTTGAGTCGATATTGCCAAGGATTAAGGGAGTATCGTTTATATGTAAGGGTATTCTGTGCTACTACTAAAGCCATATTTTTGCGATCCGGCGTCTTTAAGCTGATTAAAGCGATTCATTTTCGCGAATAAGTAATGACGTCACGCTTAAAAACGCTTGAAGCGGAAACTGGCGTGGTCGAGAGTGCGCCAGAAAACTTTAAAGCGGTTCAGCTGTTGTGCGTCATTCATTTAACAGAATAAATTGATAGAGAGTGGACCAATGGACTTTCAAAAGTTCATAAAATGTTTCTTTAGACATTCGAAATAAAATATAAAAGTCATAATTTAGATAACGGCTCATCCACTCTTCCTCATGAATTGACCTGATGTGATAGGCTACATTCGTAATCAATTCGCTGGCCAAGTGGCACTTTGGTAAGCAAGTCGGCACGAAATTTGCCATTCACAATAACTTCAAAGTCGACTTTAACGCAAGCGCGTTCGTACCTAAATAATTGTCAGGATTCCTTCAACATATGGTCGAAGCATGATTCTGTCTGTATTTACTTCAGTCTGAGGTTATAATATATAATTTGGATTTGGATTCATTTTTTATAGCAGTATATACTGGAGTTTAGTAGTGATGGACTATAAGACAGATGTCAGATATATCAAAAAACAAATAACAAAAATTAATGCGCATGTCCCATAGCCGGCACGAAGTGCAAGTCGAAGTGAAAGTTTGCAGCTTGCAAGAAATTTCGACGACTTCAACTTCAACTCTGACGCCAAATTGCGTTGTGAACGATCACACTGAAATAGATTTGCTTAGCTTTCGTGCGAAAGTGCCACTTGGCCAGCGAATTGATTACGAATGTAGCCATAGTCTTTTAGATTTGAAGAAATTATTTGCAAACTCTTTATTCTTCTTGAGAGCTGACTTCTCATTAAAGGGACCACCGAAAAAGCTGTATCATCACTGAGAGGCACCATTAAGTCTCTCCCCCTTTTCATTCTCAATTCTAAGATCTCAAATTTTAACAAAAGCGAAATTATTTTATTTAGGTATATTAATATTATTTTGCTTACTACAGATTCAGAATTTTAGAAAGAAAAAAATAAGCAAAGTGCCGTGAGGGAAATGTCATATGTCAGAATATCGCTAGATATTTCCATTTTTGCGAGGTTAAGCGTGACGTCACGCTTAAGCTACACTGTTAATCCGCTTAAAGACGCTAGATCGCAAAAATATGGCTTAAACGTTTTTTAATCAAAACTGTCATAAAATATAAAATCTAGATTAACTTAAATAGTCTACTAAACATTAATGATGGGAAACCCGAATAAATTCCCCGCTTTGGCTATTGCATTATTTGACCAGCATTTTTGGACTCCTGACAGCCATTGGTAACGATGCTATACCAGAGATTTTGAGAGAATCAAACTTATTCCCAGTACAAATACCCATCACCACAAGACCGAGACGATTACACTGCTTTGGATAATAATTCCTCCGGATCTGGAGCTATTGTGTAATAGTAGCGAAGAAGAACCTTAATTTAGATATTATTTTGTGTTATCGATTAAGTGCCTCTGTTGCGATTAGACGCTCAATATATTGTATTTTCTATATATTTATTTTATTGAACTCTGACAAGGAAAATTATTTTTTGACATTTTTTTTACATTCTATCAATATATATGTATAAACAACAAAACAATAATCCTTAACAACTAGAATGTGAGTTAGTGTAGATTAAATAGTTAAGTATTTTCTACACTCCCCTCACTAACTCATCATTTGATTCCAAGGCAACTTCGCAGATATTTCAATCGTTTTTCACCTAATGATTTGGTAAGTAAGTCTGTGACCATTTCTTCACTGTGTAAATACCTTAAATCAATTTCGTTTCTCCTAGTAACATCTCTTATGAAGTGTTCTTTAATTGCTATATGTTTAGATTTAGATGAAACTATTGGGTTACTTGCTAAATTTTGTGCAGCTTGATTATCGTTAAAAAGTAAAATATTTTCATGAAAAATGTGCATGTCGATCGCTAACATTTTTAAATGCATGGCTTCCTTGGCAGCTTCAGTCAGACTCATATATTCAGCCTCAGCGGTTGACAATGCTATTGTTCTCTGTTTTCTTGCTTCCCAACTTATAGCTCCTCCAGCAAATGTGAAACAGTATCCTGTATAAGATCTCCTATCTATGGAACATGATCCCCAGTCTGCATACCCAGTAATAGAATTTTCCATTGATTTTTCAAAAACTAGGCTAAGATCTTCTGTTCCCTTTAAGTATCTTAAAACTCTTTTCGCAGCCATCCAGTGTTCAGTACCAAAGCAGGTGTTGAACGGGCTTAGATAACTGACTGCATACGCTACATCAGGGCGAGTAGCAACTGATAGGTACATTAGTGAACCTATGAGATTCTGATAGGGTACGTACAATTTTTTTTCTTGGTTTGCTTTTTCCAGTTTTAGATTTAATTCCATGGGTGTTGCATTAGTTTTACAATTTTTCATATTAAATTTGTTTAGAGTGTCTTCAATATAATTTTTTTGACTCATGTGTATTGTGTCACCTTTTTTTATAAACTCTATTTCAAGGCAATATCTTAATTCACCAAGATCTCTCATTTCAAAGCAATCCATCAAATATTCTTTAATTTTTCTTAATGGTTTTTCATTTTTATAAGTTATAATCAAATCATCTACGTAGACTGCAATGATTATTCTCTCCCCCTCTTTGGAGGATATGTAGATGCATGGGTCTGCCGTTGACGGCTTGAATCCAAATTCTTGTAATTTGTCATCTAATTTCTTGAACTATTGGCGTCCCGCTTGTTTAAGACCATATAGTGCTTTCCGTAGAAAACAAACTTTTTCTTTTTCAGGGTTTTGTTTTAAATCTTCCAGCATATTCTTTGTTCTGATGAATATGTCTTGATTTTCATTCAAACTTTCCTCTAGCATAAATTTCTAAAATATACTTTTCTAAATTTTTGGGCATCTCCATGTGAATTTCTTCTTCCAAACTTCCGTTTAAAAAAGCTGTTGAGCCTGTTAAGCATAAGAGTCGTATCTCGCCATATATGAATATTTTGAGAAAATAAGAAAAAACCTCTTGTCTTTCTGCCATCCTAAGTACTAAGATCTTTGAAATTGTAATAACCTTAATGTATACATTTTTTGACGTAGAATTTAAATACAAACTTGTTTTTTACAAATTAAGAGTATAAAACATGTTTTTGTTAGTTTACGACAAATTTGCCTAACAATCAGCAACTAAAATAGTAATGATGATTAGAGTTTAACAAATTGTATAAGTGACCATCTCTATAGAAAAACTACACTTAATAAAGGTTAAAATGTGTATTATAACTTAAATTTTTTCATATAAATGATTTTACAAAAAAAAATATTTAATGCTCATGAGACGCTAAGCTGTAACTTACTAGTAAACTATATCCAATAAATACACAGCAAATATGTCAACTGAAATTTTGATTATGATTAATAATTTATTCATCTTCATTTACAGGATTTTCGGATACCGGCAAATTATTCCAAAAGTTCATTCTGGTAATGGGAATAATTCCACAAAGTCGGTTGATAAGAGTGTCCTTATTTTGACTTATGCCGTGAAGTCGGTCTTACATTTTAGGCTTTTCCAAACCATTCTTTTGGTGCTTTTTTGCTACTAAAAAATTCAATACTATATAGCTTGTTCATTAAATTTGCATTTGTACGACAATGACTGATTTCCTCTTTCAAAATCAACCTGCACCGTATTGTTTAAATATGGCCGAGGATTTATTCTGCTTAATTTATACTGAGAACTTTTGTCTCCCCAGTTGAAAAAATCGTTAATTTTCATTTCAATTAATTTCACTTTGGAAAAGTTAGTTTTTTGAATAGCATCTTCGAAATCAAACACCTTTTTCATTTGCATTAGGGATAATCGATCATTGTTTGGCAAATATCCAAGGGTGGCCAAGAAAAATATTTTACATACTTCCTGTATTTTACCGTTATCATCTTTGAGCCTATAGGTAAAACTCATTGACCGTCTTGAATTTAAAGATACTTTTCTTTTCCGTCGAAAGTTTTTTGCTCTAAATCTGTTAATTGCCAAAAATTTAAATGTATATTTGCACGTTGTGCTTCTGAATTTTTTTTAGTACAGCATTTTTTGCACTTGCTTCCACATGGATCTTTCAGTAAAAACTTTTTCTTGTCTTCTAATTTTACATTATCCTGGTTATTGTTATTTGGTTAGTAACTGAAATCTATCCATAGCTATGAATAGTAGGACTAATGTTAAGATTGAGTGAGAAGTTGCGGACGTTTTAAGATCGAGCGAAATGAAAAAAACAACAACAATAATTTAAGGTCTCAAAATTTTTATTTATACTTTTTTGTTTAAAACGTTTGTATATAATACACATACTCAGTAAATTATAATACTTAATATTATTAATCGTGATGTATATGAAATCCCTGATTTTTTTTCAATTTTAAATTATAACGTATAGTAAACCAACCCGATGATAATAATTCATTTTCATCATGTCTAGAACATATTTTGAAGTAATTTGACAAACCCGCCAAATTTTTGTACGGTCTCTCTTTTCTAATAATTTCTAATTTGGACAAAAAAAAACAACAGTGGCAGGTTATTTTTATATTAAAAAATCGTATACTCAGTACAGACAATCAACTTAAACAACTCGAGTCCGGTGTTAGTTTCAAGTTAGCTTTGCTCCCAATTTCGGAGCAAAAAGTCGAAAAAATGAAAAGTTGTAAGTAATGTATTGAGAAAAACAAAATTATACACTTGTGGAAACGTTTTATTGCTGTAGTTGCCCCAAAATTCCCCGGCCCCAATCAAAACAAGATAAAGATACAGGTTTTAATTTATTTAAGGTAGGTACACGTAAATGTGTTTTAGACATCATCAATTTTTTTCTTATTTATGTATAAAGTGTTAAAATATATGTTAATAAATATCTTTAACTAACTTAAAATGATGTCCCGATGAGCAATGTGCTCCAAAGAAAAAAAATGCATTCCCAAAAAAATATGGGTACAAAGAAATTTTCAAAAAGCTAGAAAGTAAAAAAATATAAATAGGAAATTAAAATATTTGTGGTAACAGATAAACATATCGGATATTACGGCGGCGGTGTCAAAATTTTCCATAATAAATATTTTGTCTCTCGTTGATTCGTGAATTTTTTTCAATAACATAAACTTGGCAACGTGGCTTTAATCGAACACGCGACATTGCCAAGTTTATAACTGTTAGGGTGCAAATATATATATATGTATATTAAAATAAATCGGTTAATGGCGGTAGTTCAAATGGATCAAAAGAACAGTGTTAGATGGAAAGCAAAAATGGTCCCATTAATTTTAATAATTGTTTTTAAATGGTTTATTGTCGAAGGATGGAGTTATTTTAAATGTTTGATTAAAAAATATTCAAATATCCGGCGTATTTTTGCTTCCCATCCACAGAAATGAATAAAATACATTGTTTTCCAATTTATCAAACTCCCCTCGTATATTCAAATTATTCTCGTTACCAACATTTTTTAGTCCAAAAACAGTCAACAATATGATAAATTTATTTAAAAAACAACATTAAACAACTAATTTAAACCAATAATATTAAACGTCATTATTTAATCAAAATGGAATTCCAACATGTCCCATTTTTGAAACTTTTTACGAAATTGAGTAAAATTTACCTAGTTTTCCAATAAAAAATGTTCTAAACTGTATAATTCTCATAAAAAAAAACTCAAATTCAACATAAAACCAAAAAATGTCCAATTTATAGTAAAGACCAAATCAATTTTCAACCGAAATTCCACACGACACCCTCAAGTGACTTGTTCCTTGATTTAACCTCTGTCACTTGTCACTGTCATAATCTGCTGTCGAGATTTGATTTAACGGACAGTTGTAAATATACTCAGTAAGTAGACTCCGTTTCACATAAGAAGAAGACACGTGAAGTTTGCCATCTAACTTGCGCAGAAAACAAAATCGCCTCGTAAAGACCGTTTCCTGCCATTGGCTTTACAAACTATTTTCATGCCGATATCCATATTATTATTGACATTTGAGGTTGTGTTTGGAGCAATCATTTACTGACGATTATTTTTGATTTTTGAATATTTCAAGACGTTTAGCTAGTTTATCTGTGTGTGTTTCATTTGATCTAAGACCATGCCTCCTAAAAAACTTGTTGTTAAAGGAAAAATTATCCACTTATTCTACAAAATATGAAAACGTTACGCTACTGATTTGAAGTCGAATGTCAATTTTACAATATGGCGCTGGTTTTGACAACAAGTTCGCGCATACGACTGCAACTTCAAGTGGGTTCTTCTTACGTGAAACGGAGTCTACATTTCAACATGTCCCATTTTAAAAAAGTTTTACGAAATTGAGTAAAATTTACCTAGTTTTCCAATAAAAAAATGTTCCAACCTGTATAATTCTCATAAAAAAAATCGAATTCTACATAAAACCACAAAATATCCAATTTATAGTAAAGACCAAATCAATTTTCAACTGAAATTCCACACGACAGCCTCAAGTGACTTGTTCCTTGATTTAACCTCTGTCACTTGTCACTGTCATAATCTGCTGTCGAGATTTGCTTTAACAAACAGTTGTAGATATACTCAGTAAGTAACTCATTCCTGTCGTTTCGATAGAACTTTTACCAAACCCCCCCATCAACGAGAGACGAAATAAAAGAAACTTCCGACACCTTCCGGCCAAAATGAATAATATTAAAAAACAATTGAACTAAAAAAATTCTAGATAACTAATCTATATTTTAAAAAGATCTACCATATATGCTATACATGAGGTAGTCCGGTACTGACTTCCATGAGTTCGTCGGTACACGTATTCTGTGGTAAATTGAACGCCATTTGGTGTGTAAACTGATTGTGTGGCGCATGCGTATGATGCGCATTCATAACTTGATGATGTCCGTGTACCGGATGCGTAACGTGATTGGCGTGTCCAGATGACATGCCGCCGGAATAGCCGCAATTTTGATCGGTCGCATGGTGTTGTTGATGGTGATTGGGAGTGAACGCGAAATGGGGTCGGTAAGAACCTTTTCGCGGTGATCGGGCTTTTACAATTGTCGGATTGTAGATTTCTTCCAATACCGACGGAGCTATATACGTAAATCCCTGAGAAAAAAAAATTATTTCATTTTCCCCGAAAACGTGACAAATTTTATTTTATTTTCATCGTACCTGGAAAATTAAGTTGGCACTTTCACTGAGGGTCGACTCGTCCGGAGAATCTACTGGAGTTTGTTTCGTAAACCTTGTATCGAATTGAGACACGTCATCGTCACTTGCCTTTAAAAAATAGAAAAAATAAAAAATGGGACTGTCGTCAGTGAAAACAAAAATAATAGAATGGTAGAAAAGTGACGTTTGACGTGACATAAGAGACGTCAAACGTCATGTATGCTCGTCATTCATTGATATAACAGCATGTGATGAATGGCTGGGGGAAAGAGTGAGTAGTTGGAGGATGCTGGACGATGAGGAAAGCTTGAGCTTGGAGACGGATATAAAAAAAGGGAGAAATGAATAATTGGAGCAGTGGAGATGGAGGTGGACGAAAAGGCCGAGGCAGAGAGTATGAGGAAGGATAGAAGAAAAATGGGGATACAAAGAGAAGATGAAGGAACTGGAGCGTAGGGAGGAGAGGGAAAAAAGAGGGAAGTGGGAAGAGTTACTGAGGGGAGTTGGAAAACAATCGATGGAAAAAGGCGAAAAGGTTGGGTGGAAATAGGAACGAGGTGGTAGAGGAAGATTGGGAGAAGGAGATTATAGGGAAATTGTTCACAGGGGAAGAAGGATGAGTGGGGGAAGTCGAGGATACTAGGGGGTAGAAAAAATGAGGGGGATAAGGCCGGTAGAGAAGTGGGAAGAAACATTAAAGTAAAGAAAGCCCCACGGAGGCTGAAGAAAAACCACGGAAATTGCAAGAAAAATTAATAATAATCAACAATTTATACTCACAAGGCTAGGTTTGAACGGTGGTTCGTATTTTCTTCTCAAAACATCGTCCCATACGATGTGTTTGAAAAACTGATGACGTTTGACAGCTACAGCGTCTTCGGGAGCAGCGCCCAGTCTCGAAGGCACCTGTCTCTTTAGGAGTTTGCGCACCAAATCGCGAGCGTCGGCGGTCAAATACGGTGGTAGGTTCAATTTACCCTTGAGAATTTTTTCTATTGTCTTTTTTCGATTTTCGGCCGTAAAAGGTGGCTGCAATTAAATAAAATCAATAACCTGTTCCAGTTTAAATGTATGCTTGGGGGGTGAATTTGCAGTAATGTCAGCTTATTTTTATATAAATAACCGACAGTAAATTTTTAACGATTATTTTAAGACTTTTTCGCAAAATAAAGATGCGCTTGAAGGTTTTACGTGGAATTTAAAGAAAAATCTCCATAAAAAAATAATCCTGCAATTAAATACTTTTTAGTTGATTCGGCAACGCTGTATAACGAATAAAAAGTGTATAGAAGAAAGTACTTACTGCACCGGTTAACATATCGTACATAAGAGCACCCAAAGACCACCAATCGACTTCTTTTCCATGACCGTGTCTTGTTAAAATTTCCGGGGCCCTAAAATTTGTTTATAAATTATCGAAAAATTCAACGAGGTAAACCACTGGACGAAACTTGTCTTACATGTATTCGATGGTTCCGCAAAACGTGTGGGTCAAGATGCCCTCATTGATGTGTTCTTTGCACAGACCGAAATCCGTCAATTTGACGTGTCCGTGAGCGTCGAGTAAAATGTTTTCAGGCTTTAAATCTCTATAAATAATTCCTTGTCCGTGCAAGTGTTCTAAGGCGAGTATAATTTCAGATAAGTAAAAGCTAAAAAATATCATTTTTGAAAAACAAAAAAAATGCAATTAGAGCGAGAACTTCGCCGCCACTGTGTTTTTAATTCAGTCGACGAATTCTGGCTCGACAAATATTGTACCTATTATTATAATAAATAAGGAATTTATTTACCAAGCCGTATCTTCTAAAAATATCCCTTCTCTTTCTAGATGCATAAACAATTCGCCGCCGCTGAGGTATTCTAATATTAAGTACAGTTTTCCACCCGTTTGGAAAGCATATATCAAATCTACTATAAAAGGATGCTGAAATAAATGAATAAAAATGTTAACCATAAAATATAGCACCACACATATAAAAGAACCCTCTTCAAAAAATTTATCGTACGCCAATGGTAAATGGAATTTTTTACAAATTAATTATCCCCCTTTTTAAAAGATTTTTCATAGGCCCATGATGGAAGGACATTTATGCAAATAAATTGACATTTTTAAAAATTTCATTCTACGCCAACAGTAAATGGAAATTTTTACAAATAATTCGTAATTTTATCGTACGCCACTGACGCCACACATTAGCATGTCGGTGACGCGAAATCATAAGTTATGCCCCAACAAAAAAAATCGATCAATTCACATGAATAAGTTTTCACTTTAACCATGAGTTTAGATTATAACGATCGATGAACATTTCGATCGCTCCTCCTATTTCTGTTGTACACACTGATTTGCAAAAATTGAAAATAGTATCCACTTTCCATATTAGGCTTAGTAAGAAATAAATATTTACACATCGGCAGATTACGTTTACATAACTTACCCGGTCATATATCAAATTTCAATCATATTAATGCGTCTATAAAAATATTTGTCGTCGAATTATTATCTGATATTAAAATTTCCTCTATTAGGAAAAAAAATCCATCCAAAATATTTTATAACTTCCTAAAGTAATGTTGCACAGAAAAAGTATAGTCCATTCATTCACCATGGGGGATTTCGGTCTACAGCAAAATAAAAACTTAATAGTAAATGGTAATGGTAAATGAATGAACTATAAGTATCTGTCAAAGAAGTAACAATCTTCAATGTCCCTTTTTCAAAACAAGATTTCCCAGAAGGAACAATAATTCAATTGTAACTGTCTATCATAAAAGGATTAGACAACAGGGTATTTATAGCCAAAGTTTAAACCAAATATATCATACAAAATTGGTTAAAAGTAAGATTTACTGGTAGAGTTTATAATATTTCAATAGAAGAACCATAAAATCAAATACAAAATTAGAAATAATATTTACAGGGAGAGCACGAAAACTTACTTTTACTTCTTCTAAAATATTTCGTTCTGCTTTTGTATGAGCTGTATCTTTTTGGTTTCTAACAATGGAAGCTTTGCGTAGTACCTTCATGGCGAACACTGTGTTGGCATCTTTTCCAGTTAATTTCCTAACTTGAAATACTTTTCCGTAGCCGCCTTTTCCTAAAACTTTGCGTAGTTCAAAGTCTTGTGGACCGGTCTTCTCTTGACCGGGATTCACTATTTGTTCAGTCAGATCAACGGTCTCCGTATCGTCTGATCTGGAAATAATTTTGCATTTTCACACCAGCTTCTCGAAGGACTTAAACATAGTAATAAACCCTACAGAAATCATAGCGGAGAGGTAAATTTAAAAGATCTAAATTGAAGTATAGAAAACAGTGGAAAAAACCAGAGGCCAGAGTAGACCTTCCCGAGAGATCATATATTTTGTTTTTATCTTGTTTACTTTATCATTGCTGTGACGAAGACAAAATATCTGTTCTCTCGGGAAGCTCTATTCCCTCAGTAAAGAATCCGGCACCTGATGTGATATAAATTATGTCAATTATCAAGTTGTTTGATTGTGTTTTAATTGGCATTAAATAGCTTTATTTTTGGAAAAGTTGAACATTTCGGAAGGTTTACAAATGAATTTTTAAATATCAATATTTTTATTGATAAAATAACCAAAATTGATTTGTTCCAGTACATAGTCTCTTAGTAATTTGCATTTATATGAAAAATATTCATATTTTAATGTTACTTAACACTTACAGATTTGAGATTATATAAAATAACCTTTAATAATTATACCGTAACATTAGACATGAGTAGGTTGAATTTCAATACTTATATCTATCTAAGTATTAAAATGTTTAAATAAATTGAAACCTGTTAAATAATAACTTTATTTTGTGCAAATTATATAATATTAGTCTTCATTTTTTTAAAATGAAATTATCTTTGTTTAGTTTTTTTTTGTAGCCTTGGTGTATTTGAAAAACAATCCTCAATCAAAAACTGGAATTTCCCAAATAAATAGAGTGATTAACATATTTTGTACAAAAATAACCTCAAACTATCAATAAATCCCCTTTAAAAAGAAACTAGCATTGAATCTAATTTTCATACAATGCTTTATATCTATGATAATTTGGTAGGTACTTACTCAACAATTGCATTGATATTTGGATTCTGGTCATATTCATCCTGAAATAACAATGAGATTAATAAAGCGCAAAATAATAATAATTTGATCAATAAGTAACATTAACAATAGACTACTTTAAATACATATGTCCGAAATTAAAGAATTCTAAACGTATGTTTCCTAATCAGTGCAGGTGTGACATTGAACATAAAATAGTGTAAAAATATTTGAAGATAACAGTCTTCACTAGCAGAACTCGTGCTATTAACGAAGGTGCATAAAATAAATAAATTTAATTTTCAATAATTAGTTCGTTTACCTCTTCAATTTCGATTGCATCGTCTGAATCATCCACTTCTACAGTTTCAACTTCACTCAGTTCTAAATCAAATACACCGGCCATTTTGACGAGGAACTTTTAATCTTACATCTAGAATTATAGATTTTAGGCAATGTTTCCCAAAACCGTTCACAATTGTTACGAAATTTCAAGATAACTACAAGAATTTTTAAAAATTTGTGCTAACACGACACCATAAAATAAGGTTATGTCTAAAACATTGTCGCCAACTGTAACTAACTGTCTCGAGTATTAAATATCACAACTGTGACCAACATATAATACTAAAATATATCAAAATTAAAAAAAATCTAGTTGATAATATTTAAAAAAACTCGAGTTATTCTAAGAACGAGTATAAAATTATAATGATCATTTTATTAAATATATTGTTTTTATGTTCCCTCTAAGCTTTTGACAGGAATTGATGGATGAGATAAAAAGTTTACATACTGTGTTACTAAACATATATTGATACTGCACATAAATCCAGTTTGTATTATAATAATTTATTAGATACGTCTTCACATTTCAAGCTTTAAAATTAAAGAAATATGGACTAATTATCTATTAATAAGCAGAATCTCTGCTATAGGCAAACCTTAATACACGCGAGTGCTTTGCAGGTTGCATAACCATTGGTGTTAATAATTTGAATTTATACAATAAATTTTTTGTGGAAGATTTATGAAATAAAATAAACCTTTATAATCGTATAATATATAATAAGCTTTGTACATTTAATATATTGCTGTGATATTTACGCAATAGTAAATAATATTATCTTGAACAAACTTTTTGGTCCTATATAATCACTCCTTAAATATCACAGTTTACATAATAAAAATAGATGTCGCTGTCTTTCAGTTTAAGCGACTGTAGGGAATCTGTCATCTTGTCTGATATAGTTAACAAAATGGCCAACTTGGGGATTGGCAGCCCTACCAATTCTGACGAGTGCACTATCTTTTTCATTTTTTTTCGGTGGTTCACTATCCGGTACATCCACATGGGGCTTAAGAACTGTTGATTTTTCGTTACCTTTTACTGTTTCTGGTGCAGGAAATGCTTGCACGAGGAAGACAGCTATCGCCAAAAAAACAACCTGAAATACAAAAAAAACATAGTACGTTGAGTTCAGTCATGGGACTGGAAGCTCATGATTTATGCAACACTATATACGTTTCATTGTTAATTGTGTTGCATAACCAAAAGTATTGTGTGTTGCATAAAAGCCTGAAGATTATTTATGCAACACTATATACGCTTCATTGTTAATTGTGTTGCATAACCAAAAGAATTGTGTGTTGCATTACGAAAAATCCATGTTTTTTCTTCTCCCAAAAAAGTGCTCGACGCGCCTAAACAATTTTTCACTTCAAAAATTTTCATCTAAACATTTAATAAATTAGGATTAATATTAACTTACCACATTTAACAATATCATTTTAATCATATTTGGAGAATTTTGTTCAACACTGATAAACCACAATAGTTTTTACAATGAAATAAAAGCTTTCTCTTTGTTTTTATATATTTTTTATGTATGCCAAATTTATTAGCACCAGTGGTTGGATAACTTCAATATCAATGCAAATTGAAACATGTACATTCTAATTGGAAAATGCCACAGTGGTTGTTGCTTATTTGTCAGAAATATTCTTGGCGTGGATCAATATATAAATATTTTGTATTTTAATTTACGGAATTTTCCACGTTATTGTTTATATTTGACGAAACAAATTAAAATGAGGTTTTTTGTGACGTACCTATTCAAATTCAATAAGTTAAAAAAACGTAGAGTCCAGTCATGGGACTGCCGACCGAAGTGAAAACACCAATAAATAAATCCATTTTTAAAAATTGTATCGTAAGCCCATCGTAAATGGAATTTTTTACAAAAAAAGTACACATTATATACACAGTGTACATGGAAAGCGTGACGATGATTTATGCAACACACTATACGCTTCATTGTTAATTGTGTTGCATAACCAAAAGTATTGTGTGTTGCATAAAAGCGTAAAGAATGACCAAAAGTATTGTGTGTTGCATAAAAGCGTTAAGAATGACCAGAAGTATTGTGTGTTGCATAAAAGTGTGACGATGACGAAAAATCCATGTTTTTTCTTCACCCAAAAAAGTGTTCTGATCAACAAAAGATAGTCAATCAGTAGGTAGAGAGGGCATAAAAAGAGAATGATATTTCGTGTCACACTGTATTTAAGAAATACATTTCGGACGGTATATATACCAATGTGACCCACTTACATATAAATGTGACATTGGACGAAGTTGTCTTTAAAAAGCAATAAAAAAACCATGTCAAAATTATCGATTTATTTAAAAAAAATTGTATATATATAATTTGAGCATAAATCTTTAGAAATGATTATTAAAAGTCACGATCGTATCGTCGGAAATTACAATAGAGATTGATTTTAATGCGATGTAAACTATAGTCACCACTTAAAAAAAAATACATAACCATCTTTATTTAGAACGTTATGTCAATATTTCTTAGGAAACAGGATCTTGTTTTAACTGTTGAAGGTATTTACATGAAAAAAAAGTAATTTTCAAACGCATTGGTGTAGAAGCAAAAGATTAAAATATTCGTACTGATTAGATTAGATTGTTACTGAGTAGTTTATAATGTTATTGAAGGAAAACTTCTTTATGCGCGTTGAACACTTTTTTTGGGTGAAGAAAAAGAAGATTTTTCGTCATCGTCCCGCTTTTATGCAGCACACAATACTTTTGGTTATGCAACACTATTAACAATGAAGCGTATATAGTGTTGCATAAATCATCGTCTACAGGATATAAAATAAAATTTCAACGTAATGTTGGTTGCATAAAACAACTGATACTAAAGATCTTTATCGGTATCACTCTATGAGGTGCTATTTTCACCTTTTCACGTTTTACTCTCATCTACATTGATATTTCTTCAAACGGTTATTATTTTGAAGTACATAAAATGAATAGAAATCTTTTCGACCTTCCCTCGTTTCTAAATATTTTAATAGAGTTACTTTCAATCTTGAAGGCTACATTCAAAATGATAATGATGTAAGATTTATCTTCAGTAACATCCTTTTTTATAAATAATCTACGCCCATGCTCGACAAATGTGCAAAAAACGACCGGTTGATGAAGGCGCAGCTTTTCCAGCGTGCATATTCACAAATCTATCTGTGCGAAAACAGTCGTCATTTTAGTTTTATCGTCGTTTTTTTTATGGTTTTATTTTGGGAAATGTTCACGTTTTATCAGGTAATATTATTTTATTAATATCGAATAAAAGTGTTGGGAATCTTTTAAAAGCGTGATGTATGTATGTATAAAGTGTGTGTCTACATTAAGGATAAAATTTTTTAAAATGGGAATAAGTATTTTTGTAATCAGAAGGATATAAAAGAAAGAAGGAATTTTAAACTTTTTTATATACAGAGGGTACCATGAGAAATTGTATAATACTCCTATTACGTATTGTATGGCTCCTTTTTTTGGGAGGAGAAATCGACTGAATGAAAATTTTGAAAAAACGCATTTTCAACATATAAAGTCTTGTAAATGCCCACAAAACTATGAATTTTGAACTGAAATTTTGGGAGAGCATTCTCAAAAGACTAGTCTACTTGGAAAAAGCATAGCTTAAAGGGTTTCCGTTTTATGAATAATAAATGAAAAAGTAGTGAAAGTATTCGAAAATCCACTTTCTGAAATCATAACTCGACTAATCGGAAAGTTAGAACATTCTAGTGTTCACCAATTGATTCAGGAGAAAATTTTACATGTGCGAATGAATTTTGAGTCGATATTTCCCAGTATTAAGGAAGATTGAAAAGAGCAATTTAAATCGTGAAATATTTCCATACCTTTGGTCAAAATGAAAACATAAAAAATGCTTAAAATTCGTAACAAGGGTTTTTTTTGGGGCGATAAAACGACTGGTAGAGTAAGTTTTTTGATAAAATCATCCTTTCACCTTCAAATAGTGTAATGAAATTTTGGAAAAAACGCATTTTCAACATAAAAAGTCCTGTAAATACCACAAAACTATGAATTTTGAATTTGAATTTTGACCACATGTTTTATTAGGTAATATTAATATAAGTGGCAAATGGGAGATTCAAAAATATAATTATTTTAAATTTAGTCTTTAGATTAAGATAAAAAAATGAGAACAAGAATTTACTGAAATTATGCAACTTATAATGCAGATACGTCACTAGTTTAAATGCGAAGTTGTCTATAGTCTTCCTTTGCTGTTCCATATTTCAGCTTCTTCTTTCTCATTCATTTGGGATGTTTGAGTTTGACAGGACAAAAATGTTGATGACATCTGACCTGACATCTATCACTCTGTTTACCTTGTTCAATTTTAATTTGAAGCATTATTTACAAATTCATTACTGTACCGAAAACAGATGAGAGAAGAAGGAGTTGGTTTGCAACTAATTGAAGGACTTTTGTGTAAAAACTTCAACAGATTATTTTTGTTGCGAAGACCATTTTAATGTAGGTGAAATACGTAATTACAGAAAATAATTAATAACTCTATTTATAATCATTTCAAATATTTATCAATTTATATATCTTTTTTAGTTATGAGTTCAAAGATGACTTGGAATTTGCTTTAACGTACACTGTAATTTTATTAATAAAAGGAACTAATCAAAAATTTGAAACAAGATGAAACATCATGCGAACGCAAACAACAAAACAACTCACTGTCACTCTAACCTAAACTTCTTCTTTTCCTCTTTTGGGTGACTACACTCTCTTCTGATTATTTTGTTCCATGTTAAAATATGTGACTAACTTCAATTTAAACTAGTAACGTCAAAATCTAAAAGGCGGGTTTTAAGAGATTTTCAAAATATAATTTTTTAAATGGGGATAAAAACAAAACAGCACCATTAAATTTGATGTAAGTTGTTCCCTTAGAATTAACGATCTTCTAAACATTAACAAGAATCTATTTTTAGTTGAACACCCTATTGAAATTTTAGGAGAGTATTCTCTAAAGACCAATCTCAAGGGTTTTTATTTTATAAAATATATGTACATGACTCACCTTGTATTAGATTTAAAGTTTTTTTCAAAAATATATCTTTATTTTGCAGATATGCATGATCTTACTCATTTTTGAATCTTGCTTAGACGCACAAAAAATCCAGGAACCTTCCTCATACGAACCGAAAGATATACCGACGAATTTTCAAAACGCCAGATCAGTTCTGGGATACAGTAATTTTAAACGATTACCCAAAAGTGAAGAAGCAAATGCGCACGTCAAATACCCCTGGGAAAATGATCTGCCCGATGTGAAATATAATTTTAAAAAATAAATAATTATATTTTAAGATGTAAATAGAAACTATATATGAGATAGGAATCTTTTATTTTCCACAATAATAGAGAAGTTTGACAAGTTACTATCTACATAAAAACATCTGCCTATAACTAAAAATTATACAGTCGGTAGCTGGAGATTGTCATCGAAAAAAAAAAAAAATACTTTGGGACATTGAAATGTAGAAAATTGAAGTGGTGTTTTACCTAAACAGCAATAGTTATTAGGTTACAATAAGATAGTGAATCTTTCTGCTTATTTTGTTCTATTCGTCCATCCCTTTTTCGAATGTTTCTGATTTATCGATGATTTTGATCTTTTTGGTTTTGTCCAACCGCATCTTTGCATTATAATACAATACAGATGCCTTGTCTATCAACTTAAATGACATATTATTTAATGTACTAATAAAATAACAATAATAATAATTATATGGAAAAATATTTGTATTGATATTAACGATTAGGTACTTACGAGTACTAAATGCATGTGTAAAAAAAATATGTGCGATACAGCCTCGAAGTTTTATTAGAGCTTTATAATTAATATTAAAAAATAACAAACGGAAATTAAATTACGTCGAAATTAACAGTGGAACATTTTATATAGAATTTAATTTTTTAAGACCTACGGGGTAAAATAAATACAGGTAAAGTCAGACTGGTGATTTATGATAAGAGTTTTATCCTTAAAAATTAAATTATTTGTAGATAGGTGGACGATATATTAATTTCGACTTAATAAAATCATAGTCCTGTTCGCACTGAAGTGAGTTATATAAGAAGAAATATAAAAAATGGCCGTTAATTTGAATAAAAGAGGAAAAAAGTGCTAGTTTCAGTTGAAAAAAATTAATAAATTATGAAGTTGAACTTTTCGTCACTTTTTTTTATGAACCCTGTATACAAAAAAAGCAGTTTTTGACATTACCTTGACCTTGATTGATTGATTGGTTCGTTACCACCAGTCAGAGGCTTAGAGACCTCGGAACCTCAGCCTTTAGGCTTTTTGTGCTCTTGGTTATACCGTTTATGTGAAGAGACCAGTAACCCTTATCAGGCTCAACGGTTTTTTCACTAGGTCCTTCTTGGAGAAACTCTTCCTTGGATATTCTAGTCCTACGAGTCTATATCTCCAATGAGACATTCGAAGATAATGTGAGAGGCTGTTTCCTCCTCTTCCATGCACAACCGACAGATAGGTTCCTCCAATTGTATGCATGTGCTTCCTTAGGGTACAATGACCGGTGGGTAATCCCGTCACTTTCTTTATCTGGCCCCTGCTCAGGTTTAATATTTCGTTAGTCAGTGTCTCCAAGGGTTTTTTGACCAGAAGTTTGTTGTGTTCCTGTTTTGGCACAAGTCTCCAGTACATCTGATGTTAAGTTTGAATCCACCAGGTGCAGCAGTTTTTGATATTCCAAATACTGGTTCAGTGCCTGCCTTTTCATTGCCTACAATACACTTGTGCCCCGGGACCTACTTAAGAGTTACTCTATTGTGGTTTGCCAGGGTTCAAATTTTTTGTAGGCAGTCCCAGACCAGTCTAGATCTGTTCTGGGGACATCCTAAAGATTTCAGTGCTGCCTGACTATCTAAAAGTATGAGGATCTTTTGGCCTCTATACCCCCTTTCGATATCCATTTGTAAACACGTGTCGATAGCGCAGATTTTTGTCTGGAATATAGATGCAAACTTCCCTAACAATGCGTGGACATTGCACCATTGACTCCAGCTCCTATTCCTTTGTCAGTTTTAGATCCCTCTGTGTACCACACCAAACGTTCCTTCCTGATTGAATGCTTCCAACCCATCCCAGTTTAGATGGATATGGTAAGATTGGTTGTAGTTAATTGTGCCTTCGTGCCTATTTCCATTGCATTCCAGTCTGTATGCAGCCATTCTCGCTTCCTCCTTAA
This sequence comes from Lochmaea crataegi, assembly GCA_947563755.1. NCBI lineage: Eukaryota > Metazoa > Arthropoda > Insecta > Coleoptera > Chrysomelidae > Lochmaea > Lochmaea crataegi. The sequence goes on from OX387428.1 coordinate 1,922,179, forward strand.
CATGCAGAGCAAGAGGCGGAAGATTGAAGATTGCTTCTCATGCACAGACTGACAAGACTCTGAAGTTTTGACAGCTTTAGTTCGACTTTCCTCTGATCTGTTTTTGGCCACCAAACTAAGACTCCATAGATAACCATGGGTCTTACCACAGTTTTGTACATCCAGTGAACGATCCGTGAATTTAGTCCCCATGAGTTTTTTATCTTTCCCTTTATTGGTTTTGTCATGTAGGTGTGAATTCCAGGTTAGTTTTGCGTCCAGAATTATGCTCAGATACTTGACCTCCTGGCTAAGACAGAGCTGCACGTTAAAGAGGCTTGGCAGTTTTAATCTATCAAGCTTCCTTTTTCTGGTGAAGGGAATAAGGAATGAGCGCAGGTTTTGCAGGGTTCACCCTCCTACACCATATCTCCATCATTTCCAGAGCTTGTTGCATTAGCTCCGATATAACATACTGTAAAGTTTATTCTAATTTATATTTACAATTAATTTATATTTACAGATTTATATGTAATTCAGTCCTTATTTAATAATTTATCTAATACACTAAACACACTAATTATAATTTATATGAGAGTCACTTAATAAACACTTTATCGAGACGCGATTACTTTCCGTCGGTATCAACACTGACTGATTGACTAATTTTTCCTGCAGCGATGCTCGTGGCCTATTTATACTCGCGCGTCGTATTTCTAGAAATCTCTCGACGTTCTGGCGGATGCACTGGATATTCTCGATGTTTCGTATTTTGGATGGTTCTCGAAAATTGGGCGGAGGAGCCATAGTCGTCTCATACGGGGATTTCATTGGGGGCACTAAGTGAGCATATTAATACAGTAGCTCGCGTAACAATACCTTGACCTTCCTACTAATTAACACGACAAGCAGTTTTCTTTTTGGAATTAGAATTTTTAATAAAAATATCTGCACCTGTCAATTTTTCATGAAAAAAATAATTGACAAAATTTTACACAAAGTGGCATTAAAATTCAACGTAGAAACCGAAAATTTAATAATATATAGGGTGTTCTGTTTAAAATAACAAAGTTACTGCTCATGTCTGTCAAAATATTTTCTTTGAATTCACCATTATGTAATCCAATGATTTAAAAATCACTCGAGACCAAATAAGGACAATTGTTGAAAGCTTATATTAGTCTGTGAAGGGGTTTTAATATTGTTAAGGGATGGTTTAAATAAAACTAGAAAATTATTTAAATTTCAACTACTTTTATATATTAAAAATAAACAATAAATATTTTTAAATTATTAAATAAAATTAATTCTAATCAGTTGTGTTTAAATATATATGTACAGGGTGTCAATTTTAAAACTTACAATGGAGTGAACAAAAAGAGATTTCAAAACCGTCTCTATTGTAGAGAGGGGGGAACCAAAATGACATGACCCCACCTATAAAAATTTAAATGGCAACCCCCTACTTGTGATACGTCGTTGGAAAGCCCGTAGAAAATGCTTTCCAAAGGTCTCTAAGTCATAATTATACAGGGTGTAAGTTTTAAAATTGACACGCTGTATACGTAAAAGGTTTAAAATTACAAACTAACCAGTCAACGAAATGGCAGATATGTCACTAAAGGTATAAAATTAAAATTCCATTTAAGCTACAGTGGGAAATTTGTCGCGCGAATTAGCATAATTGGACAGCGGATATTCTGGTCTACTGTAGTGGAATCTTCTGATACGCAAATAAGGATAGTAGTGATATCTTGTATTTCTCGGACTGATATCGTCGTCATATTCGTCAGAGTCTGATGATTCGTCAGAGCCGATGTCGTGTTCTATTTGTCGTTTTGCTAAAAATAATCTCACGTTTGGATTGTAAACTTCTCTTGGAAATGAGTATGCTTGCTCAATTTGACGTGGATCTTCCAAAACTGGTAAAGCGTATGCTGATAATGTTACCAGGAAGGTAAGGAAGAACTGGAACGAAAAATTTTATTGATTGAAGATGAAAAAAAAGAAGAAATAAGAAAAATGATTGTTTTTAAAGAATATTAAATACTCACCAAATAAAACACTTCCATTTTTAAATAAAAAAAGTCACTTGCAAAATATTATTAAACAATTTTTAAATGTTGCTGGTGAAGGGGTTGTGGTAAAACTGAAGGCGTCTGCGGATGTTACTCAATATTTATACAACTGTAAGAAAACATCTGGAAAAAACTAAGTGTTAGTTAGTAGAAAAACGGAATTGGTATTGTCCACAAAGATGAGGAATTCAGTTTACTCAATATTTTATTTTAATATAATACAGTTAATGCTAAATACATATTTTCGAGTTAATGTTTATTTACAATGTTAAAAATAAACCGAAATAATTAAATTAATAAATATTAGTGGAATCGTGATTCGAGTTTAATAATAATGCATAATGGAATTTTGTGACAGTGCAAGGTTGTCAGGTATATTTCCTGAAATTGCTAAGCTCAGTAAACTGTTTATTCGTAACATTCTTAGAAAGATAGTCATTTCTCAAACGTGGGATAAATACCTAGAAGTGGATGACCAAGAAGAGCTGAATGGAAGAAGAAATAACCGGACTGAGGATTGCCATGGAAAACATGGCAAAAATTATGGAAGAAAAGCAGAAAGAAAAAGTGTCCGCAGAAAGGCACAAAGAGCAGAATCCCCCTCTAAGCAAAAGACAACGAGGAGATGGACTTCACGGAAGTGGTATACACCAAAAAAAAAATGATCAAGGAAAACAAAAAGACGATACACCGACTATCACCCGTCATCCTCAGGAGTATCCACCACTGGAGCTCCGTGAGGAAAGTCATTCCCGGGATGGGAATCAAGACAAGGTTCATAACTATCCGAGAAATACTCGGAGTAAAAATCCCTTGAGAAGAACCCGAAGACTACAAGATACCTTAGAGAAGACAGGAAGGAAGTGGTATACGTACAAGCCACGAGAAGAGAGAAAAGCAAGGATTGTCATCCGAAGACTGAAAAACTGCGAGGAAATAAAGGAAGAAATGGGAAAAATCAGCAACTTCACACCAGATTTGGAGAGAGGAAACCACTACCCAACTACAAGGTAGAGCTCGAATTAGATGAAAAGGACAAAATACGAAACGTGGTGATCAGATGGAAAGAACAAAGAAGAGGAAATGGGCCTACGCAGTGTTACAACTGCCAAGGATTCCACCACGGATAAACGGCATAAGCACTAAAATGCGTGAAGTGCGGAGGACCACACAGATCAAACGATCCAGGGAGAACACTACAGAGGATGCCCACAGGCTCCAAACAACCTGAAGACAAGGAAAACAGCAACAAATACAACGAAGCCAGGAGTTAGCTACGCCCAAGCTACAATCAACAAGAAGACGACGACAATACCGACGAAACAACATATTCTCGAGTCTATTAGCTCAGCTAAAGTCACCTGTAAGAAATCTCAAGAAAAGAAGACACACTCTATAAGTTCGTCTTTAGCCGCAGTTGGTCGGCTAAGGACGCACTTTGTAGAACACACAACAGAAGACCAAAACAAGTTAGAAGACCGCTGTAACAATAATCACAGTGGTTATACAGACAAGAAGAAGACAGTTCCCAGCCAGCAGCCATTTGGCTGGAGACGCGAAAAACGCGAACGACGTCGATGAGACTCATCGGATAAGATGGGGGGGTGTGGTGGAAGTCCTCCCCAGAGAGATGTATCTCGGAAGAGAGATGCATGCTGGAAGGGACGGGCTCATCTAGTACGTGTGTACAAGAAGATCGTTGTCTGACTGTGTACATCTGAGTACTTGTCGGATCATGCAACAGCTTTTGGTGTTTCAACAGTACGTCGAAGGTTACACGAGGTCGATTTACGTTCACGGCGATTTTTGAGAAGATAATGCTCGACAGCATCGTGCAAGAGTAGTCGAAGACTCACATTTGGCACTGCCCCCGAGATTGCCGGACCTCAATCACATCGAGCTTGCTCGGGACCAGCTACAAAGAGCCTTGAATTCCCCAAGAACTTAGACAGCTTGAAAGTGAAAAGAAAATGTCTCTATTCACATTGACTTTGTTTTTTCTTCTAAATTATACATGGTAACTAACTAACATTGTTTCTAAGATAAATGGAATGAAAGTGACTCTTCTGTGCTTGTGTAAAATTGATATAGTAGCGGTGGAGAACGGAAGCATTATCAATTTTTGAAGTGAAAACTTCTTTTTGGGTGAAAAAAAACGAAACAGGGCCATTATCAGGAACTGCGTCAACGTTTTAAAAAAACGCAGAAACCCGAATTTCTGATCAAAGGGGGACACTTTTTTCCAGTATTTTTGACTTCGCTACTTTCACCCCCCAGTGAAAATATTTTTGCATAAAAATGATATCTTGATATAAGTTGTCGTCCCCTAGTTAAAATTCTTCTACCACTACTTTTATTTTGGATTTTTTTTCTTCTGGCTCTTACCGTTAACCCAAAATTTGAAAAAAAACTTTGTTTATTCTTTCTTTATTCTTCCCCAAGGGACGAAAAAAATACCCTCACTTCTATAGAAAAAAAATATTTTAAATAAAGTTGATTTAATTATTTATTTAATTATTTTTGTAGTTTATACTTAGAACAGTATCTCACCTTTTTTCCCATTTGGTTTGTATTTGTTCAAGTATACTGAGAGTCTCATTTAATCTATTTTTGTAAAAATTAAAAAAAAACTATCAAAAAAGAGCTAGGTTAGTTCCTATTTATTCAAGGAAAATAAGGAATGGATACTATTCCCCAGGAACAAGCTATTTTATAGACATCAGCCGTAGATAAAAAACGTTTTAAAGATCTTCTATGTATCTAGTTGAATATATGTGTTCCACCCTGTATATATCGTAGTAAACTGAATTTTAGGATTGATGTTTCTTCATTTTCCTTTATCCAAAAACATAGTTGGGTTGGCCTACGTCACCAAATTCTCTTTCCGTCATTTTATCAAAAGTTCTTTTTCACTTTTTTCTCATCTAGTAAGATTAGCAGTTTGAGTCAATTTTGGAAAATTGCCCTATATCTCGAAAATGATACGACTTACTGAAGATCTGGTTGGACCATAGTCCACTACTTTTTTTCTACAAAATCATCCAATTTGAGTCACTCTGTACGACTACTCCAATAGACATTTTTTTGTGTGAAAACTTCTTTAGGCGCGTTGAGCGCTTTTTTTGAATGAAGAAAAACATGGATTTTTCGTCATCTTCACGCTTTTATGCAACACACAATACTTTTGCTCATTCTTAGCGCTTTTATGCAACACACAATACTTTTGGTCATTCTTTACGATATTATGCAACACACAATACTTTTGGTTATGCAACACAATTAACAATGAAGCGTATATAGTGTTGCATAAATCACGCTTTCCATTTACGATGGGCTTACGATAAAATTTTTAAAAGGGATTCATTTAATGGTGTTTTCACTTCTGTCGGCAGTACCATGACTTAATTCTACGTTTTTTTTTTAAATTCTCCCGCTCGAACTAAACAGACTTTGTCTATATTATTTTGTATTAAGTATGTCGAAATATTTATAATGGTTAGTACAGCAAAGCACCCTTAACTCTTGTAGACACCCCATGACGTTTAACGTTAACATAGGTTCAGATAATGAAATTGTATTATGTTTAATTTTTTAATTATTTGCATGGTCAATTTCTATTACGTCCGTTTTCGGTCGTCTTCGGAATCGAGTAATTCCAATTCTCGAATTAAAAATAAACAAAACGATGAAATAAAACAATTTAATTTACTCCATTATAATTTGAACTAACGTTCAATTTAAAAATTAGTGACGCGTTTCGCTAACACAGTAGCTTTATCAAACTAGTGAAGGTATAATGACATTTTTTTAATTTATACAGTGCATTAATATTACTATATCACTAATTTTAAATTGAATTATAATGGAGATTTAAGCAAATTAAATTGTTGTATGGATCTTCATCAAGTAAAAGTCTCATCTATTCAATTTTTAAAAATAAACATTTTTGAAGTTAGAATGTTTTCCGAAATGTTTCCACCTCTCTTTAAAATATAATTATTTTATTCGAGAATCACTAACAAGGTGGTCTATCATATCAAAATCAAATTGACCTCCTTTTTTTATCTTCCCATAAAAAAACCGACGAATAAGATCGAGATAACATCTTTTTATGGGGTGCTCTATAAATGCAATTATCAGTTCAACCACCATGCTACCATGTTTCGGTTTGCAAGGGACACCGAAGGGCGTTTCTCAATGGCAAACAAACAGGCCACTACATTTTCCGCCTAATTGCCCAAAAAGATGAAGATCTCTAAGGGATTAGTTACAGTTTAACCCAAAGGCGGGTCGAAATGGGTAAATACGAGGATTAATTTTTAGCACGAATTTATAATTTTTATTTTTAATTATAAGGTAAAAAAAATATTTAAAAATTTACGATAAATAAAAAAAAAGATTAATATTATTTAGAATAAAATAAATCAAAACATCCCCCTAATAAATAGAATAAATACCCTCTGGAAGGAATTTTTTGTACGTCTTTGCTTCGGGGAGTGGGGTAGTACTCACCTATATATATAATACAGGGGTTGAATGTTTTGACACACTTAAATAATCTTTTCGAAAATAAGCAGAGGTATGATCGTAAAAATGGAAAAAGATGGTGCAGTTACAAAAAGTCACAGTGATTTTAGTATCGATCATATTCTTAATAAAGCTGGAGTTAGTAATAGTTCTAGTGGTGGCGAAGATACTTCTAGACGGGATTTAAACACTTATTCTTGGTTGCAGTGCACCAGATTTTGTCCTCCAAGAGTTCCAAGTAAGTTAAAAAAAACTCACTATTTTTTAGTTGCGGCAATTTCAATATTTCTATTTTGTTTCAGGAGTACAGAAAAAAGATCCGCCTTCAAAAAGACAGCTCGGTCGGTATCCGAGAATTCCTTTTACAAACGAACAAATTGCCACTCTAGAAGAAAAATTCCAAGAGAGTCCTTATTTGAGCAGCGAAGAAGCTTTAAATCTTTCAAAGAAACTTCAACTAGCAGATGTGAAGGTGAAAATTTGGTTCCAAAATAGAAGAGCTAGAAAGAGAAGGGAAGAAATGGGTCATCAGCGTAGAAAAGAAGACGAAACACGGGAGGGGGTAGCTAGTACTAGTACTGCTGAAAGTGGTTTTGAACAGAAAGTTCCGTTTTTTTACGTTAGTTCTCCAAATGTGCTAGAATTTGGACATCGGTGATATAAAGTGAATGTATATATTTGTGTATAGTTGTATATATTTTTTTATAATAAATGTATTTATTTTACTATTTACGTTTGGGTTTTCATTAAAAATGTATTCTAAATGAAATAAGTGGATGAAATATTAGAAGTAAAACATACTATTAGGGCAATAATCACATTGTCGAAAAAGAAAAAAATTACTGTAAAAAGTCAAAAACAACGCCACTGTTGCAGTTAATGATAATAATAACATTATAAATAAATCAAAGTTTGGTTAACGGAAAAGATTCCGTTACTAAAAATATTTGAACCACATTTCAAGTGCAATGATTAACAGATGTGTATTATTAGCCATGGTAAGTACAATATTTTAAATTTAGTCTCAATTTTTAAGTACAAATCAGTATAATTTATAATATATTGTGCAAAAATTGATTTACAATATTTGTTCTCAATTGGTAAAGTATGTTCATACTTCTAGCGAAGTGACTAACTCAGGGCCGGACCTTTGGGGGCCCAGGTCTAACGATATCCTGGGGGACCTGGGCTAAAGATATCCGGAGTACCCACAAAATAATTAAAATATTTGCAATTTTCCTAAAAAAAGGATTATAAGGGGAAAATTAAACATTTTTATTTCAAACGAAAATACATTATAAAGTTAGGTCAAAGAAGATAAAATAAACAGGTACCTTCTTTATCTATGGTAAACAAAAAATTAAAGCCATAAATTCTTAACAAACATAATTTAAATGAAAACAAAGCGGAAAAACGAAAGTAAATTGCTCTGGAATATTAAAAATAAGTTTGATATGTTATCTCGGGTTTTTTATTTTTTATTTCCATTTTTTTACTGGTTTATTAATTTATTAGTCGGGGCCCCTGGAACCCGGGGGACCTGGGCTGGAGCCCATTAAGCCCATACGTAGATCCGGCCCTGGACTAACTAGGTCTTAAGGCGGGTTCTCATTAGTCGATTTTATTGATCAATAGCATTGAATTTGCACTAAATATAGAATTGATTGGAAAATTTGTTCACATGATTCAAGAATATTGAATTTTCAATCTAAAACGTGTCACTTTTAAAAATGGCTGCCAAAAAGAAAGTTGTGCGCACTGGCGTTCTTAATAAACGCAATAAAAATGGGAAAAAATGAAAACCTCGACGTTGGTGGTGGGTCAAACCATGGATTTTAAAACTGAGAAATGAAGGAGTTTCAGTTAAACCAAAGAATGGAAGTTGGTACTGAAGATGTCAAGTCTGGTGTAGATGAGCCTTTGCCATCTCCTTCAATTTCAACCCAAACTGACTTTTAGCACACCCTGTAAGCAAAAGTTGCGTTTGCAAATTAACACATTGAAGAAAAACTATAAGAAAGATAAACAATTAAGAGTAGTTTCTGCATCTTAGTTCAACGAACACTGTTTTTGAAAAATATTTTGTTTTGAAGAGTTTGAATAATATATTTATAAATAAAAATTGTTATTATTACATTTGTTTTATTGTTGGTGTATTCTGTAGTTAAACTGTTAGTGGAAGTGCCAACAGGTGACCCAGATGCCAATAAGAACCATTTAAGAATGAAGGAAGAGCAGTTTGAAGAACTTTTACAGAAAGTCTCATACAGAAGAAAGCTACTTTATTGAGGGACGCTCTTCCAGCAAGACTAAAATTACAAGAAGGTATTTAACAACAGGGGATTCTTTTCCATCTTTGAGTGCAGCCCAAAAACAGTATTTCACAATTTTTACCAGACTGTTGTGAAGCAATATACAGTTGTTTAGAAAATTTTATTTTGGTAATAGTCCAGTAAATGAAGGATCAAAAGTAGGCAAAGTGTACAAAAATCCTGCAGGTCCATGCATTTTCTGTGAAGGGTAATTGAACATCCAGAAATTTCGCCATTTTCGGCCCCAAAGTTCCAAAAATTGGTTGTCCGCCAATATCTCCTAAAATATGGCATTTTAACAATTTTTATATAGGGGAAAAATGAAGAGTAGTTCGTTATCTACAAAAATGGTTCTTATGATTTTTTTTTCGCAAAAACCGATGTTGAAAAATCCATAATTTTGAGATTTGATGGATTTCTGAACAACCACTAAACTCGAGAAAAAAAATTAGAGCACAACCAAAAAGGAGAAATTCCCAGCTTTAAAATGACCTGGAAGATCATGGAAGACAATATAGAGGTTGCAGCAGCTACAATGGAACGAAATATGTCACTTACCTGCTTTTAAACTACAAAAACTAGGTCCTAAATATTATTTAATTGTTTATTTATGGCTATCCATAGAAAATCCATTTAAGTCACTTCTCTGTATGTATGAACAGACTATCGTTTTTCAAATTTAGATATTAGAAGACTTTTTTTATTAGATATACCTACGCAGATTTTTTATCTTTATCATTGAAATCAATCTTTTTTTAAATAGTCCACGCAATATATTAATTTCACCTCACCCTGTATGTCTCTAATAGAAAATTTTTGTAGTTACAGCAAGCTTTAGTAGTTGTATTAACCGTAATTTTTTGTGCGGTATGTGAGGAAGAAGCAATTGTAAAAATTGGAACACAAGAAAGAACTCCAAGACAAATGGTTTATTATAATCCCTATCCTACTGGGATGAATCAGCAACGATACACTGGATTGGCTGCATCTAATAAACAATATGATAAAAGGTGAAGTTTATATGGATAAATACGGTATTGTAAAAATTAAATTGTTTTTTTTTGTAGATACAATTTGAATCGAATTAACAAAAATCCATACGGTCAATTGACAGATTTGAGAAGACAAGCTTTTTTTCCATTAAAAAATGGAAATTCTCCAATAATTAGAGATAATAGAAATCCCATTCGCACTTATAACAATCCTACGTTGAATCGACAAAATATTAACCGAAGGCCATCAGTTGTAAGAAGACCCAGTATTAATATTGGTACTAGTAGTACTACTACAAAAAAACCTGTTACTAAAAAAAAATTTAAACCTTCGTTTATCATGATCTAAGAAAGAAGAGACATTAATTATTTTATGGTAGATGTTATTATAATCGATGGGTTGAGGCGGAAATATTTAATAAATTTATTTATATTGATCATTGAGGTTTTAATTTTCCTGGAAATTTTTTTTGAAGTGAAAACTTCTTTAGGCGCGTTGGGAGTTAACAGAGTTAGGAGTTGAGAGTTAAGTTATATGAGTTATAAGAGGTATAAGAGTTGGGAGTTGGAGTTCATTTTTATATATGGAAATCCACTAATTCGAGCCCGTAGATTTAACAAAGATGTCACTTGAATGTTGAACCGAGTTTTGTTTATCTCATCTCTTGTCCATGGGTCGAGGGGATCTGGGAAGTGATCTGGAATAGACAGTCTATGTGTAACCGTGACATTGAAGAGAATAAATTCAAATAGTTGTATTATTTTCGAGTTTTATTATGCTTTATCCTTTTTGAGTCTTACAAGAGTCTTTTACGTATTGATATAATTTAAAACCAAAATATTCATTCAATTTTTATAATATGCAACTCTACTCATTTTATTTTTTTTTATTTCTAAATCAAACCTCCCAACAAAATATCTCCCATTTTATTAGTTACGAGGGTAGGTATAATCCCAACAGGCACGAGTCCATCATCTTTTCAACTAAACCTTATTATCCTATGATTACCAGAACTTTCATCGGCCCTCTTTGTAACATACACCCTGTGGTGTCGAATTACAAAGCCATAGAAAACAACTTTGAATAAACATGATTTTGTGCAAGAATGATCACAACAATTTACCGACTAAATAGTACATTAATTTTAAATAAGTGTAATTGATAGCCTTTTGGCCGCCGGCTAGTGGCGTACTGTAAAAGTTTTTGAAAAGGAAATCACCCCAAATTAAATATGGTATTGAATTAACGAAGCTTTTCAATCGTAGGAAAGAGACGGGAGTTTTTTAAAAATTGCCACACCCCCCTAATGCGCAATAGACAGCGGCTGATTTAATCAGTTGCAAACGTTATATTTTTTGTGCAGTGAGACACCCAAAGATAACCAAGGAAAGGGAAACGTCTATAATATATACATTTAATTCTAATAATTTTTATAATCCCTTTACAAAATATTGTTGTTTCGCCACTGTTCTCCAACATGTTATTAGAGCACATGATAATGAGAAAAGTATGAGATGTAAAGATTTAGACAGCTTAATAAAAGGAGTTATTTATTTTTCGTTTACTTCAGAAGTTTGTTGTGAAAACATACTCTACCTTTTCGCAACTGTTTATTCTGGCATTCATAATTCTTTCTAATACCTACGACCAAAAGCAGATTTACCTTAAGTAGTTTTTACGGTAACAAATCGGTAAAGACATTTACAAATTCTCAGTAAACCAGATTTTAAATCTATTTCCAACAAAAATTGAAGACGTCTTTTAAATTATACAGAGTATTTCTTAAGGCATTCAAAAGGCAAAAAATATACAGGGTAATCCATTTGAAATAACAATTATTCCGAAAAGAGGAAATATTTGACAACAATGTAATAGTGTGGAAACATGGGAAGCCAGAGGACGAACCCTCGTCGAATAGACCTATCCGCCTCTTTGACACCGTAGGAAAACTATCTGAGAGGATATAGTGAAGAACAGACTCGAAGAGGAGCTCGAGAGAGCAGGAGGCCTGTCAGACAGACAATTCGGCTTCAGGAGGGACAAGTCTACCATCATGGCAGTAGAATGGCTGAAGGCCAAAAGACAGGGGGCTCTTAAAAACTAATTACTCTGGATATCAAGAACGCATTCAACTCTGCCTGTTGGTCGAAGATTATGGAAGAGTTGAAGAAGAGAAATTTCTCGGCTTTCTCACTTAACTTTGTTAATATTATCAGATCGTCTAACTAGAAAAAACTTCCCTTCGTAATAAAATAATGACTTTGTCTAATTATAATTTTATTTCAATCAAATTGACATATTCTATATATTAACTACGTAACTCACTCATTAACTTATTTCAAATACAGGATGGTAAATTACTTAGATGTATTCTTCATTCTGCTTCAACACCTTCCCTCATTGAGTAATTTGCCAACCCCATTCCAAAAAGTAATTTTTTCAATCTGTTAGAAAACAGTGGCTTCGTCATAATATCGGCTAATCGATTTTCAGATGATACCTTTACTACTTCAAGTGATCCATCCAACACCATTTCTCTAACAAAAAAATGTCTAATATGTATATGTTTAGTCCGACGATGAAACTCGGGATTCTGCGTTAATCTTATGGCAGATTCATTGTCCACATGTAGTGTCGGAACCAAGTTAACGCCTGTTAATTCCGTAAATATTCTTTTTAACCAGACTATTTCTCGTGCAGCGTCACTTGCAGCTACTATTTCTGCCTCTGTTGTCGATATGGCTACTGATGTTTGTCGCTGACTGAACCAAGATACAGCTGCTCCAGCATAAAGACACAATACCCCAGATGTCGATCTTCCGGTAGTAATATCACCTCCATGATCAGCATCACTATAGCTTGTTAACTGAGGTTGTATTTCTGGCTTTTGCATATAAGTTAAGCGATAATTTATTGTACCATTCAAATAGCGGAATATTCTCTTAACTTTCACACAGTCGTTTTGACTTGGATTTTCTAATTTTCTGGATACAACACTAACAGCAAAAGCTATATCTGGACGTGTACCCGTCATTAGGTACATAAGAGCACCCACTGCTTCGCGATATGGAAAAGAAGTATTCGATTCCGTTTCACTAGTTTCCTTCCCTAATTGGATGGCTTCTTTTACAATCGGGGTCGAGACCGGTTTGCTATTTTCCATGCCAAAACGTTCTAGCACCTTTTTTGTATAAGCTGACTGGGTAACACTTATTGAGTCGTCTTGATTTTTCTCTATTTCCAAACCTAAGAAATATGTAGCTGGTTTAACTGTTATTTTAAACTTCTCCTGAAGTTTCTTCAAAAAATCCATCTTCATTATCTCATTCGTACATGCTATTAGACCGTCGTCAACATACAGCACTAATATCAACATATCTTTTCCTTCATTCTTAATAAATAAACATGGGTCTGCAGTACTTCGTTTAAAGCCAAGCGAATCTATAAAGTTTCCAAAACGCTTATTCCAGCACCTTGTTGCTTGCTTTAACCCATATAAACTTCTCTGAAGATGACAAACCATACCAGTACCATCATCGTAGCCTTCTGGTTGTTTCATGAACACTTCTTCGTCTAGAGTACCGTAAAGAAATGCAGTACAGACATCGAATTGTGTGAGTGACATGTTTTTACTAGCAGCTATACTTATAACGGCTCTTATCGTACCACCTTCAGCTACTGGACTAAACGTTTGTTCATAATCTTCTCCTTTTCTTTGTGAATAACCCTTCACTACCAGACGAGCTTTGTATTTTTCAATTGAACCATCCGGATTGGTTTTGAGTTTATACACCCACTTACAAGGAATTGCTTTTTTGTTTTCAGGTAAATTTTTCAAAACCCATGTACAATTCTCTTTTAATGACTGCATTTCATGCTCCATTGCCAGCCTCCAGTTATTTTGTTCACAACAAACAATTGCTTCTTTGTAACTAAGTGGTTCTTTGGGGTGGTTTATTTCAGCAGCAACCATCATAACGAACTCGTCAAAGCGTGTCGGTTTCTTAATGTTTGATCTTTCTCTCAATTGTCTTCTAAATTCTATATCTTCGTCTAAACTCTCTTCTGGTTCATAACATTGGTCATCTGCTTGGTAATCTAGATCCATTTCTTCCATAACATCACTACTTACATCAACAATGTCTATTTCTTCTGTATCACAATTATTTTGAACAAGATCCAAGACATCTATTGTAGGTTGCAAACATGGAAATTGTTTGGATTCTTGTACCACACCTAGAGTTTCAAATTCATTAAAAATAACATCTCGTGAAAGTATAAGTCGATGTTGATCTTCTGACCATATCCTGTATCCATCATCATTTTCATAACCAACGAGTATACCTTTAATAGATTTCTTATCCAATTTTCTTCTGCAAACTTTAGGAACATGAGCATAACAAGTACTACCGATTACTCTTAAATGTTTAAGTTCAGGCTTCTTGTTAAACCATATTTCATGTGGTGATTTACCAGGAATACTGGATATACCAGATCTATTTAAGATATATGTAGCTGTGTTTATTAATTCAGCCCAAAATGTTTGATCAAAAATACTTTCTCTTGCATGCATTAAAGATCTTGCACATTCGACAATCGTTCTATTATCACGCTCTGAACAGCCATTTTGTTGTGGTGTATACGGCATCACCAATCTTTGTTTTATTCCATATTTGTTTAAAATATTTGCTACTTTATGATTATCAAATTCTCCACCATGATCTGACAAAAATTCTTTAACACCATATCCTGCAGCTTTCATTTCTTTTAAAACTATATCTAATTTATCAGCTACTTCTGACTTTCGCTTTAAAAAATATACAAATCGATATCTGCTAAAATCATCTTTAAATAAAACAAAATATTTAAAACCTGATTTTGAGATCTGAAAAGGTCCACAAACATCTGAATGGATCAGTTCTCCTGGTGTTTCTGTTCTTTTTCTTATGCCAAACTTTTTCACAGAAGCCTTTCCATAGACGCAGCCCTCACATAATTCACTATCCAGCTTCACGTCAATGTTAAATTCTTGCTTAATTACATTTTTAACATGTCTCTTACTTTGATGACCCAGCCTTTCGTGGTAGAGTTGCAATATATTTTCTTTAGAAGTAACCATATTGACACTCAGATGTTCAGGTTTGGTTGCCCGCATCTTCAATTTATATAGTCCACCAGACTGACATCTTGATCCAACAATTATTGTTTCGTTAAAAATTTTAAAATAGCAGCACTTAGTGGTGGAAATAAATTCACTTTCTGGATGTTTGTCCTGAGCAGACAAAGTTGAGAAAAGATTTTTCTTGATATTGGGTACATACCATACGTTGGTCAATGAAAACTCTTTCTTTTTTCCGTTTACAAAAGATTGTATTTTGATGGTACCTTGTCCTAATGCAGGAACTGCATATCCATTAGCAGTTGTTATTGTTTGCTCTTCGTTAAATGGTGTATACGATTGAAATACATCTTGTTGATTTGTTATGTGATTAGTCGCTCCGTTATCAACATACCAATTTTTAAAATCTGCTTCGCAATTCAAAACATTCGATGATACAGCAACTAATGACATCTGAATTTCTTTCGCTTTAGAATTTGTACGTTTTTTCGAATTCTCTGGCTTAGGAGGTCTTCCATCGGTTTTCCATTTATCGCATTGCTTCACTTTATGACCTTTTTGCTTACAGTAATTGCAATAATAACCATATTTATGTGCTTTGCTCTTATTCACTGTATATAAAACTTCTTGCTTGCTCTCATTTTTGTTTGTTAATGCTTTTTCATAAGAGCATAGCTGATTTGTCAAGTTATCTATTGTTCAGTCCTTATTTGATACCAGAATCCAACTAGACTTGAATGAGAAATATTCAGGTGGTAAAGTTTCTAATATTTTACAAATAAGCAAAATATCTGGCAAGTCGCACTTACAGTAATTTTCAGCAGCTGCTTTATCTTTTAAAATTTCGTTTTGCAAATTATTCCAAAGGTTCTTAAGTTTTGATGTATGAGTAGCAATATCGTCATCTGATTGTCTAATATAACTAAAAAATTGCATACAGATATCATAGGTTTTATCTGTTGCACTACCATCATACAAACGATGAAGCTCCAACCAGACTTCCCTGGCGGTCGAAAATCTCATGACTTTTTCTAATGTGCTTTGAGTCATATTTATTGTAAGAACTAATAAAACAGTACTATCCGTTTGATTGAAAAATGTAACATCTTTTTCATACTTGCATTTTTCTTCTTGTGTTGCTTCTTGGGGTAACGACTTCGGTGAAGTTAATCTACCTTCAAGGACGTCCATCGCGCCTTTCACACTTCTCAGAAGAATAGAAAGCTTGTATTTCCATGTAGTCCAGCTATCTTTACCTTCAAGTAATCCAATTTGCACCTTACTGGGATCCATTTTACTCTGGATTTAATTGAAAATGCGTTTTATTACTTTATGAAGATGACAGCTTTCAGAGACAGTTACAAAATCTTTTTTAATTTTTATTCTTACTTAATTTCTTGTTTCTTCTAGCATTACCATTTAGGCACTGTACGCTCTGCTACCATGTTAATATTATCAGATCGTCTAACTAGAAAAAACTTCCCTTCGTAATAAAATAATGACTTTGTCTAATTATAATTTTTTTTCAATCAAATTAACATATTCTATATATTAACTACGTAACTCACTCATTAACTTATTTCAAATACAGGATGGTAAATTACTTAGATGTATTCTTCATTCTGCTTCAACAAACTTAACCTCTCAGACAGGTATGTAGAAATCTCGCCATGGAATAAGATGGAAGTGACCACAGGGGTGCCTCAAAACTTGGTTCTGGGACCTTTGGTCTGGAACATCCTTTACGATGGCGACTTGAGACTAGAGCTAGAAGAAGGTGCAACTATCCTGGCATTTGCTGACGATCTGGCCATATTCATGGAAGCCAGAGACCCCAAAAGGAACTACAAGATATTGGTAACAACGCCATCGGTATAGTAATAAAATAGATGGAAGATCATGAGCTGGAAATAGAAGGGCCATAAGTTGGAAGCGATAATAAATAAGGGACCTCTGAAAAGAGACAGCATCCGTTTCAAGGTACAGAAGTTTGACCTCTGAAGAGAGACAGCATCCGTTTCAAGGTACAGGGGACAGAAGTTATCCCCAAACGGACGATTAAGTACCTAGGAGTACATTTGGAGGTTTAACAAACACATCCGAGAAGCGTGCGATAAAGCCAGCATACTCATGAGAATCTTGCCAAACATAGGCGGGAAGAGACGGATGCTACTTGGATTGACTAACTCCATCCTGCCGTATGCAGCTCCGGTATGGGAGGAAGCGCTCAGGTTCAGAGCGGAAAGAGAGAGGCTGTCCAGGAATCAGCGGAAAATGATCCTGAGGGTGTGTTGTGCCTACAAAACGGTCTCGACTGCGGCGGCACAATAGCGGGAGCGGTCCCAGTGAAGCTACTTATAAAGAAGCGAGCGGTCCTATGGAACAAGGAGGAAAGTGGCGCAGTGGACTAAAAGACTAATCCCTAATATATAGCCCTGGATCAGCTGTAAATTTAAAGCAGCAGATCTGGCTAGCAGAGAGAGGACGCAACATCTCGACCGAATCCGCAACTAGGTACATCTTCCCTAAAAAATTTCTTATTAGACTGGAAAATTTTTATGGGGATTTTCGAAATCTACGGGGTCAAATTAGTGGATTTCCATTTATAAAAATGTCGAATGTTTGAAAATTCAAATACACGCGCTAAGTCAAAAAATCATAGAGGCCATAATGATAGGAAATTTGGAAGACACATTCTCAGATAATGAACAAATATGAAAAAAAATCAGCGAAGAAGTATCTATAGTAAAATTAATACCTATTTAGAGGTACCAGCCGTTTTAGTAACTTAACGTATGCGGCTTCTTGAACCATCTGAACCCGCATGAAAAAAATTAGGTTATGACCTTTGTCATGTCAAATGCTTGACATATTTCTTATTGCATTGGCGTAGTGACTTGAAATTTCATATTATCAGTGGCGGTTTGTAATAATACAATTTAATTTTATGAAATTCATAAAATTCTAAAGATGTTGACTTAATAAAAGAATATAAAAGAAGCGCACTAATTTTAAAAACATTGTTTTATTAACTAGATACATAGTTTTCTTAAAAAAATATGGCAATTCAGAGTTCGATTAAGTACAAATTCTAGATTTTAAAAAAATGACAACGTGATCTTCAAGGCAAAGTTTAATTAGTTTCTAAATCAGAATAACTTTCGGAAAGTGATAGTTCATCATCGGATTCATTGGATACAGAGATCACCATAGGTTCGATGTTTAGTAGGTCCAGTTTGTTTTCTACTTCCCATGCTTCAGAAATAATTTTCTTTGTATGATTTATGTAATTCTGCCAGTGTTGCTCCGGTAGATTTTTTACAACGTCATTCCATACTTTTAAGACTTCAGTAGATGACCTTGCAGTTTTCGTAATAGCTTGGTCATAATGCCTTTTAGTTTCTGACCATACCATTTCGATGGCATTAAAATGGCAATGATAGGGTGGTAGCCTGAGAGCACAATGACCATGCTCGGCAGCGTATTTGTCTAAATGATAATTTTTTTCTGGCAAAACTTGCTTTTCAATTATATTCCAAACAGCATCCTTTAAAATGTGATCTGGAAAAGGAATATTCTTTTTTTTGAGCCATTCTAACATGCGTGTTTTGCTCCAACTTTTTCTTGGGATTTCTTCATCCAGGCGACTGTGATACGTTGCGTTATCCATTATAATTAACGATGGTTCTTCCAAGTTTACAATTAGTTGCTGTTTAAACCAATTTTCAAAATTTTCGGTGTTCATGTTATCATGGTAATCGCCTGTTTTTTTATTGCATTTAAAAATAAGCGATGCATTTGCCACAAAACCTTTTTTATTACCGGCATGAACAATTACATATCGTGTCCCACTTCCAGTTATTTTTAAATCACTGTGTTTAGTACCATCTTGACACATTCTTCTGTCCCCGCTTTTACTAAAAACCCATGTCTCATCCAGAAAAACAGGTGTAAAGAGCTTTTCGCTTTTAGCAGCATGGTATTTGTTCAAAAATAATATTCTTTTTAATCTGACTGCAGGCATTTCCAATAAATGTTTTCTTCCATCCTGTTTTTTGAAATGAAAACCCATTTTTTTAATTCCCAAATATAACGAACCTTTGGAAATCTTAGTTTCTGGAGACTCTTCGATAAATTGCCGTAAAATAGTTTCTACTGTGATTTTATCCTTTCGCGCATACATTTTATAAATTACTTCCCTCAAACAATGCAGGGTATTTTTTGTAATTCGGGTTTTGCTCCGGGAAACGCTTGCAGACATATTTCTTCTAAATTCGAAATCTGTAGCTCTGTTTGGTTTTTCAAGATTATATAATGTGCTTTCTGGAACTTTTAGTGCTTCGGACGCTTTTTGAATTGCCTTAAATCGAGATCCTAAATCGTTTTGAAAATAGTTTACTACATTAAGCATAAGTTTTTTGGATTCATCAGAATATCGCATTTTTATATCTTATTTTGCGTTATGACATTAGCATGAAATCAAAATTGGACGTAACTTCAAAAACGTGACATCTAATAAATTAGTTACGACGTTCATTTTTGTTGGTAATTTTTTGTGTCAACCGATTTATTAATAATAAATAAGGATGGTCTTATTCTAAATGGGTATAAAATTTACTATACTATATTTTGTATACAGACGTTCCTGAAAGTGAGAGGAAAATAAGGAAAAATAAAAAACGAAACAAAAATTTTAAAACTTTATTTTCAATATCAGCAGGTCGTTTTAAACAAAACCCCGTTTAATTTTTTTTTCATAGAATATAATATTTACGTTTTTCAATATATTTATTCATATTATGATAAACATACAACATTCATGTAAGCATTCTCTTTTTACTCATTTTTCAGGAAGTTTACCTTTCTTTAGAGATATAAAATAATTATAGTAAAATACGAAGATCTTCAGAAATATCAAAATAATAAAAATAACTGTACAGGGCCTCCTCAATATTATTTGTACATCCAACAATCTTCAGATCAAGATTCATCATTTACCTACTATTAAAGCGAACCCCGAACACACTACTACATCCTAATATTAAAAAATTCGTTTAAAATGAAACATTTGCACCATAACTCTAAGATGTGTTTTATCATATTGCAACAGTTCCCCTCAAAAAAACCATATTAATTAATAAAATACTGACAAATGACGTTGACATATGACATTTTTGTGTCTTAATAGTATATTACATACAAAGGTGGAAGGTGTTTAATTGCATGGAGATCGGAAAAACAGTCATATATAGGAAATTGACTAGGAACTTGAGTCGTTAGAAGGTTAAGATTTCTTCAGCTCTGTATCTAATACACCGTTAAAAACTTAAGCTTTCCATTGATTAAACTAATAAATATAAAAATAAATAAAGCGAGCCAATTTTAATATCTTTCTCTTTTATGTTCCGTAATAAATCCAAAGTAAAAAACGACAAATACAAACCAAATAATAGCCATTTTATTTTATCTACATTGGATCAGAGGAATTACCATTAAAAAGGGTCTACC
Organism: Lochmaea crataegi; assembly: GCA_947563755.1. NCBI lineage: Eukaryota > Metazoa > Arthropoda > Insecta > Coleoptera > Chrysomelidae > Lochmaea > Lochmaea crataegi. The sequence goes on from OX387428.1 coordinate 1,942,695, forward strand.
CTGTCAGACCAAATAAAGAACGTCAACGAAATTTTTTATATTTTCCAAAAAAAAAATTATTCGGGATAAACTGCAACCAAAAAAGTTCCACAAAGATCCGAAAATGAGGTTTTCTAAACGTAAAAAATTAAAACAACAAAATGGGTTCTTTTTTCAAAAATTCGAATTACCATCAAATCTTTGCTTTTATCCAAAAAGGTAGTTAATTGTTTCAGTGGCACTTCCAACCTAAAAACGCCCCCGCAAATTAGGTTAATGTCAGTTGTTATTAGTACCAACTGAAAATAAGATATTATAAAATGCATTTTTTTGACAGTTTTATAACCAAAAAGTAAACACAGCATAATCACGTGATTAAACATGGTAACTGTCAAAAAAATCCTCCTCTCAACTCATTTTGATGGTAAAATGAAATAAAGCCCCCCAAACTTTTGCGGTGTGTTGCTCAATTTTGAAAACGTGGACAATAAATAGATGTAGACATGTCATTTTAAAAGTGACCAGTTATAGTTTGACGTAATTAAACAATAGAGTCTTACTTCTTTTAATCGAGGATTGAAAATGGTGGACTAAATATATCTGGAATCCGTTTTTTAATTGCGTTTCGATAGTTTTAATTAGTTATCAGGTACATAAATGAATAAAAAAAAACGATATTAGTGTTTTTGGATAAAAAATTGAAACATACCTTTACGGTTCATTTGAACTACTTTGATAAATTCAGGTAAAAGTGATTAATAAAGCAAAATTTTTAAACTACATACAAGGTTTGTCATAAAAAAGGGAGTATTTCAAGTCAAATTTCGTATATATATAAAAAATTATATCTAATGAATTTTTTCGATTATAAACGTCATTACTAGCTACAAAATGTTCTCTTTCCGAAAAAAACCTACAAGAAAAAATGTTACCGAATTGTGAATATATAGAGGGTGATCCGAAAATGTTATTGGGTTAAAAAAAATCCTACACCTATCAATTGAAAACGTGCTTAAATAGATTAGCGGCGAAATGTTGAACCTTAAACTAAAAGCAATAACTGAAATTTTACCTTCTCTAAATAAATATCGTTAAAAATTATACAAAGCTAACCTAATGTTTTGTTTGAATACCTGACCAAAGTTTACTTAAACCTTAACTAAAACACGAAAAAGTTATATTTTTAAAAGCCTAAAACAAATAAAAAATTTACTACTAAACTCAGATTAGATTTTATAAAACTAGTTTTTAAACTAAAGTTAAATGAATTGGCGTTTGTTTTTAATTACACATAGTTCCCAGTGATTCTTAATTTTATAAACAATTAAATTTAGCTAAAAATATAATCGAAATTTATAAATAAACAAAAAAAAACGTTAAACTTGACTAAATTTAAATTAAAGTTTTATTCGTAGTAGTTAAAATCACCACAATCTAAACTACAATGTTTTAAATCGAAAAATATATCGTTTGGTAATTAAATTTTGAAATTAACGAAAACTACAGTTTCGGATCACCCTATATGTAAAATTAAATAGTATTAATTAGATATATACTTGATTAGAGTAGTCTAAATGTCAAATTTAAATTGAACAATGGTATTTTACAGTTTTCTTTATATTTAGATTGACAGAAAGTCAATTGGGACTCTAAACTTGATATTTATTATTGTTTAAATAGAAATAATGATGATCTAAAAATACACTTGAGAAAGCGAAGAAGAAAATTACTGAATGAACTTTTTGTAGCAAAAAATGAGATAAAGGCCTAGAAGGATCCACAAAGAATTGAAATCAAACTGGATGGAATTAAATATTTTTAAATTTTCTGCAAAAACATATTTTTTCAATTTTTTTAATCTCTGCTATTTTTTAACTCAAAAACCAGCTACATAAAGACTCAAATTAGAGTTTAAGTCATAGTAAATGAAATACCCACAATCTAAACTACAACTATTTAGATATATACTTGATTCGAGCAGTGTAAATGTCAAATTTAAATTTAACGTTAGTATTTTACAGTTTTCTCTATATTTAGATTGACCGAAAGTCAATTGGGACTCTAAACTTGATATTTATTGTTTAAATAGAAATAATGATGATCTAAATATACAATTGAGAATGCGAAGAAAAAACGATAATAATTCAAAGAAAAATTCACGAACTTTTTGTAGCAAAAAATGAGATAAAAGCTAAAAAGGATCCTCAGACTTTAAAACAAACTGGATGGAATTCAATATTTCAAAATTTCTTGCGAAAACATGTTTTTTAAAATTTTTTGATCTTATAACTTTCAACTCAAAAACCAGCCACATAAAGACTCAAATTAAAGTTTAACTCGTAGTAAATTAAATAATTTCAACTATTTATATTTACTTGATTAGTGCAGTGTAAATGTTAAATTTAAATGTAAAGTTGGTATTTTACAGTTTTCTTTATATCTAGATTGATCGAAAGTCAACTAGGACTCTAAACTTGATGTTTATTGCTTAAATAGAAATAATGATGATCTAAATATACAATAATTGAGAATGCGTAGGAGAAAAAAAACGATAATAATTCAAAGAAAAATTGAACTTTTTGTAGCAAAAAATGAGATAAAAGCTTAGAAGGATCCTCAAACACTTTTTAAAACAAACTGGATGGAAAATTCAAAATTTCTTGCGAAAACAAGTTTTTTCAATTTTTTTGATCTTAGCTACCTTTTAACTCAAAAACCAGCTACCTAAAGACTCAAATTAAAGTTTAACTCGTAGTTAACCACAATCTAAACTACAACTATTTATATATATACTTGATTAGTGCAGTCTAAATGTCAAATTAAAATTTAACGTTAGTATTTTACAGTTTTCTTTATATTTAGATTGACCGAAAGTTAATTGGGACTCTAAACTTGATATTTATTGTTTAAATAGAAATAATGATGATCTAAATATACAATTGAGAATGCGAAGAAGAAAAAAAACGATAATAATTCAAAGAAAAATTCACTGAATGAACTTTTTGTAGCAAAAATATGTTTTTTCAAAAAATGTTTATCTTAGCTACCTTTTAACTCAAAAACCAGCCACCTAAAGACTCAAATTAAAGTTTAACTACTAGTTAACCACGATCTAAACTACAACTATTTATATGTATAATTGATTAGTGCAGTGTAAATGTTAAATTTAAATTTAACGTTAGTATTTTACAGTTTTCTTTATATTTAGATTGACCGAAAGTTAATTGGGACTCTAAACTTGATATTTATTGTTTAAATAGAAATAATGATGATCTAAATATACAATTGAGAATGCGAAGAAGAAAAAAAACGATAATAATTCAAAGAAAAATTCACTGAATGAACTTTTTGTAGCAAAAATATGTTTTTTTCAAAATTTTTTTATCTTAGCTACCTTTTAACTCAAAAACCAGCCACCTAAAGACTCAAATTAAAGTTTAACTCGTAGTTAACCACGATCTAAACTACAACTATTTATATATATAATTGATTAGTGCAGTGTAAATGTCAAATTTAAATTTAACGTTAGTATTTTACAGTTTTCTTTATATTTAGATTGACCGAAAGTTAATTGGGACTCTAAACTTGATATTTATTGTTTAAATCGAAATAATGTAAAATGTTGAAAACTTCGATAAAAAAAATTATAATTCGCCGAATGAACTTTTTTGTGACAAAAAAAGAAGCGAGAAGGATCCATGCGACTTGAAAACAAATTAATTGGAATTAAATATCAAAAATTTGATGGTACCACACAAATATTTCAAAATGCCTTGCAAAAACCCAATTTTTGTATCTTTGCTAACTTTTAACTCGAAAACCAGCCACCTATAGACAAATATAGACGCTGCAGCTTCTTGCCATGAATATTAATACCGTAACGTCTACATGAACTTTTTTCTAAATTTACAGATGCAGTTTATACCCAAAAAAAATTAAAAAAATTAAATTGATTTCGTGAACGTTCTGTACATTTGAATTTTTAAATTTCACCCTACAATACGCAGTGTGGCAATGTCGAAATAGATTTAAACAAGTAAAAGTTATTTTTAGTTGGAACGACAAGTTTTTTACAAATTTGGATGAAACACAAAAAAAAATAGAGATTAAAGAAATTGTAACGAACCTAATTAAAAAAAAAATCGGAATTCCCTGTATTTTTTTTCCGAAATAATTAAAAAACTACAACGAGCTCATCGTTCCTTAATGAAATCCAATTTAAATTGAAGTTTACGATACCTTTAAAAACCAAATCGACATTACCACACATTAAACATTTCCTCAGTTACTCCATAAATTACCCATCGGTGCTTGTGGTTGCTGTGATCTCATATTCAAATTACCGAATTGCTGTGGTAGATTTTGATTAAAAAACGGATTAGGTTGTTGACCAGTTGGATTTGGCGATTGGAATTGTTGAGGTGGGTTAAACGAAGGAAAGTTCTGTTGCTGCGGCTGCTGCTGTTGCGGATAACCTCCAAACGTGTTATTCATAAACTGATTTCCAGGCGGATGATTGGAATTCGGAGTAAAATGCTGGAATAAAATTCATTATAAATACTTTAAACTTAGAAATTAAACGGTTTATTATACCTGTACTTGATTTTGTGGCGCTCCTTGAGGATACTGTTGCTTAAACCAATTCTGTTGTTGATGCTGCTGCTGTTGCCCTTGTTGTTGAGGCCACTGACCAGGTATTTGATTCAATCCACTTCCGTTTTGCATTGGAAAACCGGATGTTTGAAAGTTAGATGAGCTTCCAAATCCTTGGAATACGCCTTGAGGACCCGGTTGCTAATGAAAATTAAAAAAAATTGTTGCAAATTTACTTTTTCAATTATAAAAATTATATTTACCTGTGGAAATTGATTAAAATTATTACCGCCCGGTCCATTACCATACAACGCCATAATACTATCTTTGTCTAATTTGACTTTTTCTTTTTCCGTGGGTAATACTTGGTTGAAAAAGCTTTCTTCTTCCTTTTTAACGGAATCTACGACGGATTCCTGTTTTTCCTGCTGGACCGTCGGTGTTGGAGCCGATACGAAATTGCTAAAACTATCCTCGGGATTTTGTAGACCTAAATTTTCAATAAAAAATACAATTTTTATATGTATAATATCGTAGAAACGACAAAGAAAGCTCACCTATAATTTAGAATGGCTTGAAACATGCACACAGAAATTTTTTGAAAATGAATGTCACACAATGACACAACAAACAATTTTATTTTAAAATTTATTATTAAGATGACTTGATTTCCTAAAAATTGAATGCCATGGAAACGAATCTAAAGGGTCTTCAATAAATTTGTTTATTGCTTCATTTCTTATTTAATTTTTGTCAAAATTGATAAACATAATCGGAAATGGTGGGGTTTTCGTATATAATCAACAACTGAAATGACCTTTAAATAGATTTCCTCACAGATAATGAAATTCTTGTTAAAAAATGATAAATACTTTTTATAGTAATTCCACTGACCCAAATAATGAAAAGATCTTATCACAAAATGGATAACAAGTAAAAATAAACTTAAAGTGATCTACAAACTGATTAGAAAATATTAGAACCTATAGAGGAGACTTACCTAATAAATCACTGTCTTTTTTCTCTTTCTTTTCTTGTTTGTTAGTATTTTCTACACTATTCACAGCCCTGGCAGGCTTGGGGCTAGGATTCGTAGGTTTAGGTAACTGGGGTACTTCTACTGTACCAATAGGTTTATTTTCAACGATAGTTTTCTTTTTACGTTTATTCCTTTCAATTTCCTCATCTATTTCCTTTTCCCAATTCACTTTTGGTAATGGGGGTGCTACCCATTCACGTGCTATGTATTTTTTGTGTTCATATTTTGCTCTAATGAAAGACTCTAAACTAGAATCACTTTGGGGACGTCTGAAATTATCTGGAAGGTTCGCTTCATATACTGCTCTAGCTCTAAAAAAATCACATCGGGAATAAAATATTGATTTTATAATTTTTATCGTACCTGGAATTTCCCATTTGTTGTAATGAAACCACTTGTTCTGGAGTCCATGAATCTAAATTGACGGATTTTACTTTTGAAATATGTACCCCTAAATTTCGGTGAATTCCCGCACATCTTATGCATAAGAAGACTCCTATATTCCATGAGGCCCATCTCGGTCCTAAAATACAAAAACTGTTTAGTCTTCAAAAAATTTCCTATATTTCATTATAAACATAATTTATATAAAAACGGAAAAATCCTGTAGGCCTCCCAAGTAATAGATATTATATTATTTTCATTGATAGTAGTTCATTAGTCATCACAATGTCTCTTTTAACAATAAATATTTCAGCTAATCGTTACTGATAACACTCAGTTATTTGATACTATAAAAATTAATGATTAAAAAATATTAAAATTACCTTTAGAGTCACAATCCACACAGTATTTATTATCTTCATCTCTTAATAGAGTATTTAAAACTGACTGGCATTTATCTTGCAATTGCTTAACTTTGTCTTTTTCTGTCTTTAAACTCATTTTTCTATTTAATTATTTATAAACACATAAAAAAGTTCATAAATGACAACAATTCAGGGGTGGTTGCCATTCACTAAACGTCACTGTTGAAAATGCGCATGTGTCATCATTTCGATTTCATTCTTATGGAAGGGGAAGGAATTTCCAAGATTCTAATCACACAAGTCCGAAATCACAAGGAAAGAAGAAGAGTTTGACATTTGACCTAGTAATTTCTCAGATTATGTAAATAGGGATTGTCAATAGACGGAACTAATTAACATATCAAATTTTACAAAATACGAGTTAATTCTTCACAGTGAAATTTAGTTCAAAAATTATAATCACAAATCAAACTGTACAGTAAGTACAAAGTATAGTTCAAATAACACAAGTTCGAAATCACAAAGAAAGAAGAAGAGTTTGACATTTGACTTAGTAATTTGTCAGGATTGTGTAAAAAAATTATTTGTTTATAAATTTTAAACAAAAATAACAATAACTTATGGTGCTGGGTTTATGAAACCATATAAAAATGAATCCCTTGACGTAAGTTTTTAACCTTGATATTATTTAAAAAATCTATTTCATACTTATTTTGTAGTAATATGAAAAATGTCTTGAAGTTGAGCGAAAATGAATTGGCTACGAAAAACAAGACATCATGGCATGATCAATATAAGGACAGTGCTTGGATATTCGTAGGGGGCTTACCATACGACTTAACAGAAGGAGATATTGTTTGTGTATTCTCACAGTAAGTATCTTTTAATTTTTGATTCAAACATTGTTAGCAACATGTTTTTTTTTTAGATACGGTGAAGTAGTAAATATCAATCTTGTACGGGATAAAGATACAGGAAAGTCTAAAGGATTCTGCTTTATTTGTTATGAGGATCAAAGGTCAACGATATTGGCGGTGGATAATTTAAATGGAATAAAAGTTTTGAATAGAACTATACGAGTAGATCATGTATCAGACTACAAAGTTCCAAAAGAAGGTAAAAAAACTGATGACGAAACTAAACAACTATATGCTGAAGGTTGTGCTCCTAAACTTATTACACCACAAGTTAATAGAAGCCCTCCCAGAGACTTTAGGGAGACAATAGCTGATCAAATTGAGGCAGATATTAAATTACCTCGACGATTACCTATTTATCCAATAAAAAAGGAAAATGAGGAAGTTCAAGCGGAAAATGAAGTGGAATCTGTTGGTGCACCGGAAAAGAAGAAAAAGAAATCAAATAAGAAAAGTAGAAGTAATAGCAGTAGTTCTGATGAGGAGAGATCAAAAAAACACAAACGTAAAAAAAGAAAAAAGGATAAGAGATAATAAGCAATAAATAATTTTCAATTATTTTACTTTTATTTATGTACTTTTCCTCAATACTATTCATACTGTAATTATAAGAAAACCTAGAAATTGGTGTAGTTATAATTTTGGCACTCCCTAAACATTCCCCGTTCTTTGAAAATACCGCGTATTGTCCATTAGTTAATGCTCTTGTTTCTTCAACAAGTTTCACTATCAAACCATTTTTTGTTTTACAAATTTGGCACTTCTTCCAATACTCTGTATGTTGAAATTTAAAATTACATTCTAAAATGAAGTGCGATTGTAATTCCAGCGGTTCTGAGTGAATCCAGTAAGGCCTTTCAGTGAAAAATAAGTCACTTATAAGAATGGGGTGGTTAGTACCGGAAGCTACATATATTATATTATTTTCGACGTCTTTTCTTCCAATAAAGTAAGCTACAGGAACACCAGAAATTCTTGTTCTCTGCCCCAAAGTCCATTTATGTATACCTTGGTGTCGTCCAACAACTTTTCCCGTGTCTATGTCTATAAAATCACCAGATTTATCTGTAACATACTAAACGAATTATCAGTTTTTAAATAATTAACTCAATATGCTCATAAACTTACTTCTTTGATAAAATCTTTGAAGTTTCTTGATCCTATAAAACAAATCCCCATACTTTCATGTTTTAAAGCGATCCTTTCTAAACCGTTTTCAACTGCCATGTGTTTCACTTCAAATTTTGATAACTCTCCCAATGGAAACATTGTTTTTCTTAACATTTCTTGTCTCACCTGGCAAAGGAAAAACGTTTGATCCTTTTTCCTGTCTTTTGCCAACAAAAGCTTAACAGCTACAAATGGAAACTAATAAATGTACAAATATCAAATATTTACTTATATTTTACCATTATGTGGGTCATATTTTTCGAGAAATCGTCCAAAACTACTATTGGCGTAGTGACCTGTTGCGATTGCATCACATCCTAATGCATCAATCGCATATTTGTAAAAATAATTGAATTTTATATTTCTGTTGCATAGAATATCTGGATTTGGTGTATAGCCTGATTCATATTCTTTAATTAATTCACTGGAAATTATAGACGTAAAATAAATACTAGATACTGTTTTTTTTTATTTTACCAAAATACTTCATTCCAATATTGCTTTACGAAATTCACATGGTGCAGCTTTATCCCCAACTTATTACAAACAATTTGGGCATCTTTAAAATCTTCTTCGCTGCTACAAACTCCCCTTTCGTCTCTAACATCCCAATTTTGCATAAAAACACCCTGTATATTGAATCCTAAAAATATTTCGGTTAAATTATTATTTTTTCAAATAAATTAAAGTACCTTTTCTTTTTAAAATAAAAGCGGCTATTGCACTATCCACACCACCTGAAATACCTACCGCAACTTTTTTAAACATTTTTCATTTTTAAATTATCAAAATTTAATCCTAGATATGCTTCTTTAATTATATATCTTTTGTAGATAATTTACCCATTTTAAATTAGCTGGGTTGGCTATTTAAATATAACCTTGAAATCAGAATATGACATTTGACAGCTACATGAGAATTTTTTGTAGTGGTATTGGTGTCGTATTACCGCGCTTATTTTTTATGTTTATACTCTCATTTTATTTAAACAATTTGTAAATACATTGCAACAATGGGAGTAAGTTAAATAATATGTTTATTTGTGCATATAAATAATAGATAATAGAGTCCATTTAAATATAACCTTGAAATCAGAATATGACATTTGACAGCTACATGAGAATTTTTTGTAGTGGTATTGGTGTCGTATTACCGCGCTTATTTTTTATGTTTATACTCTCATTTTATTTAAACAATTTGTAAATACATTGCAACAATGGGAGTAAGTTAAATAATATGTTTATTTGTGCATATAAATAATTTTAACTTTTGTAGAGAAAAACAGCTGCTAGTACTGCTAAAAGTAAAGAAAAACGTATGCAACGAAAGGAGGAACAGAATCGAATAAGTCAGGCTATGGCCATTGTTGCTCAGGCCAATAAATTAGAAGATCCACTACAAGCTTTCCCAGTATTTAGCAAATTTAACAAGAATGGCTTAGAAGTAGACTTATTTACGAAGAGATCTGTAAACTTGGATCAGTCCACAAAAGAGTGGGCTTTTAACTTGACTAAGAAAAATATGCAGCTAAAGTAAGTTTTGTAAATTTGTTTTTTTTTGCTTAATTTAATGATAATGATTTTAGGTATGAACAATGTTCATGGGGTTGGTGTGATTCTAAAAAGCGTGAAGAGTTGATAGACGAAGCTGCATGGTATCTTGTAGCAAAAGCTGCAGATGGAACTTTCCTTGGTTTTTCTCATTTTAGGTTTGATTTAGATGAAGGTCAGGAAGTACTGTATTGGTAAGCTTTTTCATATAATTCGGAAGTGATTACCAACATTAAATGCTCGATATTTTTAGTTATGAGTTACAGTTGGATCCGTCTTATCAAAGAAAAGGTTTAGGCAAATTTATGATGCAAGTGCTGGAACTTATAGCTTTTAAAAATAGTATGAAGAAAGTGATTCTTACGGTTTTAAAAAATAATCAGTTTTCCAAGTTCTTTAAAGCGCTTAACTATGAATTGGACGAATCATCCCCTGTAGATGATGAAGAGGAAACTTATCCATATGAAATTCTTAGCAAAGTGAATAAACGACTATTACCACATCAGTCTCCGATGAGGGTTAATTCAAATCATTGTTGTACGGGACACGATCATCATCATCACCACTGATTATTATAGATCTCAGAACGTTGCATTTTAAATTCATTTTATACAATTGTAATTTGTAGAAAGTAAACATATTTTTAACTTACCGATTTTTATTATAATAGGAAAAATTCCAAACAAAAATTACGATAGGTATTAATGTTTATTTACAACTAAATTTACTGTTCAAGATAATACAATTCACAACGGTCCGCCGTTATTAATAATTGCAATTTCTTGTTCATCAATGGATTTTCGTTTAAACCTAGCCGGTAATTCAAAGTCCCACATTTCTACCTGCTTTTGTTGAGGAATTCCTTGGTCCTGTTTCGCTGCCATTGTGGGTTGAGATTGTTCGAGTTTAGAAGCTCCATACCTAAATTTAATCAGTCTATGTGACAATTTGGGTGTAAATGACACCGATCTTCTTGCTACGTACGTTAACATATTAATTTTCCTTCTAATTATCGTATTTAATTATGTCACAATTAATTCCCTAAAAAATAATTGTCAATATTTCTTCTTTTTTTAAAGTACTTCAGCCACACAATTTTTAAAATGCTACACCTAGTGATGAGCGATGTCATGATTTTTTAATATCAGTAATTTTAAAACGTGACTTGATCACTACATTTGACACTGTCCAAAAAAGTATAGACAATAAATAAAGTATTTTGGCATTATCAATATTTCGGTCCTTTTCACGGTTTCATAAATAGATCGTTTTCGCTGGCTGTTATTACGTCACGCTTTAGATTTGTTTATAGGAAGTGTGACTGACAGTGATTTGTTCGTATCAGTGAAAAAGTAACAGTTTGTGAAATGTCGCTCATCACTAGCTACACCTAACTGAATAAAAGAAGAAACCTTACGAAATTAACCTAAAAAAAATTTAATCTAAACAATTTTTTCTTTTCAAATTAAATAAAAATGGAAACAGAGGAACATTTATTATCTTTAAAAGGTATACATTAGGTTTGTTTTTATCACATTGTTGATTAATTTTTATTTTTTAGTTATGAGGTTAACAAGACCTACTTTAGCAAGTCCGTTTCCAATTACTTGTGACAGTAAAGATTTACCAGGAAATTTATTAAATAATGCACTACAACAAGATCCCACTTCAGTAGAAGGTACTGAAACATTGTGTTCAGGACAGTTTTTATTGCTACCTCAAACCCCCGTAAATATATACTTGGGAGAAACTTTTTCTAGTTATATTTGTGTATATAGTGAAGATAATAAGCCCGTTAACAATATTTCTGTAAAGGTAAATATAAAAGAGTGTTTTTCTATTAAAATAATAAAGTAAATTATGAAATTAGGTTGATTTACAAACAAGTGTTCAAAGGATATCTCTATCTTCTAACCCACCAACTCTTCAACTTCCCCCTGATAAAACTGTCGATATTGTTATACATCATGAAGTTAAAGAAATCGGAACACACATGTAAGTTCACGACATCTATTTTAAATAACATTTTAATGTAATATTATGTATATTTAGATTAATATGCGAAGTAACATATCAATCGGCTACTGGAGCTCCCATGGCTTTTAGGAAGTTTTTTAAAATAATGGTCTTGAAGCCATTAGATGTCAAAACAAAATTATATAATGCTGAAAACGATGATGTATATTTAGAGGCTCAAGTACAAAATATTACAGCTGGTCCTATTTGTTTAGAAAAAGTTGCATTGGATGCATCACATTTATTTAACGGTTGGTAAAGTTAAATTTTATTTGAATATATTTTTATTGAAGTACTTCTTTTAGTTATGTCACTAAATTCAGATACAAAAGGTAGCAGCATTTTTGGTAAAGTGACGATGCTTAAACCACAAGGTATTTGTCAATTTCTATATTGTTTAACTCCAAATGAAAAATTAGCTTCGGATTTAAGATTGTTAAGTGGGGCTACTAATATCGGTAAATTGGATATAGTTTGGAGGTCTAATCTAGGAGAAAAAGGAAGGCTACAAACTAGCCAATTACAAAGAATGGTAAGACTTCTAATGAATTGTAACAGTGTTTATTTATATTTGTTTTAGAGTCCCGAGTATGGTGATATACGTATGACCATAATAGAACTGCCAAATTTTGTTGTTCTAGAAAAATTATTCACGTTTAAATGTAAACTTATTAATAATTGGTAAGTTTATTTTAAAATATTGGAAGTATTTTTTATTTTTTTTTATTTTAGTGAAAGAACGGTAGATCTAATGATTTATTTAGAAAATATTGAAGGTATTGCTTGGTGTGACATTTCTGGTCGAAAGTTGGAACCTTTACTTCCTCTGTCACATACCATTTTAGAATTTAAATGTATACCTTTATTGCCGGGATTAAGAACAATATCTGGGATTAAATTACTCGATACATTCCTTAAAAGGACTTATACTTACGATGAATTAGGTCAAATATTTGTTATCGTTGAAGATGGAATAGATAATACTGAAAAGGCTACTATTAATTAAGAAAAATGTCACTGTTCTAAATTATTCTTATTCAGTTGAAAACTGTTTAAAATCTCTTAAATATGTTCACAGCATTCATGTTAAATTTATTTAATTATATACAAAGAACTCTATGTAACGGATATAGAAACACCTTATGTAAAAAAAATATTTATTGTACAAAAATAAAATTTATAAAGTTAAAACAGTGTATTTATGTGAAACATCTTTCCGCTCGGTTCCCTGCAATTTGTGGTAGTGATTTCGGGAAGTGTGTGACAGGAACCCAGTGAAGCGCGCGCTATTTGATTTGACCAATGATCGCGAGCGGTGGTAAATTTCGCCGTCAGAAGGTAGCAACAAATTTACCCAGAGGTCGGTAAGGTCAGCCAAGCTACAGTGTTGTGTATAAAGTTTGTTGTTATATGATTATATGAGCTAATATGAGGAAATGACAGCCTATTCCACCTGTCTTGAAAAGAAGTACCTTCTTGCTGTAACTCTAACTAGATGCTCCTTTCCGGGATACTTTTTGCTAGCTGACAAAAAATGTTCATGTTCATCACCCCGTTAAAATTTTTCCGTATTACGATTAAACAAGAAAAGAAAAGTGTTCAAAGAATAATACAATGTTACAAAAAAAAACTGATATTTATTGAACAAAAAATAATATTTATAAAGGTAAGATTGTATCACAGCTTTGATCCAGAAATAAAACGCTAAAGATGTCATTGTAAAAATCTGGATAATAGTCACAGGCTCTTGCACAATCTGGAGTAAAATTAACTTCCAAAATTTTTGGTTGAATTGTTTTGTTAAACGGTTCCAGCATCAGATCAACAGCGTACAATGCTCTGGATTGAGGACTGTGCGCTATTCCACAAGGGGGTTGTTCCATAGTGGCACACTCAAATACTTCTTTTAACATTTTAAATATAGATTTTTCCACTTTTTCCCAATCTTGTTTTGGATACTGAATTTTCCAATTTGATATAAAATCATCGCATTTCATGTGCTTTAATTGTACATTTTCAGTGTAATTCATAACTGTAAAGTGTTTTTCGTAATCATCAAAATTGTCCATCTTGAATGGTTTATTTGCAAATCGTAGGAAAAAGTTTTTGTAAACGAAACATTGAAGTGGTTGCACACTTTTTAAGAGTACTATGTATCTGATGTCAAATTTAACCGAACCTTGACATTCAGGTCTATAAAACAACAAAGGATGCAAATATTTTTGAATTATTTTAGGACCTGTTTGAGAAACTTTTAAAATGTAATTTAAATTATCCGTTATATGCATATCTAAACTCCTAGCAAGATTGTAGGGTTTAACTATCCAATAATATTGCACATCCTCTTCCTCTCTTTTTTGATAATAACTCACAAAGTTTGGAAGTTCTGTGACTAAATTATATGTTAGAGGAAGCCAGTTTTGATCACTTTTCCTTCTACAAGTTATACATAACAAATCTTTAACTGTCAATACAAATTCAAACGGAAATTGGTTTACAAACTTATGAGGAGTTGAACTTAATGTATTAAAATCTTTAAAATGCTTTGTATACCACAAAATATCAGCTTCAGATTCATTTTCTACTATTTGGAACCTGTTGTTGTTAAGATGTGAGTTCACTAAGCTATACTGGGAATACACTTTTAGAACATCACTGGTATTTTTCTTATTTTGTAAATTAAGTAAATTCGGTAAACTTTCTTCAATGTGCCCGCTGAGAAAATATTCTTTAGTAGGCATGGGAGGAGTAAAGCTAAAATCTGCAAACGATTTAGATATCCATGGTAATAAAAGAACGTCTCTTGCGTTAGGATCTTTTACACCTTCAACAAAATCTCTGCATATTATTTCATTTTCTTCGATATCAGTTATAGGAAATAATAATGAATAAGCTACTTTTTCATTAACATATACAAATGGTTCCATCCTGCAATTTGGTTTATTACTGTGAGTTACTGCTATTCCCACTTCATCCATTATGTACCAAATTGGCAAACTATGTTCCACATCAACATTGACAAGTGAGTAATGATTATTAATTTTCCACATATGATTAAACAACTTTTCGACTAATTCACGTTTATTAATGCTAGTGTCGAAACCTAATACGTTACAAAGTCTTTTTCTAAGGCCAGCATGTGATGAAAGTTGACTTCTTGCATCTTTAACTCTGCAAGTCCATGCATGGTCAATAAGATAAATATGTTCAGGATCTGAACATTTTATACTTTTTTTTGCTTGGAGAATCAATCTTGACTTAGCAGCGTCATCTCCTCCATCGCTATCATCTTCAAGTTTAAATAAATCGAAAGCAGAGGAAGCATCAAATGTTACGTTCATCAATTTTATGTACAAAGTTTTCCATAGGTGTTCTGGAACTCCCGAGGACACTAATTGATTTTTGTGAACTTTCACAAAATCTTCCATTTTTTAAATGTGGATTTATATATATTTTTAAATACCTTCAAAAATATTTAAATGTTAGCCATGTGTATAAGTCTTCTAGTTTTATTAAATGTCATGGTCTTGTTAGGGTGAAGTAGTAACCAAACTCTGACAGCCACGGACTAATTTACATGAAAATTGGGTGGTAGCTGAACATGTTAAAAGACCGAAGTAATCTATAAATACGAAGATTGAGACCTAGCTGAACATGTGAAGAGGCCATGAACTAATTTATATGAAAATTGGGTGGTAGCTGAACATGTTAAAGGGCCAGTAACCAAACGCCGACAAGGCCATAAGTTACGAAGATTGGATTCTAGTTATCAATGTAGAGGCCAATATTATTGACATACTTTTTGAAATTCTAACAATTTTAATACAATAAAAATACATAAACAATAGATGACGCAAGAAATGAAAAAACAAATCATTTGTAAAATCGTATATTTAAAAAAGAAGTGCATGTCTTAACAGTGATTTGATAGTAAGCAGATATTATTATTATATAATTAAATACAAACTTTGAATAGTTTTCGAGATATCAATTATGAGATTGAGCAAGACACTGTGAAATCGTTTAGAATGTACCTAACAGTGTAAAATTTAAAATATCCTTTTCCCATTTCAAGAAAAATCATCCTTTCAGCTGTTTATACACCAGCATAATCAAAGTCAGTGTTAGGCAGGACTTTTAACGGTGTATTTCTAGTGACAAGTTTCGGAGTAGCACAAATCCTTTTAGGAGTTCCTTTAATAGGTAAATTTCTTTTAATATGTGGCACAGGCGTATGGCCCCCATTAGATACAGCGTTATTTTCTTTATTAAAAACCGAAAACTGTCTGTTTTCGTAGTTGTAGCATTTCTGTTTAACAAACATTCGTTTCGGTGTAACATTCCCACTACGCCTCACCACTCTTCGTTCTTTCCTTAAAGACGAATGTCTGGAAAAACTTTTATCCGAGACACTAGGAGAAGATTCGGTTTTTCTGGAATTATCCTCTGAAGTATTCGAAGATAAAGTGATGTGAGCGTAGCTATTGAAAGAAGGGGAACTACTGATGTTGGTGCTTATTGAGATTTTGTTTGTTGTGGGGGAAGATATGCTTCTTGATAGCGTTTTATTTGGTTGTTGTAGGGAATTATTTCTTATTAATTCACGGGATCTTCTTCGGATAGTACCGATTTTTCTTGCACTCGGTGATCTTATCATTTTTTGGTCACAATTTCTTATTCTTAATTCTCTACTGAGTCTCTTTGCTAATTGATCGGTTCCTGGGCTGAGCGGTTCGCTTTTTCCGAGCGTTTTTTCGTACTTCGTTTGGATATCTTGTATAATATTAACTTCGTGTTTTACTACTGTCGAACTAACCGTTTCCAGCTCCAAGCTTAATCGTTTTTCTATGGCGGTTACTCGGTTTTTTATTGCTTCGTATTCTACTTTCGGTACTCGAACGTAATTCTCTTGGGACGAGTTTAAACTGTCTTCACGGGATTTGTAAAGATAAGAATTTCGCTTTTTTCTCTTCATACTTGCTACTGATGTTATGGCAGACCAACGTCGTTGAAGAAGAGCTTTTTTATTTGGTTCTGGCTCGGTTTTCGGTTTTAAAAATTTAGTCTCTTGGGAACTGAAAAAAAAATAGATTTAATATCTTAGCTAGTCTCTACGACTAATTGAAACTTATAATAACTTACTTACCTTTTTTTAGCAACGTTTAATGAAGGAGTTAAAAGTAAATCCGGAGTAACTGTATTAACACATTGGATATCATCAGTTTTATTACTAACAATTTTTTTTAGTCCGTTAAAGATCCCTGGAAAAAAATTATTTTAAGATAAAACTTTTTAAATAATGCTTGGATTCAATTTAAACTTTGTATATTACATTCAAAAGGGACATATTGGGGGGGGCTACTTAAACTAGATAGTTAATTTACTTGTTAGAGATCCACTACGTCGTCTTTTAACTTTGGTTTTAGCCACCGCTAGTTCTCCTGGTTGTAAATTTCCAACTTGTTCAAGAATAAAATCGGGAATCAAACCTATTTTATTTGAATTATCAATCATTATCTACAAATAATCAATTATTATTTAAATTTATATTAAACTATTTAAAACAAACGTACTTTTATGATTTCACATGTCTTTTTAACCATTAGTTGATTTTTTGGTGGCATTTTTTCATTCAAAGGAAATATATTCGGTGAAATTAAAAGAGCTAAATTGTAGGAATTCATTTTGTTGCTTTTGGCGTGAAGTGCAATATCATTAAAAAACTAAAACAAAAATTACAATAGAAACTATAATATTATTATGTTCAGTAGTAAAATCTCACCTGCATAAGAAAAGTAAGTACATTTAGATGTTCCGTTGGTATCAAAAGACATGCTAATAAAATGGCTTCGGCTTTTTTTTCTATTATAGAACATCTTAAAAAACATTCATGAAAAGAAAACGGAATTAAAGGTTCAGGTAATTCTCTTAGAAAACATTTTAGCACCACAGCCACATCTATTACATGGTGATCTATACCCAACATGCAACCTCTGTCAAGTAATAACTAAAAGGGAAAATTAAATTATAAAAAAATTCAATATATAACGGTTTTCTACTCACTTTAATTTCATTCTGTCTAGATCTGGAACCTTCTTTTCTAAATATACCTTCAGTTTCTACATTCGATAATATAAATGAACACATTTCATACAGCCTTTTAGGTATAACCAGTTGCTGGCCATTTCTAAGAGTAACAGTCTCATTTTCGAGATTCACAAGTGGAACTTTAAAAAGTTTTTTGGTTTTTATCGTCTGTAAACGTTAAGAGTGATGGATAAATTATTGTTATGAATGGAAAATGAAACGTTTTACCTGTGTAGACGGTCTGGAGAATTTTATTCGCTGTTTAACATCTAATTTTCGTAAATTTTTTATCGCTATATTTCTAATTTCCTCTTTTTTGTTAACATCGTTGATAAACATTTTCGAAAACCAAAACCATCACAAATCACCACACCTGACAATGACATTGACAGTTGACACTAATGACAGTTGACGTGATCTTGTAATTTAAGGCCTTTTCCTTATATAACTTTACTTAATCCACTAAACCGTCCATAAAAAATTAATAATAATATACAGTTTAATCCAACTAATTATTAATCCATACACTACTTTAATATTAATTTTTATATTTTAAACAGATTTGAAAATAAATAATGGCGATATCTCCAGGCGACGTTGTCTATTCGACCAATAATTACCAAGAATTAAAGAATATATTTAACATTACTTTTTAAATAAAAAAAAAACAGATGTATTCATTTTGATTGTAAACAAACATATTATTTCAATAAGATTATATTTTCTTTATTTTTTAAACCACCGTTTTCCGGTGTATTTATTTCATGAATAATTCATAACACATAATAATGATGAGATGAGAAGCGTGGCAACAATGACAAATAGTAATGTAATGGCTAATGGCGTAAAGTATGAGGTACAAACGTAAATAATTTCGGGATATAATTTGATTTTTCATTAATTTTATTATTGTTTTAATTGTGAATAAGCTTTATGAAAGGTTTTAACGAATAGTAGTGTACGAATAGTTGTTAATGTTACAGATATGTCTAAAAATAAGATAGTGAGATCTTGTGACACAAAAATTGAAGTAAAAAGTAAAGTAAGTGAATTTTCCTTTATTTTTGAACGTATATTTATGCCCAATTATAAACCACTTTGTACGTTTAATCACTTTTTGCTCGAAGTAACACCCAATTTTCTCTTGAGTAGTTGTAAAACCTTATTTAACCAAAAGTTTTAATCAGGTAGCAAAAGAATGAATCATTTGATAACGTAGGAATACATTGTTAATTAGTGTTTGTTTATAAAGCTGTACATAGTTTATTGTCTACCAATAACGCGTTTTAACATTTCGACTAAGTGATTATTAACTATATTTCTTGATACTTAATGTATTGAAAGTAACAAATTCTCAATATTTTAGGAATACAAGTATTCATATTAATTAAATCTATATTTGTTTTAAGCCATTAAAGTGAAATTCTCTTAATTAATTAATGCAATTAATTAGTAGAAGCAATAAAAATACTTTTAACTTTCTTAAATTTATCTATATACAGGGTAATTGTGGATATTATCATTTATTTTGATTGAGTACACTCGACATTAGTAGCTGATTTGACTATAACTTCATTAGTCAGTACCTGTCATTCTTGACGTTTTCGTAATTTTTCTCGTTTTATTTAGTTTGATGCAGAATTCAGAAGATTTAATGTGGAACGAAATTCCCAAGTAAAATTCGAAGACTTTAGATCGCTTATTGAACGCTTACACGGCTTGAAAGAAACGCCATTTTTAGTATCTTATATAGATCCTAGCGATCAAGATTTGCTTCCTATAAACAATGATGATAATTTAAGGAGAGCTCTATTTAACGCCAAGCCATTGCTCAGAGTAATTATACAAAGAAAAGGTAAACGAATTGAAACATTTTAAATTTTGATTTATTTTCAATCGAATCGATTTTCAGGAAATAGCTTAGAAGAACTGAACGGTTATGGTACACTTAAACCTAGAAATTTAATTTCTACTATACTAGGAGGAACCCCGGCTAAAACAAAAACTCTTCCAATTTCGAATCCCCACGATTTTAGGCAAGTTTCAGCTATTATTGATGTAGATATTGTACCAGAAACATGCAGAAGGGTTAGATTACTAAAACACGGATCTGACAAACCGTTGGGGTTTTACATAAGAGATGGTACAAGTGTAAAAGTTACACAAAACGGTCTTGAAAAGATCCCTGGAATATTCATCTCACGATTAGTGCCTGGGGGTTTAGCAGAATCCACTGGACTCCTGGCCGTTAATGATGAAGTTCTGGAAGTTAACGGTATAGAAGTTGCTGGTAAGACGTTGGACCAAGTAACTGATATGATGGTAGCGAATAGTTCAAATTTAATAATAACCGTCAAACCAGCAAATCAGAGAACTTTGGGACCTCCAAGAAGAGGAAGTTTCGGTAGAAGTTCACATATGTCTAGTGGTTCGCATCAATCTAATACAACAGCCGGTTCGGATCCGGAAGATAAGTATGATCAAGATGAAATTGTGGATCTTACGGTCGGAATAACCATAGAAGAAAATCAATCGAAAGAAGATGGGATTCTTCACCTATGAGACGAAAAGAAGAATTTGTACATTCCAATATAACCGGCAATTATATCTTAATTGGTAAGGAATATTTAAGACTTGGTATTTTTGTAACAGTATTTATAAAGCATCCGTCCCTTATGTGCCTCTCTCGTGTACAGGGTGTCTTAAGAAAAAAGGGGGAATCATATTGAAGATTTTAAAACCGCTTGATCATTTAAAATACCTTGATTTTTCCATAAAATTTTTGTTATACAGGGTGTTTTAAGAAATAAAATAAGTAGAACAGTGAAAACTAAGTGAGGTTTTGCTTGTTAAAAGATTGTTTTAATTGTTCTTGCAACGTAACAACTTTTTCTAAAAACCCCGTGTACAAAATAAGAATTCCATTATTGAATTTTTTCCAAAATCAAAATTCTGTGACCGTATTAAAAATTTTTAGCAGCAGACTCGAATAAGACGATTATAAACTAATAAATTTGCTGCTGGGAACCTATTTTATTTATATTTTTAGTATTTCCATGGGAAACCCCCTAAAATTGTTTTTAAAATGTTAGCTTTATCCGATTCAAATGAGTATTATTTAAAATTGAATACAGGGCGAACATAAATATAATTAATGTACAAGTATTAGGGTTCGGACCACCTTTTATCTGTCACTTGTCATCCACACCTTAACTATGCTTCCACCAGTAGATATAGCATTGGTAAGATGTGTTCAAGGCTGATCTTAACACCAACACTTGTACATCCATTACAATTAATTCAGATGTAGTTTATGTGATTTATCTCGACATAAACGAGTAAAGACTATTAAGAAGGTAATAGCCTGAAAGAAAAAAGTGTGGCGAAAGAGTTATTACATAAAATACATCTGTAACTCGCATTATCACCCTGTACGTTTATGAAATTGCAATTTTAATCTTGTGACGTCAACGAAATTTTAATTTATTACATGAATTTTATCTGAACGTGCCTTTTTGAAAAAACGCTGCATTAGAGTTAAAGATGTCACAATAGAGCTGTTAGCTGTCATTCGATGTATGAATGAGAAGTACAATTTTGTAAAATATTTTTAACCTCAAGATGCTTAAGAAAATTTCGAGGGAATATTTAACAATCTCAATATAAACCTGTTTTTGTATCGGTTCGATATAGTGAAATCATAAAATTTCTTATTGATTTTAACATATCAAACCTAGAATACTCATGATATTTGGCCCTAGAACCTTAATTTTTTTAAATATATATATTAAGTTTAGTTAGTATTTTATATAATTGTTATATATTATGAGGAGAGTGTGTTGTTGAGCGTGTAAATTTTATGAAAAAAAATGTTCGAAATTGAAAGCAGGGTAAGCGAATCCAACAGTATATGCAACTAATATTTAGGAAAATTAATGTGTGATGTCAAAAATATTCAAAAATTGAAATCATTTCTACTTACACTCGTATATTTTGGAGCAGATTCTTAGTCTCGATATATCTTGGCTTGTTTTACAGTATTTTTGACATAGACATTTTTGATTCTGTGAACTATTTTGTACTTAATTAGATTACTTACTTTTTTTTGTCGCAGCTCGTCTGTTTTAAGGACTATTACATTTTTTGTATCTTTATTATATTTATATTCATTGCTATTGCTATTTATTATATTTTTCACAATTATATGAAATCAATTGTTTAGAATTACCTTATTGTATATTTAATCCGAGGCAGTATATTGTGCTGCACATTCCAAATAAAAGAAACTTTATTTTTATGTTATGTTTAAATATTTCAACCTAAATCAAATCAAACTTTTTCATAACCTAAATATTTACATTTATTTTTAGCGAGTTACTGGTTATAACCCTGGTGACAACTTGCGTCTAGCCGGAGCGATTAATTTTGAATCCCGCAGGCACGCATGCGCATTTCATTTCAGTTTGCCTCGTTAATTTATCGAGAAGGGCAAGAAGCTATACAAAAGGAAAGTGTGAATGGAATGGTTATTTTTCCTTTCCCTTTCAAAAAAATCTACCATTGATCTGTTTTAACCAAGAAAAATTATGATACTTATTGGAAACAAAAACAAGTACCAGTTTCTCACTATTCTAACCTAAAAATTAAAAATGACAAGACGAGGCACACTGATCATG
Source organism: Lochmaea crataegi (assembly GCA_947563755.1). Taxonomy (NCBI): domain Eukaryota; kingdom Metazoa; phylum Arthropoda; class Insecta; order Coleoptera; family Chrysomelidae; genus Lochmaea; species Lochmaea crataegi. Next base: position 1,965,471 of record OX387428.1, read on the forward strand.
AAATGCGCCTGCGTGCCTGCGGGTTCCAAAATTAAATGCTCTGGCTAGACGCAAATCTGGTGACAGGCTATTCGCTTTCTAAAATAAGATATTATTCTTCATAACAAGCTAATATTTATATATCCACACAGAGAAATCACAAACTTTTTATTATCAGTAAATTCGCCAAAAATCGCCTACAGGATAAGTTTTGTGAAATGACAATTAGATGGCGCGTTAGTAAAATTATGTTGTCAAAATGGTGCCGGTTAAAAAAGTTTACGGTGTATCGGTAGTTTGTTCAAAAAAATTCAAATGTTCGTCCATTTCTATCGGGGAAAATAATTCAGCATTGACTCGATTGCGGTAATGGACATGGTCTTCCCCGTGTTCATTGAGTTTTCCAGGACTTGCTATGGCTTGTCCAAGATTTCAACTCTCTGTGCATTGCCCTGCGGCATAGGAGGGTGATGGGTTGAGCGTCCCCAGGTTGCGGATAGAGGAGGCCAGGGACGTCATGCAAATGAAAGAACTAGTCTATTGGTGAATAAGGAGGGATGAGGGCTATAAACGCCCAATATTGCTAACCGAATACCCAATCGCTGACAAGCTCGTGAAGCATACCGCATACCACTATAATAACCTCCCAAATCCTAAAGATAAGCGGTCGCTGAAGAGATGGATGGCCGTGGGTTATTCGGCCTCGAGACCACTAACCTCGGGGCAACTGGCGCACTCCGTGTCATTTAGCCTTGTACCTGTATAAGGAGTTCTGCAGGTACTGACCTCCTTTCTCCTATACTCGTGGGAACAAATATGGACCAAGAGAAACCAAAAATTATTACGGAGCCTATAGAGACTCCTAGTAAGAGGGATTTGGAAGATCCGGCAGCTATGGAGACAGAAGTGTCTCCAACGCAGCCAGATACTTCTGAAGCCCAAGAGAAAACCATGCCACCAGGAGACGTTATAGCGAATCCTGTGGCAAGAAAAGCTTCATATGGGAAACTTTCAGGTGTCCAGCGTAATGAGCTGAAAAAAACGAGGGAACGAGGAATGACACCAAAAATGTGATGCTGCCGACTCCCTCAACATCAAAACAGGGGGTAAACCAGCAGACAAAGGGGGTTAAGCGAACTGTGTCAGACAGGAACACTCCTGAGGAAAAGAAAGATAAGAGGGCCAAACGTACCACTGGTACCGGTATTAAAACTGGTATTAAATACAGCGTGGCCCTCAAAGGGATCAAGGCAGTTGTGGTCCCAAAAAAATTCTCAGAGACAGTTGTCTCTGAAGATCAGGTGGGGTTTATCAAAGAGAACCTAACTGACATGATCGACGAGGTGCAGAAGCCAGTCGATATATGGACGGCTACTACGGGCTAATCTGTGACAATGAGGAGTCCTTCATTATAACGAGGGACTATTTGTCACAAAAAACCAACTGGAAGCTCATCAAGAGTGATGAACTTCCAAAGCAGCAACGAGTCCTTGCCCTACTTCCTGAGACTAAAAAAGAGGATCTGAAAGTGGGGTTAAGGAGGCTCGAGAAACAGAATCCAGGGCTGAAGGTTGCTCGCTGGATGATCCTCGGTTCCAAGTCATCCGACAGGGGACTGAAAGGAGTCTCCGGATTGACGAGGAGTCCATAAAAGGACTGGTGTGGGCTCAATGGAGACCATACTGTCTATTCCAGCGGGTCAGTTTTAAAACCCTGGAAAAGTCGACCGAGGAGGAAACAGGTACTGATCGAGAATCTATACCCATCAACCTCCAAGGATCTTCAAGGTGCTACAAGGTGCCACCGCTGTCCTACAACAAAGAGTGGTAGCTGAAAACATAGACATTGTTCTAATTCAAGAACCTTGGATAAACAAAGGTAAGATACTGGGGCATAATATTAGGGGAATGGGACTGATAATGGGAACTGATCGTACTAAAATAAGAACTTGTATTTGCTATAGATCCGAATACAACTTGATGCCGACCATCAGGTGAAGCTGCCCTGCATAATTTGGTCTCAGGTCTCGAAATGATCCTGAATCATAAGGGGAAGTAGCCCTTGAAGCATTTCTAGACATCGAAGGTGCTTTTGACAACATATCGATGTCATCAATTATCAGATCCCTTAAGAAAAAGGGATTAACAGCACCACATGCACATGGATAGGATCCATGCTCGAGCATAGGACAATATCAGCACATATGCATGATAAAATATACACCGTTAGGACAACTAAAGGATGCCCTCAAGGTGGAGTACTTTCATCACTTTTGTGGAACCCTTATTGATCTGTAGGTTGAATGATCAAGGCATATGGACGCAGGGTTTTGCGGACGACATAGTGATTGTCACCAATGGGAAATTCCCGGAGGTGGTTATGAATGTCCTACAGGAAGCACTGCGAATTGTGGAGGAATGGTGCCTTAAAGAGGACATTACAGTTAATCAAAAAAAAAAACTAGTTGCTTTTACGAATAGAAGAGTTCTCCCGCAGGGTGGAGTACTGATGTTCGGAGAAGAACTAGAAATATCCAAAGAAGTTAAATATCTGGGAGTGACCTTTGATTCCAAACTGAATTGGAAGGCACACCTGGAAAAAATCACTACCAGGGCGACTAGGCTTTTCTGGTAATGCAGAAGAGTTGTGGGCAAAACCTGGGGAATGCGACCTGAGGTGGTTCACTGGCTTTATACAATGTGATAAGGCCAACGATCACCTATGGAACAATAGTCTGGTGGAGGAGGACAGAAGTGTCCTCTGCAGTTAATATATTAACTGCAATCCAAAGACCTTCTTGAATGATGATGACATGGTCTTCGTTCTTATTGAGGCCTTTTTATGCCTTTGAAAGTCGGTAAATCTATTATAAAAATATATTACTTCAGGGTCATTTGGAAATAAAACATCTAAAGTAAGATTTTTAATAATATATTTTTCCAAAATGTATATTTACACTGTTGGTATTGGCACTGTTTGAAAAATATATATTTATAAATATCTATGTACATAAATTATTAATTACATAATAAACAAAATAATACTCATAACAGTTTTTAAACAAATTCGAATTACACAAAGTTATAAGATGACTGAATAATTAATTTAAATTTATGTAAAACATATTCATACATCTAAAAAAGAAGAAGACTTGTCGTTAAAATTACTGTAATTAAAAAAAATAGACTATAATTTGAATTAAAGACTAGGCTTTTCGTAATCTCGTATTACCATATAGTTATTTCATGTTCTCGTATTTTCAAATCGTTGCTGATTTGAAACATTTAATTACTAGTTATTTCCTCCAAATTGAGCTTAAGTTGTTTTTTATGACACCCTGTAGTGTTCTAAGTATGTCATGAATTTGACATATGACAGCATATAAAAGAAATATTCAAACAAAGTTAAGGTAAGTTCATAGAACAACGAATCACAAAACACGAATCACGAACTCTAACGCCACTGGATAGATTAATTGGTGGGAAAGTTGACAGGTGCATCTGGCTGGCGGGAGTCCATTTCAAGATTTTCCGATATTCGTGACGAATTTAGGCTAATTTGACACTTTTGACAGTTTGCATATTAATTTTTAGGTTATGATACATTAATTTTAATTAATTTGGTAGTTTTTCCGTGTACATAATCTTTGATTTATATTACAATAATTTAAAATTAATAATTTTGGTTTTTCAAAAACTAAACTCCACGGTCTTAACCATTAACCTAACCTCAAAAATTTAAAAAAGTCTACGAATTTCGTCTTTATAAAAACAACGATTCGTTATTCGTGTTTCGTGATTCGTTGCTATATGAACTTACCTTAAGAATAAATTCCGAAATCGTAAATGAATTTGACATTTGACAGCATATGAAAGAAATATTCAATTATAAATGTTAGCGTTCCGTCCGTGCCACTGTTGTCAGATGTATTTCAGTTAACTAAAAATGAATATTTCAAAGATTGACGTACTAATTTTTTTTCGAAATTGAATTATGGGTGGAATCTTTTACATGAGAAAGAGGGGTGATTAAAAATTAGTTTCTAAATATCGAATGAAATTACTACATGTATTAGAAATTAAAAGCGGTTCAAGTACCGTTTATACAGGGTGTCTCACTAAGAAGATGTAGTGCGCAATTTGTTATGTTTCTGTTGTTTTAAAAAAAGGGAAAAACGGTTGAAAATTTATTCAGTCAACTTAAACGCAAATATACCAGTCAAACGCAGCTTCTAAATCTACATTTTGAGTATTTCATTCAATAATAAAAAATAGTTTGCAGTTTTTTTTGGCACTTAAAATCGTTCATATGTTGAAAAATTACGCTAATTTGGCACTATATATATAAAGATGGCACTGATGTATTTTAATGAAATTTTTACTGAAACATATTTACGTAAAATTTATTTTCTTAATATCTCTTGGCAAATCTGTTGTTTCAAAATTAACAACTCCCTCTAGTGACAAAACAAAATTTAATAAGTCGACAATTATTGCATCGGAAAATAAATCTACCCCATTTAAAAATCCTCATCGTACGCCCATGCTATAGAAACTCTTACAAATAATTGAACTTCCTTTTGAAAATTTCATCGTTCGCCCATGCATTTTATCAAACACATTCATCCTTTATAAAAATTGTATGGAAAGCCTATGATGTAGAAATTTTCACAAATAATTTCATCGCAAGATGGCGGGAAATTTGAATTTAACATAGTTCGAAGAACGTCTAGTAGATGGCTCTGTGGTATTAGTGGTCGTTCTTCGAACTATGATAGAAGGAAATTTTTACACATAAATAAATCCCTTATTAAATTTTTATCGTACGCTCATGGTAGATAGAAAATTTTGCAAATAACTGAATCGTCTTTGAAAATTAAATCGTACGCTTATGATATGCGGTGACGGTGCGGCGGTGACCGACCTATAAGTTTTACCTCTACCAAAAATCTGAATTCACTACAAAAATATTGCACACATTTTTTCAAAAAAAAAACTGCGTTTGACCATAACCAACTTTTTGATAAAAAAAAATTGTCCAACGATTAGATCACAACATACAAGAGATTCTTAAGTCGTCACTTTTTGTCCTCCAACTTCCCTTTGTCCAGCGACGAAGTCACCAGCATCGGCTGAGCGTTCTGGTTGGGAAAAACTTTATCTAAATGTTTGAGAGATTCGTTTAGGAAATTTTGTATGGCCGTAAGTGCTGCTACTATGGCAGGCCCGCCGAATCCGTGGCTGATCAAAGAGAAATGCGTCAGGTGTCTTTGGATGGAGGGATCTAGGATTATTTGAGGCCTCGTATTGCAAAGCGGCGAACGATCTTGGTTGAGGAGGTCCATGAGTTCTTTCGTTATTTGTTTGGTGGCTTGTAGAAGTTCCTTTCGTCTTAAAGTTTCTCCGTTTTGCCGTAAAAAGTATTCCGCTACCTAAAACAAAATCCATTAATATTTTCGACGTTTTTTACAAGAATTTATTTTACTAACTTGTCTAGCAGGAAACTCAGTCTCGCAAACGTATCCGAAATCTCTAGCTAAATGTACAGCTTCTCCTTCCACTAACGAAGTTAATAACGTAACGTTGGCCGCTTTTCGCCTTCCCGCCGGTAAATTCAACCCGATTTTCTCCAATTTTTCCCTGAGTATACGTCCACCATTTTTACTCTTCGCTCTCCTCAGTACGCCGCCTAAAAGAGAAGCGTTCAGGCATTCGGGTGGAGAAAGTCTTCGTTGTACTTCCCCCACTGTAACTTTGTACTTCGACGTCGATGATAACAGCGATAATCTACCAGGTACCGAACAAAAGACGTCGTTCGACGAAACCATCGATCCTCCCGCATGGTCTTTTCCTTTTATATCTGGAACAAACAGGAAGTGTTCTGTTTTTAATTAAAATGAAAATTTACAATAATAAAGTGTTGCGTCCAGTCATGGGACTGCCGACAGAAGTGAAAACACCATTAAATGAAGCCCTTTTAAAAATTTTATCGTAAGCCCATGCAACACTATATACGCTCCATTGTTAATTGTGTTGCATAACCAAAAGTATTGTGTGTTGCATAAAAGCGTTAAGAATGACGAAAAGTATTATGTGTTGCATAAAAGCGCGGCGTTGGTTTATGCAACACTATATACGCTTCATTGTTAATTGTGTTGCATAACCAAAAGTATTGTGTGTTGCATAAAAGCGTTAAGAATGACCAAAAGTATTGTGTGTTGCATAAAAGCGTTAAGAATGACCAAAAGTATTGTGTGTTGCATAAAAGCGTTAAGAATGACCAAAAGTATTGTGTTTTGCATAAAAGCGTTAATAATGACCAAAAGTATTGTGTGTTGCATAAAAGCGTTAAGAATGACCAAAGTATTGTGTGTTGCATAAAAGAGTGTTCCATGTTTGTTCTTCACCCAAAAAAATGTTTAGGGCGCCTAAAGAAGTTTTCACTTCAAGAATGGTCGGTGGTTTTTATTAGAATTATAGAACTTACTTTTAAGTAATGGTAAGTCCGTTATAAAACCGGCATTGTCGTCTAAACCTCCTTGCGCATCTTCTACGGCTTGACCAAGAGCTTGGTGGAGTGAAAGAGGATCGTCGTGTCGTTGGGACGTCGTGTAATCGGGTCTACCTCCGCCTGGACCGGTACTATAAGGAAAACTCGTTCCGTGTCCTAACTGACTCTGAAATATTAAAAAAAAATTAGATTATAAAAGAGTTATATTGATTTGTAATCGTCTTAGATACACCTAACCTATTGATTGATTAGTTCGGCACCACCAGTCAGAGGCTTAGAGACCTCGGCACTCCAGCCTTTAGGCTTTTTGTAGCCCTTATCAGACTCACAGTTGGTCCTTCTTGGAAAAATCCTCCCTTGGATACTCTAGTCCTAGGAGTCTATGTGAATGCGGTTTCAGACCCTAGCTTCAGGAGGGAAGTGGATGTGGCGTGTGGGAAAGTAGGAATGGATTATGGATGATACAGGAGAGGCAGGAATAAGAGTGGATGGATCGGAAATTCGGGGAGGTGAACTACTTCTTGACACATGTGTTCACTGGACATGGGTCGAGAGTAGGGTACCTACACAAGATTGGGAAAAGAGAGAGTGGAGTGTGCGAGAGGTGTGAAGTGGAGGATGATGTGGGGCATGCGTTTATATGCTGGAGGAACGAGGAAGTGCTGAAGAAGTTGGAGAGGAAACTAGGGGAGGCGGTGTACTGGGAGAACATGGTGGAGATAATGTTGAGGGGGGAGATGGAATGGATGGAGGTCAGTGGCGTAGTAGAGAGCATGGTTAGGGGGACAGTAGGACTCGATATGACATGAGAGGTAGGAGCTATAGTTAGGGAGAAGATGACTATCACTTCTCACTTCAGAAAGCGAGTTTGTGATAAAATCTGTGATTCTGGAATGACTATGGGTGTTGGTTCCTGCGAGCCAATTTCCAGCCTGTATGCAGCCATTCTCGCTTCCACCTTAACATGCAGAGCAACAGGCTGAGAATCGCTTCCATTGCCGCAGTCGGCCTGCTTCTCATCGTACTCGTTATGCACAGACAGGCAAGTTTTGATAACTCCAATTCGGCTTTCCTCGGATCTGTTTTTGGCCACCAAACTAAGGCTCCATAGGTAACCATCACAGTTGTGTACAACACAGTCCCCATGTGTTTCATATCGCCCGCTTGGCAGCCATTAGGGCCATGTTCCCTTTATAGGTTTTGTCATGTAGGTGTGAATTCCAGGTTAGCTTTGCGTCCAGAATTATGCTCAGATACTTGACCTCCTGGCTAAGACACAGCTGCACGTTGAAGAGGCTTGGCAGTTTTAGTCTATCAAGCTTCCTTTTTCTAGTGAAGGGAATGTGCGCAGTTTTTGCAGGGTTCACCCTCCTACACCAAATCTCCACCATTACTCCAGTTACACCAGTACACCTAACCTAACTTTAATCTCGATTATTTCCCTCATCTTTCAAAATTTATTCAAACAAGCGTTCTTTGCACAAAGTAGGCTCAAGCTAATATAATTATTATAAAAATTAACGATGTAAACTATGACGAACTTCATCGACATATCGATCACAGTCCTTTAAGGAAGCCACTCAACTATTTACCCCAAAGTCCTTGCATATTTCAATCGTCTTGACATAGTTTCGACATGAAATATTTTCCAGAGAATTCCAACTATCTCCTGCTGCCCTAATTTATAATAGCCAAGTCAAAAGGGAAATTGATTATGCATATTATACGGAGTAAAAATAATTTAAAAAAATAACTTACAACATGTGTATGGCTTCCATCTCCATCTCTCGGCCTTAGCCCCAACTGGTTGTAATGGTGTAATCCTGAAAGGCCCCCGTAGGGATCCGTGAGGTATTCTAGGTGCTGTTGTGGGGGCGGACTAGGTGCGTGATGAAATGGCGGTGGGAAATAAGGGGGTTGAAAGTCCGGTTGGGGCAGTTGATGTTGCATAGCTGCCGCTGCCGAATGGTGAAGGCCAGAGGCGGCTCGGTGATGGGCGGTCGAACCCCCTGCGGAATAACCGCCACCAGGCGAGCCGCCGCTGAGTGTCAGGGAACCGTGGCCGGTTGCAGTGAGCCGGTCCTGTAAAAAAAATATAATTATTTTTTAAATTTTTGCAAAAAGAATTAATCTCTTGCTAGAGGGGTTAAAGTGACGAAATGGCTTAAATTTTAAATTAAAATTGGATAAAAAATGGCGTCGTACTTTTGGGCGATCTTGTAATGTTATTCGTATCCGTGATACGGTTCAGAGGAAGTAGGTATGAACTTATTGTTGTAACTCCTCCTTTATAAAATATTCCAACAAATAATACGTACATTCTACATGAATAATTTATTATAATAGCATACCGTGTAGAAATCGTATTCGTCAAACTTTTTTTTTTCGTCGTAAAGTAATTTTATCCGAAAACAGGACCGGATTTTTCATTGAATTTCTTTTTATTCGATATTTGCAATGGGGAAGACCACTAATTTTCAAAAACACTATAATCTTATTTGTTTTACAATACGAATAATGCAATAAATTACAGTTTTACGCGCCATTTGTAAAAGCTGCTCTCATTGGTGTAATGCAGTGTGACGTACTAGCCCTTAAACGCATATCGACCTTAAGCCGACCAATCATATAAGTTCTATCTATACCTGTGGTTCCGTGTACGACAAAACAAAAGTCAATCAAATTTGAGGTTATGCTTAATTGTATTTGTATGCTGTTTTTAAATTTTGTTGGAAAAATATTGAAAATACAACACAAAAACAACAACAATAACCTTACAAACGGACAAAACAAAGACGACTAAGATCTCAGATCACAGAACTAAAAGTCAATCACGCTGAGAGTGCTTCTGTGAACAAATGTCATATTCCAACAGTGTTGCCGCACTAAAATGGTCAAACTTACAATGAGTAACTGCACTGGTGTCTAGAGGATATAATAATAGAAGCTGACAGAGACAGATAGGGTTAGGGGTTAGTACGTCATAGCACCGCCCACCTGTTTCGGACATTTTTCAATTAATATGTTGATTTCAAAACGCCAGGAAATCTATTGCTGTAACTTCCTTGTAGAGCGTATACTCTTTACATCTGTTATCTATGGAGTTGATATCTATGGTGCTTATTTGATGTCAATGTCAATTGTCATTGCTGTCATTAGTCATTATGAATTATTAGTCATTGCGGTATTTTATGAAGAGAATGTTTTTAATAAATAATGAACATCACTTTTTGATACTTTTATTACTGAACTATGGAGGGTAGAAGGAAGGAGCACCATCTTGTATGGGGGACAAGTTGAAAAAGTGTCCACCTGTAAACAGCAAATTATAAATCGAAGATTCGCCGAAATGGCGCTCGTGTAGCTAATGGAAATGATGTGAATTTAGCGTGTGAATGTGAATTTAGAATTATATTTCATATCTAGGTTTGTCTATGATATAATAATTTAAAAATACGCGCTGTAATAAACCTGAAGTATTTATTTCCTTTTTTAATTTTGTATCTTACTCTGATAATTCATGGCGCTCTTTTTAAAATCTTTCCACTTGCTACTATCGCGCCACCTTAATTTGCTCCCTTTCGATGGACACTTTTTAATACATTCAATTGGTGCTCCTTCCTTCTACCCCCCATAGCCGAAAAATTGCCGAAAACAGAAACCAACTCAACAATGCATTCGGTTAGCAACTTTGGCGTTAAGTTAACTAAACATTGACATTTTCTATTAGTTGACAGGTGCCAAGTTTGTTGTTATATGCAACCCTCGTACAACCTTTATTTCTAAAGACCTATTAATTTGATTCATTTTAATATCTTAATATTGTTAAAACCTTCGAAAGTTGGGATTTTTCTATAAAATAATTCAAACTTCTTTTCGTATTATCCTGTTTTGAATATTAAACTTACCAATATCCCACTAACAAATCTATATCAGACAGTAGGGAATGGGGTGAAGTTGCTGCAAAGAGGGAGAATTCTAAGGATAGTTTCCTTGTAAGATTCTAGATAAAGGCATTCCTTCAGTAGCCCCCAACTTAGATGTATTTTAGTATGTTTCGTACTGTTGAGATGATGTTCTATCGTGAAATTGTGCCAAAAAATTGTGTAAAATCAAACAGCCAAAAACGTAAGTAAATATACGGTTAAAACAATTGTACTTTTTTGAATATTGATATGGCAGTCACTAACAAAAAGCTGCATTTTTTCGGGTTATGAAGTTATCTTTAGCCGCTTTATAATTATTGAATAATGGGACACTCTGTATCATTTTATTATACGAGTTATAGTGAAAAATTTGTCGTTTTGGAATATACTGTCCCAATAATAATGGCTCTCGGTCATATATCAAAAACAGCTGCGGGAAAAGATGGGACATTCGGTACATTTTGTCCAGTGGTATGTATTTGGCTGTATTTTTTCGGGTTTTGAAGTTATCTTTAGCCGTTTTAAATTATGGAATTATGGGACACTGTGTATCATTTTAATATATGGGTTATAGTCAAAAATTTGTCGTTTTGAGATATACCGGCTGTCCCAATAATAATGGCTCTCGGTCACATATATCAGAAATAGCTGCGGGAAAAAAGAGCCATTCTTATTGATGGGACATTCGGTACATTTTGTCCAGTGGTATGTATTTGGCTGTATTTTTTCGGGCTATGAAGTTATCTTTAGCCGTTTTAAATTATGGAATTATGGGACACTGTGTATCATTTTAATATATGGGTTATAGTCAAAAATTTGTCGTTTTGAGATATACCGGCTGTCCCAATAATAATGGCTCTCGGTCACATATATCAGAAATAGCTGCGGGAAAAAAGAGCCATTCTTATTGATGGGACATTCGGTACATTTTGTCCAGTGGTATGTATTTGGCTGTATTTTTTCGGGTTTTGAAGTTATCTTTAGCCGTTTTAAATTATGGAATTATGGGACACTGTGTATCATTTTAATATATGGGTTATAGTCAAAAATTTGTCGTTTTGAGATATACCGGCTGTCCCAATAATAATGGCTCTCGGCCACATATATCAGAAATAGCTGCGGGAAAAAGAGTGTCATTCTTATTGATGGGACATTCGGTACATTTTGTCCAGTGGTATGTATTTGGCTGTATTTTTTCGGGTTATGAAGTTATCTTTAGCCGTTTTAAATTATGGAATTATGGGACACTGTGTATCATTTTAATATATGGGTTATAGTCAAAAATTTGTCGTTTTGAGATATACCGGCTGTCCCAATAATAATGGCTCTCGGCCACATATATCAGAAATAGCTGCGGGAAAAAGAGTGTCATTCTTATTGATGGGACATTCGGTACATTTTGTCCAGTGGTATGTATTTGGCTGTATTTTTTCGGGTTTTGAAGTTATCTTTAGCCGTTTTAAATTATGGAATTATGGGACACTCTGTATCATTTTAATATACGGGTTATGGTCAAAAATTTGTCGTTTTGAGATATACCGGCTGTCCCAATAATAATGGCTCTCGGTCACATATATCAGAAATAGCTGCGGGAAAAAAGAGCCATTCTTATTGATGGGACATTCGGTACATTTTGTCCAGTGGTATGTATTTGGCTGTATTTTTTCGGGTTTTGAAGTTATCTTTAGCCGTTTTAAATTATGGAATTATGGGACACTGTGTATCATTTTAATATATGGGTTATAGTCAAAAATTTGTCGTTTTGAGATATACCGGCTGTCCCAATAATAATGGCTCTCGGCCACATATATCAGAAATAGCTGCGGGAAAAAGAGTGTCATTCTTATTGATGGGACATTCGGTACATTTTGTCCAGTGGTATGTATTTGGCTGTATTTTTTCGGGCTATGAAGTTATCTTTAGCCGTTTTAAATTATGGAATTATGGGACACTGTGTATCATTTTAATATATGGGTTATAGTCAAAAATTTGTCGTTTTGAGATATACCGGCTGTCCCAATAATAATGGCTCTCGGTCACATATATCAGAAATAGCTGCGGGAAAAAGAGTGTCATTCTTATTGATGGGACATTCGGTACATTTTGTCCAGTGGTATGTATTTGGCTGTATTTTTTCGGGCTATGAAGTTATCTTTAGCCGTTTTAAATTATGGAATTATGGGACACTGTGTATCATTTTAATATATGGGTTATAGTCAAAAATTTGTCGTTTTGAGATATACCGGCTGTCCCAATAATAATGGCTCTCGGTCACATATATCAGAAATAGCTGCGGGAAAAAAGAGCCATTCTTATTGATGGGACATTCGGTACATTTTGTCCAGTGGTATGTATTTGGCTGTATTTTTTCGGGTTTTGAAGTTATCTTTAGCCGTTTTAAAGTTATGGAATTATGGGACACTGTGTATCATTTTAATATAAGGGTTATGGTCAAAAATTTGTCGTTTTGAGATATACCGGCTGTCCCAATAATAATGGCTCTCGGTCACATATATCAGAAATAGATGCGGGAAAAAGAGTGTCATTCTTATTGATGGGACATCCGGTACATTTTGTCCAGTGGTATCATTAAAATACGCTTACAATCATTACCGATCATTTGGTATGTTTTAATTGTAATTTTCTATTTCTTTACGTAACCGTACGTTAACTTGAAAAAAAATACATAGTTTCGTAACGATCCTCGCTGAGATGAATAGATACAGAGAGAAGGATGAAAAAACATAGTCAGATCTTTTAATAATAATAATAATATAATAATGGAGTATATATTTATGTATGATAAAAAAAAATCTCATTACAATCGAAATTACTCGAAGAGATATCCTCTTTCGGCATCGTGCTTTCGATGTATACGGCATATAACTGTTAGGTTTTCATTTAAGACAATCATTTATTTTGTTTACCAGAAAGGACATAAGGAGAGCGACATCCTTAGAGGTGGGAACTAAAAAAATTAGAACCGAAAACGATCCGATGTTCCAACATGTTAAAATTTACCAAGATTTACTATTTTTTTTACGTTGTCCCCGAATTTATCGAGAAGGATTTGTAGCCGTCTAATAGCCCCGATTTAAACCCCGTGGATTACTCCATATGGTAATTACGGTGATATTACATTAATTAATTAAAACGAAAAATCGTGTATTGATGGGACATTACAAATAATTGTACTAAAAAGTTACTTAATTTGGCCCACAGTGTATTCGGATTTTCCACACAAAGGTCAGTTGTTCAAATTACTACTTCTCTAGTGTCTTAAAACGGTCAGGAACTTTTCGGGAGACCACAAACGATAAATAATCCGCCCTTAGCCAAGTCCCAATAATTTTGAATCACCCTGTATATAGAAATAAGGAGGATAATTAGAGTTTATCTAAAATTTTCACGTAACTGTCTCTTCTGCCTAAAATACCTTTTTACGAACTATCGAACGACATTTATTAATTATTTTAATTATTTTCAGTATCATATATTTAAAAATATTAAAAATTGTCTTTAAATTGTTTGTTTTTCCAAAAATGCTTGAAAATATGAAAAAAATTGCATTATTTTCAACCTCAATAATGTTTAATATACAAAAATAGTTTTTTCAGTATTTTCATTATTTACATTATTATTTTTAGTATTTTTAGTATTTTTAGTATTTTTAGTATTTTTAGTATTTTTAGTATTTTTAGTATTTTTAGTATTATTAGTATTTTTAGTATTTTTAGTATTTTTAGTATTTTTAGTATTTTTAGTATTTTTAGTATTTTTAGTATTTTTAGTATTTTTAGTATTTTTAGTATTTTTAGTATTTTTAGTATTTTTAGTATTTTTAGTATTTTTAGTATTTTTAGTATTTTTAGTATTTTTAGTATTTTTAGTATTTTTAGTATTTTTAGTATTTTTAGTATTTTTAGTATTTTTAGTATTTTTAGTATTTTTAGTATTTTTAGTATTTTTAGTATTTTTAGTATTTTTAGTATTTTTAGTATTTTTAGTATTTTTAGTATTTTTAGTATTTTTAGTATTTTTAGTATTTTTAGTATTTTTAGTATTTTTAGTATTTTTGGTATTTTTAGTATTTTTAGTATTTTTAGTATTTTTAGCATTTTCATTATCATATATTTAAAAATATTAAAAATTGTATTTCCAAAAATGCTTGAAAATATGAAAAAAATTGCATTATTTTCAATAATGTTTACCTACAAAAACAACGAAGTAATTGAAATTTTTGTCAAAATGAAAATCAAAAATTTTTTCCACTTTTACGCATCTATAAACAAATTCTACAAGTACTCTACTCATCTAAAAAAATCGCTTTATTCTTATTTGTTCTAAAAGAATCTTATATAGTTCCAATTAACAGTATCTCATAGGAGGTTCCATCTCAATAATCGAGATTCGTATAGTGAGTCAAAGCATGTGGGGCCCTGGGGGGGCAATATCTGGGTGTGCACTTGCCTGACGGCATTCCAATCTGCTCGGGGCAACTTGTACACCTTTGCGGAGAACGCAGGTACGGATTTTACCTTTTCTTCATCGAAATAATCGAGTTATTGGAATATCGACTCATAAAATGAGATTACATTGAAGAAAATTGTAGAAAAAAAAAGAAGTTGTTAGTGAAAATGTTATTAATTTATCCACTAGAAGGTATTTTGGAAAAAAATAACATTTGATCTTTCTCGTCTCGATACCGAGAGTAGCTCAAGAGTATCGTTAAAAATTTTGAATGGAATTTTATAATTTTAAATCCAAAAAAATAGAACATTCGAAGAGAAAGTTTTTCTCAATTTTCATCATAAAATTTAAAAGAATTTTTATGGAATTTCATTCAACTACATTCTTAACAACCGATTTGGGTATTTTCTGGGTCAAAAAGAGGAAAATTCTGAGCATTATACTTTAATTTTTTATTACACGCCCATGGTCGCCTTTTTTGCTGGTTCAATTTACTGTAAATCGATCCGGGAAGTGCAACAATGATAGTAAAATTGCAATCTCCTTAATATTATATTATATTTTTTGTTCGTTTTTCACATGGAGATTTCTCTTGGGTTTTTCCTGGCTCAAGGAGAGGAACATTTTGAGCATATGCTTTAATTTTGTTATATTTTTTATTACTCGCCCATGGTCGCCTTTTTTGCTGGTTCAATTTGCTGTAGTGTCCCCTTATTCTTGTATTCAATTTTTAGAATTTCTATCAAAAAAATTTATATTTTTTGTTCGATTTTCACATGGAGATTTCTCTTGGGTTTTTCCTGGCTCAAGGAGAGGAACATTTTGAGCATATGCTTTAATTTTGTTATATTTGTTATTACACGCCCATGGTCGCTTTTTTTTGCTGGTTCAATTTGCTGTAAATCGATCCGAGTAGTGTAACAACGATAGTAAGTCCCCTTCTTCTTTATACAATATTTATATTTTTTGTTCGTTTTTCACATGAAAATTTCTCTTTGGTATTTCCTGGCTCTAGGAGAGGAACATTCTGAGCACATGCTTTAATTTTGTTATATTTTTTATTACACGCCCATGCTCGCCTTTTTTGCTGGTTTAATTCTTGTATTCAATATTAAGAATTTCTATCAAAAAAATTTATATTTTTTGTTCGATTTTCACATGGAAATTTCTCGATTTGATCTAAATTTCGATCAAATATACTTAACACGTTAATCTCAAATCATCACTAAGGAAAGAAAATTCAATAGAGTACCATGGCCACTGTAATTACGATCGCCCGGTAGCTAATTGAGAACCGTGTGGCTCGAGCTGATGGGGCTTCGCTGCCATCGGGGATACCCTAAGGCGATGCGTGAGGCGTGTGCCCTGCTTCTTCTTCTTCTTCTTCTTATATGTATATAATGCCTCGGGCCCTTATTGCTCTCCAGCTACTTTACTAGAAGCGTTGCTACCGCTTCTGGCTATTATACTTTTTAGTCTTTTTGGTCAATGCACGATCTTTTAATCTCGTTGATTAGCGCGAGTTCGGCGTATTTAGCAGACCTTCCGGGTGGAATTTCGAATACGGGGGATGCTTTGTTAAGTTTTTCGATTTTGGAAAAATTTATTTGGATTTTATCCTAAAAATTATTAAATATCAAAAATTGTAAACAATCGTTAGGTGTTTGTTAATTTGTTTTTGTAACTTATATGCTTTAATCGTTTTAGAGCAGCGGTTCTAAACTACAAACATTTATTCAAAGAGCACTTTGCTCTAATTAGGCATACTTTAACCAAAAAATGACATATTTGTACGGAAAAGTAACATTAGTATACGTAAAGCACAGTGCTAAGCGACTCGTGGTTAATTTGATAGGGTGATGTGACCAAAATCTTAAAATACGGAACGCCACTGACCATCCACTCCTAATTTCTGACCAGAAGTCGTTAAAATCGTTAAAAGAGAGGTTCTTTCCAAAGCCCCAGAGGCAAAAAATGTTTTTGGGCCACGCTTGTTTTATATAAATCGACTTATCATATTAATGAATCCTTAATCATTGTGGCGAATTTTACGACCCTATTGTATTTGAGGCGATACAGGACGTGTCGATTTAATTTTGACCAAACCGACCTGTTTTATCATTTTATTCCACATAGAAAAATTGAAAGACTCACCCTATATTTATACTACTTTTGAATAAGTAATGAGGAAAAAGAAATATAGTATAGTAACTCTTTTGACTCCCGATTTTCTGCACCTCAAAGTTGTTGAGGAGTCTTTAGAGGACCGAAGTATATGAGCTGTAGAAAAAGTATAGTGTACAACAAGTGCACATAGTTACTTTTACTACGAGCGCAGAAGTTTGTGGCACGAGCCTTTGAAATCAGTCCTTTATAAGGAAAATCCAAGGTGGATTTGAAAATTTAAAAGGAAATCGAAAGAAATTTTTTTCCCAGATATTCCAGTCCAAAATTTTCACTGATTCAGATAATATCCAGATTTCAGCATAAAACTTTCGTTTTTGTTGTTATTTTTTTTAAAGGTTGAGAACCGCTGGTTTAATATTGTGATACAGTTCGAAAGCCATTAACAAAAAAATTCCACTATGGATAATATTTTTCAGTTATAGATTAAAATTATCAAAAGTGGATTTCATTTTATATTCTGAATGCTTTCGTGAAACTCGATACTCTATTTATACAGGATGTCTCAGGAGTTCGTATACTCTTTCTAAAGTCAATGTGAAGAGAGAGAGAGAGAGAGAGAGAGAAAGAAAGAGAGAGAGAGAGAGATTTCTAATGTTGTTAATCATTTTAACGACACAAATCGCAAAATACCGTAATCGAGTCACTTTAGTTCTTCTTTTGTCTTAGCAGCTATACAGGTTGTCCCAAGAGTTCGTATACCCTTTCTAAAGTCAATGTGAAGAGAGAGAGAGACATTTCTAATATTGTTAATCATTTTAACGACACAATGGACCGACTTAGTTGGTGCAATCGCAAAACATCGTAATCGAGTCACTTTAGTTCTTCTTTTGTCTTAGCAGCTATACAGGTTGTCCCAAGAGTTCGTATACCCTTTCTAAAGTCAATGTGAAGAGAGAGAGAGACATTTCTAATATTGTTAATCATTTTAACGACACAATGGACCGACTTAGTTGGTGCAATCGCAAAACATCGTAATCGAGTCACTTTAGTTCTTCTTTTGTCTTAGCAGCTATACAGGTTGTCTCAAGAGTTCGTATACCCTTTCTAAAGTCAATGTGAAGAGAGAGAGAGATATTTCTAATGTTGTCAATCATTTTAACGACACAATGGACCGACTTAGTTGGTGCAATCGCAAAACACCGTAATCGAGTCACTTTAGTTCTTCTTTTGTCTTAGCAGCTATACAGGTTGTTTCAAGAATTCGTATACCCTTTCTAAAGTCAATGTGAAGAGAGAGAGAGAGAGATATTTCTAATGTTGTTAATCATTTTAACGACACAATGGACCGACTTAGTTGGTGCAATCGCAAAACACCGTAATTGAGTCACTTTAGTTCTTCTTTTGTCTTAGCAGCTAAGAGTTTACTGAAGTAAGCAAATTTATAAAATATATCTGACAACCTTGCGTTTTTCTCATATTCACTTCAGAAATAGTATAAAGGTAATTATTTGACGTGAACTGCGAAAACTGTCACCGTCGGAAGCCGAGGCGGGTCGCTGGTATTGTAAAAAACCGGTGTGAAGTTGGCAACCAAAAGTTAGCAACCGAATTGACGGAAATACCCGAAGGACCAGTGGCGTACCGTGATAGGAAATAACCAAAAAAATTGTCAGATCTTCAGATAATTGTGAATAATTCTGAAAAATTGAAAATAATACTAGAAACACATTCGAATGGGTCTGAGGACATCAAAATAGTCGAAAACTACCCCAAAAAAATAAAAAAAGTATAGAAAGTAAGGCGAAAACGGTTCATCTTGCGAATAGTCTCAAAAAATCAAAAATACATCACTCCAACATATATTAGAAGCACAACCTCTTCGAAAGGGTCTAAAGGTATCAAAATAGTCAAAAACTACCCCAAAAAAATTAAAAAAAAAAAGTATAAAAAGTATGACGGAAACGGAGTATCACCTTCTAAATAGTCTCAAAAAATCAAAAATAAATCACTCCAACATATACTAGAAGCACAACCCTTTCGAAAGGGTCTAAAGGTATCAAAATGATCAAAAACTACCCCAAATTTTTTTTTAAAAAAGTATAAAAAGCATGACGGAAACGGAGTATCATCTTCTGAATAGTCTCTAAAAATCAAAAATAAATCACTCCAACATATACTAGAAGCACAACCCCTTCGAAAGGGTCTAAGGGTATCAAAATGGCCAAAAAAAATTTAAAAAAGTATAAAAAGAATGATGGAAACGGAGTATCACTTTCTAAATAGTCTCAAAAAATCAAAAATAAATCACTCCAACATATACTAGAAGCACAACCCCTTCGAAAGGGTCTAAAGGTATCAAAATGGTCAAAAACTACCCCACAAAATTTAAAAAAAAAGTATAAAAAGTATGACGGAAACGGAGTATCACCTTCTGAATAGCCTCAAAAAATCAAAAATAAATCACTCCAACATATACTAGAAGCACAACCCCTTCAAAAGGGTCTAAGGGTATCAAAATGGCCAAAAAAAATTTAAAAAAGTATAAAAAGAATGATGGAAACGGAGTATCACTTTCTAAATAGTCTCAAAAAATCAAAAATAAATCACTCCAACATATACTAGAAGCACAACCCCTTCGAAAGGGTCTAAAGGTATCAAAATGGTCAAAAACTACCCCACAAAATTTAAAAAAAAAGTATAAAAAGTATGACGGAAACGGAGTATCACCGTCTGAATAGTCTCAAAAAATCAAAAATAAATCACTCCAACATATACTAGAAGCACAACCCCTTCGAAAGGGTCTAAGGGTATCAAAATGGCCAAAAAAAATTTAAAAAAGTATAGAAAGAATGATGGAAACGGAGTATCACTTTCTAAATAGTCTCAAAAAATCAAAAATAAATCACTCCAACATATACTAGAAGCACAACCCCTTCGAAAGGGTCTAAAGGTATCAAAATGGTCAAAAACTACCCCACAAAATTTAAAATAAAAGTATAAAAAGTATGACGGAAACGGAGTATCACCTTCTGAATAGTCTCAAAAAATCAAAAATAAATCACTCCAACATATACTAGAAGCACAACCCCTTCGAAAGGGTCTAAAGGTATCAAAATGGTCAAAAACTACCCCAAATTTTTTTTAAAAAAAGTATAAAAAGCATGACGGAAACGGAGTATCATCTTCTGAATAGTCTCTAAAAATCAAAAATAAATCACTCCAACATATACTAGAAGCACAACCCCTTCGAAAGGGTCTAAAGGTATCAAAATGGTCAAAAACTACCCCAGAAAATTTAAAAAAAAAGTATAAAAAGTATGACGGAAACGGAGTATCACCTTCTGAATAGTCTCAAAAAATCAAAAATAAATCACTCCAACATATACTAGAAGCACAACCCCTTCGAAAGGGTCTAAAGGTATCAAAATGGTCAAAAACTACCCCAAATTTTTTTTAAAAAAAGTATAAAAAGCATGACGGAAACGGAGTATCACCTTCTGAATAGTCTCAAAAAATCAAAAATAAATCACTCCAACATATACTAGAAGCACAACCCCTTCGAAAGGGTCTAAAGGTATCAAAATGGTCAAAAACTACCCCAAATTTTTTTTAAAAAAAGTATAAAAAGCATGACGGAAACGGAGTATCATCTTCTGAATAGTCTCTAAAAATCAAAAATAAATCACTCCAACATATACTAGAAGCACAACCCCTTCGAAAGGGTCTAAAGGTATCAAAATGGTCAAAAACTACCCCACAAAATTTAAAAAAAAAATATAAAAAGTATGACGGAAACGGAGTATCACCTTCTGAATAGTCTCAAAAAATCAAAAATAAATCACTCCAACATATACTAGAAGCACAACCACTTCGAAAGGGTCTAAAGTTATCAAAATGGTCAAAAACTACCCCAAAAAATTTAAAAAAATATATAAAAAGCATGACGGAAACGGAGTATCACCTTCTGAATAGTCTTAAAAAATCGAAAATAAACCACTCCAACATATACTAGAAGCATAACCCCTTCGAAAGGGTCTAAAGGTATCAAAATGGTCAAAAACTACCCCAAAAAAATTTAAAAAAAAAAGTATAAAAAGCATGACGGAAACGGAGTATCACCTTCTAAATAGTCTCAAAAAATCAAAAATAAATCACTCCAACATATACTAGAAGCACAACCCCTTCGAAAGGGTCTAAAGGTATCAAAATGGTCAAAAACTACCCCAAATTTTTTTTAAAAAAAGTATAAAAAGCATGACGGAAACGGAGTATCACCTTCTAAATAGTCTCAAAAAATCAAAAATAAATCACTCCAACATATACTAGAAGCACAACCCCTTCGAAAGGGTCTAAGGGAATCAACATGTCCAAAAACTACCCTAAAAAATTCAAAAAAGTATGACAGAAATGGAGTTTGTTCAATTTTATGAAAATATTTTCACGGAAAATTCGGAATCTTTGTTTATTTTCACCAAAATGGACATAATAGAAAATAATATATCGAGTAAACATTCTTATTTTACCACTATAGCAAATTGTTAGAAATGAATGAAATGAACTGAAGAGTTGGTCACGAAATAGCGCCCAAGAACAGGTAGAGAAATACCTTTGGTTTTAAAAGCTGCCCCAGGTAAACTGGGGAACCCTCCCGCAGGGTATGCGTCGTAGACGTTGCCACATTGACATCACCTTTTCTTTAGAATGATGCTTTTGTTTCCTGAGAATTTATTTTAACCGTCCTACACAAATATGACGCGGATATTTTGCAAAAAACTGAATGATATAGACCGTATACTCAGATATATTTATTAAAAATATACAGATCATTTCGATGAAAATTATCCACCCCACATAATTCCGAAGGCGTCACTTTTATGGAAAAAATGAAAAAAAAAAACGTCAAAAATCATATAAAGGGGGACGTCTTTTTGCTGATATGTAGACGTTATAACTTTAACCCTCTCCTACCTATGGTCATTAAATGTAACACCCTATACATTATTGCATTTTTGGATTCTCCTCTACAAGAGGATTACAAAAATGTGTAATACATAAGTGAAAAGTCAATCAGTTGGGAGTGTGAGGTGTTTTTTATTGGCAACTGATCCAGTTTCAAAAATTTGTTGCATTAATTCAATAACGTACTTATGTGTGGCAGTTCTTAAGCGATGAACAGCATTAAACTGTCTATAATGTATTTCTATCATATTGATAGCTGAAGAGTTGATTATAAATTCAAAAACGTCCAACGTCCGCCTATGGTTTATTGCGGTTTTAGGGTCACTTACCTGAAATCGTGTGCTATCAATATGATACAAATATATTATAGCTGTGGCTCTTTCTAGGGATGCGCGATACTATCCGATATTCCAGTGTATCGATACTTTTACTTCTGATACTCGATATTTTGTATCGATACTATGCTTTTCGATGCATTCCAAGTATCGATAAATTTGTAGTGTATCGATACCTTTTGCGATACGGGATTTTTAGTGGTAGCGGCAAGTGACGTTATTTATAGTGATGAGCGATATCATGATTTTTTAATCACGTTGTGAAATGATATCGTGCTTTTTTTAACGAAACTAAAAATAAAACACGAAAAATGCAGTTTTTTGCGTTTTTCGAGCTAATTTTGAGGTTATGTGAAAAAGTCACTAATGAAAAAGTTGTAGATTTTCACAAGATCTACAACTTTTATAATCAACTTTTTATTCGAGGAACCCAACTTTGGCCGGAAATCGCAATAATGTCTTTTTCCACCCCCCTAAAAAAGTGTGTTTTACCGAAAAAACGTCATAACTCGAAAAATTTCCAATATTTTAATTTCAAATTTTTTTTCATGGTTTGTGACTATCAAAGCTACCTTCTACTAAATTTTCATCAAAATCGAACATTTTTTAAGAAAACTAATAATAAAAAACGAAAAATGCAGTTTTTTGCGTTTTTCGAGCTAATTTTGAGGTTATGTGGAAAAGTCACTAATGTGAAAGTTGTAGATTTTCTCAAGACCTACAACTTTTATAATCAACTTTTTATTCTAGAACCTCAACTTTGGCCGGAAATCGGTATAATGTCTTTTTCCACCCCCCCCAAAAAAGTGTTTTTTACCGAAAAAACGTCATAACTCGAAAAATTGCCAAAATATTTTAATTTGAAATTTTTTTTCATGGTTTGTCACTATCAAAGCTACCTTCTACTAAATTTTCATCAAAATCGAACATTTTTTAACGAAACCAAAAATAAAACACGAAAAATGCAGTTTTTTGCGTTTTTCAAGCTAATTTTGAGGTTATGTGAAAAAGTCACTTATGTAAAAGTTGTAGATTTTCTCAAGACCTACAACTTTTTTGATTAACTTTTTATTCTAGAACCTCAACTTTGGCCGGAAATCGCTATAATGTATTTTTCCACCCCCCAAAAAAAGTGTTTTTTACCGAAAAACCGTCATAACTCGGAAAATTGCCAATATTTTAATTTGAAATTTTTTTTCATGGTTTGTCACTATCAAAGCTACCTTCTACTAAAATTTCATCAAAATCGAACATTTTTTAACGAAACCAAAAATAAAAAAAAACTTTTATAATCAACTTTTTACTCTAGGAACTCAACTTTGGCCGGAAATCGCAATAATGTCTTTTTCCACCTCCCCAAAAAAAAACTGTTTTTTACCGAAAAAACGTGATAACTCGAAAAATTTCCAATATTTTAATTTGAAACTTTTTTTCATGGTTTGTGACTATCAAAGCTACCTTCTACTAAATTTTCATCAAAATCGAACATTTTTTAACGAAACCAAAAATAAAAAACGAAAAATGCAGTTTTTTGCATTTTTCGAGCTAATTTTGAAGTTATGAGAAAAAGTCACCGATTAAAAAGTTGTAGATTTTCTTAAGATCTACAACTTTTATAATCAACTTTTTACTCTAGGAACTCAACTTTGGCCGGAAATCGCAATAATGTCTTTTTCCACCTCCCCCAAAAAGTGTTTTATACCGAAAAAACGTGATAACTCGAAAAATTTCCGATATTTTAATTTGAATTTTTTTTTTCATGGTTTGTGACTATCAAAGCTACCTTCTACTAAATTTTCATCAAAATCGAACATTTTTTAACGAAACCAAAAATAAAAAACGAAAAATGCAGTTTTTTGCGTTTTTCGAGCTAATTTTGAAGTTATGTGAAAAAGTCACTAATAAAAAAGTTGTAGATTTTCTCAAGATCTACAACTTTTATGTTTAACTTTTTATTCTAGGAACTCAACTTTGGACGGAAATCGCAATAATGTCTTTTTCCACCCCCCAAAAAGGTGTTTATACCGAAAAAACGTCAAAATTAGGAAAATCTCGGATCGTTAACCTATCGATACTTCGAGTATCGATAAATTAATATTCGATATTCTACTGTATCGATACTTTACGTTCCGATCCGTATCGATACCTAATATCGATACTTTCTAGTGTATCGCGCAACCCTAGCTCTTGCAGATTTATTGTTTTCGTAGTATAATCCTACAATTTCAATTCTATCTACGTCTACATAATGAGTATGATTTTATGATTTTATATGATTTTTGAAGTGTTTTTTCATAAAAGTGACTCCTTCAGAATTATGTGGGGTGGATAGTTTTCATTGGAATGCACTGTATATTAGAAACCCTTTAATTTGATATATGTCGTAAAATACAGTTTAAAAAACTTTATTTTTTTTAATTAACCCCCCAATAAAGCCTCCAATATTAAAAATTAATAAAAGACATACAGACAACCATTATTCCATATTTTCACGTAGTAGCGGTCTCATTAAAATCCCACCCACATCGTTCTTCTCTTTTATCTAATTATTTAGACCTACTTACATCTCTTGCTTTATTCTTCTTTTTTTTTTAATATACTTCCGCAATTCTCAATGCTACTACGAGTGAAAGTTCCGCATATAACAAGAAGATTTTTTTCTACTGCTAAGTTGTTTTCTTTTGAATTTTCAACAATTTTCTACTTTATTCAAAAACATGAGAAAAAGACCTAGAGGTGGACGACTAAGGGTTACCACCACCCCTGCACTAGATCGTTATCTGACTTTGGAGAAGAGTTCCATTAACACAAATCCATATGAGCTAATGAAGATGTAAATTGGAAGAAATCGAAGAAATCAAGTCTTGAACTTAAACAAATGTAAAATGTGTCAAAAAACAAGAGCCTCCTTAGGGGGCGTCCATAAATTACGTGAGGCGTTTTTGAGGATTTTTTGAAACCCCTCTCCCCCTTGGTGAGATATAGTAAGATTTTTCTCGACTTAACTTTGATGCAATTCTACATCGTTTTCTGCTAGAAAAAAATCACGAGATATTTGCCAAGACCCCCTTCTCCCCGAAGTGACATTTGGAAAGATTCAGCTCGATCCCCTCCCTCCTCCCCCCCTGAACACCACACGTAATTTGTGGACGCCCATTTACAAAATAAACCGAAATTTATTTCCCAAAATAGAACGATATTTATTTACTTTTTTTGCTTTTTTCTTTATTTTATACTCAATCTATGCTTAACCATGGATCGTGCACTTAAGAAAACTATGAGCAAGTACCAGAGTAAAGTGCTTATGCTGAAATACTATAAGACGATTATTGCCATCAATTTCGGCTTCTTCCAATGCTCCAATCGCCCCCAAAAGGAACAAATCCTCCAACTTAGCCATCAACAAACCTACCAATAAATCACAAGTAGAAAATATGAACATGGTAAGTTTTAATTCGTTGTTCGTTACCAAAAGAAAGTCTTCATTCACTGATATTGATCCCAAAATTATTATTCCACATAAACCGAGATATTTGTAAATTTTTCACAAGTACCTCTATACCTAATAGGATCTTATTCTTACCCAACTACACTGCACTGTCACGGCATATTTATCACTTCTAAATATATTTGAATGCTAATGGTATTAGGGTTCTATTGTCCTCGCTACCTGCGGTTCACTATACAGGAAGATTCTAGCGAAAGTTGCTAACTGAACACTTATTTACATGAAGAAGCGCTTACAATTCTGTTTAATTCTTTGAATCACCCTGAAGTGTTTCAGACACGTTTTTTTTAAATTTATAATGAGCTCT
The DNA here is from genome assembly GCA_947563755.1 of Lochmaea crataegi. NCBI lineage: Eukaryota > Metazoa > Arthropoda > Insecta > Coleoptera > Chrysomelidae > Lochmaea > Lochmaea crataegi. The sequence goes on from OX387428.1 coordinate 1,991,592, forward strand.
TCAGCTATCAATATGATAAAAACACACTATAGAATATCTCAATTCGTATATGGAAAATCAAATTCGCTTAGTTTGACCAATTCGATGTCAAATTCGTATGAAAAAAGTCGCATACCGATTTCAAGATTACAAATACTCGATTTCATTCGAATTTTTTCCGTATACGGATTTATTGAAAGGAAATTCCTCCGTTCAAAGGTGGTACAGTTGGGGTTTGAGGAGGTTTACAGAATTATTAGAGCTTGATGGGAACATGACTGCGCAGATTTACGTACAAGTTATTAGGTCGAAGATGCTTTGGTATCTCGCATTTGGTACTGCCACCTCGATCGCCCGACCTCAATCCCTTCGATCGTGTTTAGGACCAGCTATAAAAAGTATTGACCCATGACCCACTCCACAGACATTCCAAGAACTTGGAAATTAAAGATCGTCAATCAAAAATAAGAATTGAAAATTTTCTTCGTGCCACATGAAATTTTTAGGTTAAAAATGGAATTTTAGGTAAAAAAAAAAACGTCAAACTTTTCATTAGGAAACTAAAAATTTGCATAACTGGGATTTTTTTTTAAATTATCAATAAATAATAAATTCATTGTTGTGGAATTATGAAAAGATTGCACTGTTCACCCTGATTTTACATCCTTTGAGTATTATCTCTTTTCTAAAAATTACCCCTATAAGTATATAATTTTCATGATATTGTACGAATTGAAGTCCTGTAATTCAAAAACAATCTTACTAATTGAAATATGAAACAATTTCAACAATAACTGTATAAATGTTTCAAAATGTCAAGGTGATAAGTAGTAAATAAAAAAATTAACCAACCTCCTCATCTCCGTTTTCTTGATGATCACCATGTTCTTCCATGAGCACAAAATCAACATCGTTATTATTATTTTTATTACCGATTTCCGGGGATCTTCTCGCTTCGTTAACGACAATCCTATTTCTCTTCCTACGGGAATTCAACAAATCCACCGTTAGCTGGTCACTAGCCAGAGAATCCGGCGAATCTGGATGACTGTCCATATTTAGTAGAGACACATTTTTTAAAAATCGTATTCGTAAAAGAGAAGAAGAACGGTTCGGATTGATGGCAAGAAAGCTCGAGGCAAACTGGCGTCTTTAGGTGCCCGCGAGCTAGTGACCACTAGAGGGGAGAGGAACCGGTACCAGGACCGGACGGTGGGTACTTTTGATCATGGTCAAGGTAGTACCGGAACGATGAGGTCAAGTACCACTGATGCTGGGGGAAAAAACCTTTAATTGGGTTTCGATTCTTATCGGTCGTAGGTATCTTTTGTATGTCAATCCAATCATTTTTTGTCGTTTTTCTTTAAAAAAAAACTTTTCAGGAGGTCCAGAGTTTTTTTTTGGACAATCATTAATTTTATTTTGATCCTTTTGCTTTTAGTTATTCTTTCTTCTTCTTTTCATCCCTTTTTTGATATTTAATGAAATTATTTTGAGGGGATCGCTTAAAGAACTGTCGAAAGTCCATACCTGTTGGGTACCTCACCTTTTTCTGTCCTCTCCGTTAGGATACCTGTTTCTTAAATTCTCTACCTCGTTACATAATCTTTATCTTTTCTCTCTCTACTTTTGCTTTGATTGAATTTAAATACAAAAACCTTCGATGATTCTCAAATGAGTACTGATGATGGACGAACTCGAGAGAGTTTCAGTAATTGGACGCGGTTTTTTTAGACCGAGCAATTTAACCAAATTTGATAGGAGATTTTCTAATTTTAGTGCAGGTAACCATGTTGAAAGGTTGAAGTACAAAAATGTTAACAACTTTGAAAATACTGAAATGGGTAGTTAATTATTTAGGTTAGAATCTATGCTTATTGTTAAATCTATGTATTTAATTATAATTATGAAATATATCGACCAAGCAGTTTGGTTATAATTTATGTATCGATATAAGTAACAAAGCAAAAAATAAGCAGACACGCGCTAGATTGAAAGAATGTGTAGATTGGCAATTGTTACTTTGGGTTTTTGGTCAAGTTGTGTTTTATTTAAAGAACGCCAACCCTAATTAAAAGGAACCTAAACCGAATAATTTAACATTATTAGAATAGGAGGGTTGTCTTTTAAGCGGTTCCATTTTGAAGGGCTGTGCCGAATTCCGCAAAAACCTACCTAGGTCGAGTTCCGCAAAAGGTCTCGGGAGGATTAGAATATGTCTAACAGCTAAAGGCCTGTTTTTACGAGATCTTATTACATTTTTTCAACACTGTATACCATCTTCAATCATTTTCCTTGCTCTTCTCGATAAATTGCAAGAGCTTCTAGTACCACTTGATAATGATACGATAATCCCTCTTTCGGGTAGTTCCAATTAGTTTTGCGGAATTCGACCCTTTTTTTATGGATAGGAAATCTTCAAAGATACCTGGGAAGTTTGTCCAAGGTGCGGATTCATCCGGTGTGTTTGGAACTCTTGACAGAGCCAAGGGCCATCCACGCTTAGAGCGCCAAAACCCATCCTGTTTCTCCTCAGAACTACCGGCACTGATTTTGACTTATCATCAGTAGCTCCGATAATTTAACCTACTTATTTAGGTCTGATATAGGCATATGTCTTTATGGCTTTCCAGTTTCTTCCCCTTTCTATCATTTTCTCCCCCATGTTTCCTACGTTTATGTTGCCAGTTTCTTTTGTAAGATCTTCCCTTTCTGCGCGCTATCTGTTGCAATGGAAAATAATGGCAATATATACCTTCGTCTGTCAAAGTCTTTTGTATCTTTTTTGTAAAAGTTCCGAAGGTTCCACACCCTGAGAGGAACTGGGTAAGGAAATAGTCCCAGTTCTGACATCATTAATCAAAATCTTTGTCCAGACACCTCTGCTGTCTGTTTGCCACCTTGCTTGTCATTGCTCCAATATCATCTCCCTTTCGTCAGCTTTTACATGTTTAAGTTGGCTCTCTTATGGAGCCTACTTCTCTCTCTTCAACCATGAGGTCCAACGGTCGTATCCCGTTAATGGCCTGTATTTTACTGTGTGCTAAGAGCTCCCGACTCTCAGTAAGGAGGTTCTGTGCACCCTCAACATCATCTGGCATCTGGCTGTATTTATATATATTTCCATACTGGTGCAGCGTTCAGCAGTATCGACTGGATTATCCCATTCAGCCATAGTCTCTTCCTACTGCTAGTCTTTGTATCATAGACATTCTATTTTTAGCACTTTCGGTGACCTGAACTAGGTGAGGTCCAAAACTTACTATCCCCCTTACTACCCCCAAGCACATGAACTGCTTTTTCTGTGTCTCCATCAGCTGTATTCATAATTACAGCTTCTGTTTTTTCTGGGGATAATTGAAGGTGATTTTTCTCCATCCAAAAAGAGATACTTGCCAAGGTTTCGTTCGCATTGTGGTTCAAAGTCTCAACCGTGTCCACTTTCACCATAAACAGCAGGTCGTCCGCGAAAGCTATGACTTCCTCCCCATCCTCCCTTTTTTCCCGTATTACCTCGTCGTAAAGCATAGAGTAGGTCCTAAAACAGACCCTTGCGGTACTCCTGTGTCTACGTCAAGCCTATGCTCCATTACTGAGATGTGTCTGTCACTCAAATAGCTGTCAATAATATTTACCAAGTACTGGGGGATACCCCGTTCGCATAGTATCTCCACTATCTGGTTCCAGGGAGCCGTGTTGAAGGCGTTCCTGACATCTTATGAAATAGCTAGGATTAAAGACACAGGTAGGTCCACCAACAACGTCAGCCACCCAGGAAAATCTGATCCAAGAAGATAGACATGTCACATATTGTAATATTGGAGCATCATTTGCCATTTCAAAAAATTTAACATGAAGTTAGATATTGCCTGGTCTATTAGTGATACGAGTATGCACGTCCGATTTTTTGTTTGGTTGCTTTTTCTGATCTTGCGGTTTCAACTTTTTTCCGAAGTTTGTTTATCAAGTGTGCTGTTCGGCTGTATATAACATGGTATAACTAGTTTTTTTTTAAAATACATTTTCAAATGATTCGTTTCGGTTATTTAGTAATTTGTTTGGCTATTTTCCGAGTAAATAATGCTTGGAATTCTATAAATAAATTCATAAATAATACGTACGTTTATTACCACCAACAAAAACGATTGTAAGTTGAAGATTACAGAACCGTTGGCGATATTCGAGTTACACTAATACTGACTTTACACTATATAACCAATTTTTTTTCTTTAGAATTCCTGTATGTATTAAAACCCTTAAAGTCCTTATATATGATACGTCATTGGAAAACCCTTAATTATTGTTTTCCAACAGCATGGCAATCTAGCTCTAGTTGAAAATTGAGTGGCCTCCTAGGTCAACAGACTTACCACGACCTGATTTTTTTTTGAGGGGTTACCTTAAGTCGGTTCTTTATAAAAATCAACCGACCTCAATTGACGTTTTACGACAAAGTATAACTTAACGGTTGTGTAGTTCAGCGTCCATATTGGTGAATTATATGAGAGTATAGATTTCAAATTTTAGCTTGACATTCCTATTATTATTGAGACCACGATTTTTTGACTTATTTAAATATGGAAACCTGTGAGAGAAAGAGAGAAATATGTAGAGATTGAAAGATCATTTTTTCGGAAATTTTTACTCTTCACTTTCGGATTCCCCTGTATACAAAATGTCATAGATACGGTTCTCCTGATTTTTTTTCATATTCCATTACTATCTGAGAGTATGGATTTCAATTTTTATCTCAAAATTCCCATTATTACGAACTTATAACTTAACCGCACTTTTTCGAAATTTTGAAATTTCAAAAACGAAACTAACTCTTTTTTGACTATTTTATATATGGAAATCTACTAATTTGACCCCGTAGATTCCAAAAATCTACATAAAAATTTCCTACAGTTTTTAATAAAAAAATTTATTTTCTCGACAAAATTTACTTTTCACTTTCGGATAACCCTGTATACAAAATATCATAGATACGATTCTCCTGATTTTTTTCCATATTGATTCATTATCTGATAGTATGGATTTTCAAATTTTAGCACAAAATTCCCATTATTATGTACTTATAACTTAACCGCACTTTTTCGAAATTTTGAAATTTCAAAAGCGAAACTAAGTAATTTTTGACCATTTTATATATGGAAATCTACTAATTCGACCCCGTAGATTCCAAAAATCTACATAAAAATTTCCTAAAGTCTTTAATAAAAAATTTTATTTTCTCGAAAAAATTTACTTTTCACCCGTATACAAAATATCATAGATACGATTCTCCCGATTTTTTTCTCTATTGATTTATTATCTGAGAGTATGGATTTCAAATTTTATCTCAAAATTCCCATTATTACGGACTTATAACTTAACCGCACTTTTTCGAAATTTTGAAATTTCAAAAACAAAACTAAGTCTTTTTTGACCATTTTATATATGGAAGTCTACTAATTCGACCCCGTAGAATCCAAAAATCTACATCAAAATTTCCTAAGGTCTTTAATAAAAAAATTTATTTTCTTGAAAAAATTTACTTTTCACTTTCGGATAACCCTGTATACAAAATATCATAGATACGATTCTCCCGATTTTTTTCTCTATTGATTTATTATCTGAGAGTATGGATTTCAAATTTTATCTCAAAATTCCCATTATTACGGACTTATAACTTAACCGCACTTTTTCGAAATTTTGAAATTTCAAAAACGAAACTAAGTCTTTTTTGACCATTTTATATATGGAAATCTACTAATTCGACCCCGTAGATTCCAAAAATATACATAAAAATTTCCTAAAGTCTTTAATAAAAAAATTTATTTTCTCGAAAAAATTTACTTTTCACTTTCGTATAACCCTGTATACAAAATATCATAGTTACGATTCTCCCGATTTTTTTCTCTATTGATTCATTATCTGAGAGTATGAATTTTCAAATTTTAGCACAAAATTCCCATTATTACGAACTTATAACATAACCGCACTTTTTCGAAATTTTGAAATTCCAAAAAGTCTTTTTTGACCATTTTATATATGGAAATCTACTAATTCGACCCCGAAGATTCCAAAAATCTACATCAAAATTTCCTAAAGTCTTTAATAAAAAAATTTATTTTCTCGAAAAAATTTACTTTTCACTTTCGGATAACCCTGTATACAAAATATCATAGATACGATTTTCCTGATTTTTTTTTCATATTGATTCATTATCTGAGAGTATGGATTTCAAATTTTATCTCAAAATTCCCATTATTACGTATTTATAACTTAACCGCACTTTTTCCAAATTTTGAAATTTCAAAAACGAAACTAAGTCTTTTTTGACCATTTTATATATGGAAGTCTACTAATTCGACCACGTAGAATCCAAAAATCTACATCAAAATTTCCTAGGGTCTTTAATAAAAAAAATTATTTTCTCGAAAAAATTTACTTTTCACTTTCGGATAACCCTGTATACAAAATATCATAGTTACGATTCTCCTGATTTTTTTCCATATTGATTCATTATCTGATAGTATGGATTTCAAATTTTATCTCAAACTTCATTATTACGGACTTATAACTTAACCCCACTTTTTCGAAATTTTGAAATTTCAAAAACGAAACTAAGTCTTTTTTGACCATTTTATATATGGAAGTCTACTAATTCGACCACGTAGAATCCAAAAATCTACATCAAAATTTCCTAGGGTCTTTAATAAAAAAAATTATTTTCTCGAAAAAATTTACTTTTCACTTTCGGATAACCCTGTATACAAAATATCATAGTTACGATTCTCCTGATTTTTTTCCATATTGATTCATTATCTGATAGTATGGATTTCAAATTTTATCTCAAACTTCATTATTACGGACTTATAACTTAACCCCACTTTTTCGAAATTTTGAAATTTCAAAAACGAAACTAAGTCTTTTTTGACACTTTTATATATGGAAATCTACTAATTCGACCCCATAGATTCCAAAAATCTACATCAAAATTTCCTAAAGTCTTTAATAAAAAAATTTATTTTCTCGAAAAAATTTACTTTTCACTTTCGGATAACCCTGTATACAAAATATCATAGTTACGATTCTCCTGATTTTTTTCCATATTGATTCATTATCTGATAGTATGGATTTCAAATTTTATCTCAAACTTCATTATTACGGACTTATAACTTAACCCCACTTTTTCGAAATTTTGAAATTTCAAAAACGAAACTAAGTCTTTTTTGACACTTTTATATATGGAAATCTACTAATTCGACCCCATAGATTCCAAAAATCTACATCAAAATTTCCTAAAGTCTTTAATAAAAAAATTTATTTTCTCGAAAAAATTTACTTTTCACTTTCGGATAACCCTGTATACAAAATATCATAGTTACGATTCTTCCGATTTTTTTTCCTATTGATTCATTATCTGAAAGTATGGATTTTCAAATTCTAGCACAAAATTCCCATTATTACGAACTTATAACATAACCGCACTTTTTCGAAATTTTGAAATTCCAAAATCGTTACTAAGTCTTTTTTGACCATTTTATATATGGAAATCTACTAATTCGACCCCGAAGATTCCAAAAATCTACATAAAAATTTCCTAAAGTCTTTAATAAAAAATTTTATTTTCTCGAAAAAATTTACTTTTGACCCTGTATACAAAATATCATAGATACGATTCTCCCGATCTTTTTTTCTATTGATTCATTATCTGAGAGTATGGATTTTCAAATTTCATCTCAAAATTCCCATTATTATGGACTTATAACTTAACCGAACTTTTTCGAAATTTTGAAATTTCAAAAACGAAACTAAGTCTTTTTTGACCATTTTATATATTGAAATCTACTAATTCGACCCCGTAGATTCCAAAAATATACATAAAAATTTCCTAAAGTCTTTAATAAAAAAATTTATTTTCTCGAAAAAATTTACTTTTCACTTTCGTATAACCCTGTATACAAAATATCATAGTTACGATTCTCCCGATTTTTTTCTCTATTGATTCATTATCTGAGAGTATGAATTTTCAAATTTTAGCACAAAATTCCCATTATTACGAACTTATAACATAACCGCACTTTTTCGAAATTTTGAAATTCCAAAAAGTCTTTTTTGACCATTTTATATATGGAAATCTACTAATTCGACCCCGAAGATTCCAAAAATCTACATCAAAATTTCCTAAAGTCTTTAATAAAAAAATTTATTTTCTCGAAAAAATTTACTTTTCACTTTCGGATAACCCTGTATACAAAATATCATAGATACGATTTTCCTGATTTTTTTTTCATATTGATTCATTATCTGAGAGTATGGATTTCAAATTTTATCTCAAAATTCCCATTATTACGTATTTATAACTTAACCGCACTTTTTCCAAATTTTGAAATTTCAAAAACGAAACTAAGTCTTTTTTGACCATTTTATATATGGAAGTCTACTAATTCGACCACGTAGAATCCAAAAATCTACATCAAAATTTCCTAGGGTCTTTAATAAAAAAAATTATTTTCTCGAAAAAATTTACTTTTCACTTTCGGATAACCCTGTATACAAAATATCATAGTTACGATTCTCCTGATTTTTTTCCATATTGATTCATTATCTGATAGTATGGATTTCAAATTTTATCTCAAAATTCCCATTATTACGTATTTATAACTTAACCGCACTTTTTCCAAATTTTGAAATTTCAAAAACGAAACTAAGTCTTTTTTGACCATTTTATATATGGAAGTCTACTAATTCGACCACGTAGAATCCAAAAATCTACATCAAAATTTCCTAGGGTCTTTAATAAAAAAAATTATTTTCTCGAAAAAATTTACTTTTCACTTTCGGATAACCCTGTATACAAAATATCATAGTTACGATTCTCCTGATTTTTTTCCATATTGATTCATTATCTGATAGTATGGATTTCAAATTTTATCTCAAACTTCATTATTACGGACTTATAACTTAACCCCACTTTTTCGAAATTTTGAAATTTCAAAAACGAAACTAAGTCTTTTTTGACACTTTTATATATGGAAATCTACTAATTCGACCCCATAGATTCCAAAAATCTACATCAAAATTTCCTAAAGTCTTTAATAAAAAAATTTATTTTCTCGAAAAAATTTACTTTTCACTTTCGGATAACCCTGTATACAAAATATCATAGTTACGATTCTCCTGATTTTTTTCCATATTGATTCATTATCTGATAGTATGGATTTCAAATTTTATCTCAAACTTCATTATTACGGACTTATAACTTAACCCCACTTTTTCGAAATTTTGAAATTTCAAAAACGAAACTAAGTCTTTTTTGACACTTTTATATATGGAAATCTACTAATTCGACCCCATAGATTCCAAAAATCTACATCAAAATTTCCTAAAGTCTTTAATAAAAAAATTTATTTTCTCGAAAAAAATTACTTTTCACTTTCGGATAACCCTGTATACAAAATATCATAGTTACGATTCTCCTGATTTTTTTCCATATTGATTCATTATCTGATAGTATGGATTTCAAATTTTATCTCAAACTTCATTATTACGGACTTATAACTTAACCCCACTTTTTCGAAATTTTGAAATTTCAAAAACGAAACTAAGTCTTTTTTGACCATTTTATATATGGAAATCTACTAATTCGACCCCGTAGATTCCAAAAATCTACATTAAAAATTCCTAAAGTTTTTAATAAAAAAATTTATTTTCTCGAAAAAATTTACTTTTCACTTTCGGATAACCCTGTATACAAAATATCATAGTTACGATTCTCCTGATTTTTTTCCATATTGATTCATTATCTGATAGTATGGATTTCAAATTTTATCTCAAACTTCATTATTACGGACTTATAACTTAACCCCACTTTTTCGAAATTTTGAAATTTCAAAAACGAAACTAACTCTTTTTTGACCATTTTATATATGGAAGTCTACTAATTCGACCCCGTAGAATCCAAAAATCTACATCAAAATTTCCTAAAGTCTTTAATAAAAAAATTTATTTTCTCGAAAAAATTTACTTTTCACTTTCGGATAACCCTGTATACAAAATATCATAGATACGATTCTCCTGATTTTTTTCCATATTGATTCATTATCTGATAGTATGGATTTCAAATTTTATCTCAAAATTCCCATTATTACGGACTTATAAGTTAACCGCACTTTTTCGAAATTTTGAAATTTCAAAAACGAAGCTAACTCTTTTTTGACCATTTTATATATGGAAGTCTACTAATTCGACCCCGTAGAATCCAAAAATCTACATCAAAATTTCCTAAAGTCTTTAATAAAAAAATTTATTTTCTCGAAAAAATTTACTTTTCACTTTCGGATAACCCTGTATACAAAATATCATAGATACGATTCTCCTGATTTTTTTCCATATTGTTTCATTATCTGATAGTATGGATTTCAAATTTTATCTCAAAATTCCCATTATTATGAACCTATAACTTAACCGCACTTTTTCGAAATTTTGAAATTTCAAAAACGAAACTAACTCTTTTTTGACCATTTTATATATGGAAGTCTACTAATTCGACCCCGTAGAATCCAAAAAGCTACATCAAAATTTCCTAAAGTCTTTAATAAAAAAATTTATTTTCTCGAAAAAATTTACTTTTCACTTTCGGATAACCCTGTATACAAAATATCATAGATACGATTCTCCTGATTTTTTTCCATATTGATTCATTATCTGATAGTATGGATTTCAAATTTTATCTCAAAATTCCCATTATTACGGACTTATAAGTTAACCGCACTTTTTCGAAATTTTGAAATTTCAAAAACGAAACTAACTCTTTTTTGACCATTTTATATATGGAAGTCTACTAATTCGACCCCGTAGAATCCAAAAATCCACATCAAAATTTCCTAAAGTTTTTAATTTTTTCCAAAAGTTTCACTCTTCACTTCCGGATAACCCTGTGTACGAAATATCATAGATACGAGTGAGGAACAATCAACTTATTTTTGAACCCAGAATATGAGGTTTAATTTACGAACAATCGTTGCGGAACACCCTGTACATATAATTTTAAATTTTGCTACATAAAAAAATCGATTAAATCTCTAGTTTTATTACATTTTTTTTTTCAAAAACTATTTACATAAATTCATACGTATATATAAATATGTCAAGTAGGCGCGGTTATAGTTGTTAAAGATTTCAATGGTTTTGTCGTAGATATATTGAAGAGAGCATTTTCTTCTTCTTCTTCTTCTTCTTCTTCTTCTTTACACCGGTCAACAACCGGCCAAATCGCCGCGGCCCACACTCGATCTCGGATGGGCTTCTTCTTTTGCCGTGCTGGCTTCTTCTCGGCTAGCTCGCTATCTTCTGATGACCCACATCTTCATCTCCCGGAGATACTTTTTTTGCGCCATACCTAACAGTGTACGGAATCCTAAAGACAGTACCGTACCAGCAAATATTTTAAATAAATTCTTAACAAAAAAATTTTTTTATGATAATGAAACCAGTATACAGGGTAGATCATAACTATTGGGATATAGAAGGGCAAATTGTTTGCACCACAATATAGCGATGGGACCAAATATGCTTTAATAAAATATGGCCGTGGAAAAAGATAAAGGGCGTTAAAGTTGAATTTGTTTTTTGCTAATAACTTCTATATTTATCGATTGTTATCAAAATCGGCACAGATGCATAGTTTTATACTGGGAATATTATTTTATGTACTATTCTACGGTGTTTCCCCCATCCAAGTACTAACCGCGCTCGTCTCTGCTTCACCGTAATTTCTTGTCATTGTCATTCTTTGTCAGTGAATAATTTTTGCAGTGAGTTTATAGTTGCATGTGTTTAAAGATACTTTTTCCATTGAAATGCCTCGTCACAATATTTTACGAATGAAGAAATGCGGGATACGATTTGTGTATAAGCACAAGAACATTTTTGCGGTCGCTCTGCAGCCAGAAGGTAGGGATGCGCGATACTATCCGATATTCCAGTGTATCGATACTTTTACTTCCGATACTCGATATTTTGTATCGATACTATGCTTTTCGATGCATTCCAAGTATCGATAAATTTGTAGTGTATCGATATACCTTGCGATACGGGATTTTTAGTGGTACGTTATCTATAGTGATGAGCGATATCGTGATTTTTTAATCACGTTGTGAAATGAAGTCGTGCTTTTTTTAACGAAACTAAAAATAAATAACGAAAAATGTGCAGATTTTTGCGTCTTTCGAGCTAATTTTGAGGTTATGTGGAGAAGTCACTCGACTTTGGACAGAAATCGCAATAATGTCTTTTTCCACCCCCCAAAAAAAGTGTTTTTCTACCGAGAAAACGTTATAACTCGAAAAATTTCCAATATTTCAATTTGAAATTTTTTTTCATGGTTTGTGACTGTCAAAGCTACCTTCTACTAAATTTTCACCAAAATCGAACATTTTTTAACGAAACTAAAAATAAAAAACGAAAAATGCAGTTTTTTGCGTTTTCGAGCTAATTTTGAGGTTATGTTAAAAAGTCACTAATGAAAAAGTTGTAGATTTTCTCAAGATCTACAACTTTTATCATCAACTTTTTATTCTAGGAACTCAACTTTGGCCGGAAATCGCAATAATGTCTCCCCCCCCCCAAAAAGTGTTTTTTACCGAAAAAACGTTAACTCGAAAAATTTCCAATATGAAATTTTTTTTCATGGTTTGTGACTATCAAACCTACCTTCTACTAAATTTTCATCAAAACCGAACATTTTTTAACGAAACCAAAAATAAAAAACGAAAAATGCAGTTTTTTGCGTTTTTCGAGCTAGTTTTGAGGTTATGTGGAAAAGTCATTGATGTAAAAGTTGTAGATTTTCTCAAGATCTACAACTTTTATAATCAACTTTTTACTCTAGAATCTCAACTTTGGCCGGAAATCGCAATAATGTCTTTTTCCACCCCCCCAAAAAAGTGTGTTTTACCGAAAAAACATCATAACTCGAAAAAATTCCAATATTTTGATTTGAAATTTTTTTTCATGGTTTGTGACTATCAAAACTACTTTCTACTAAATTTTCATCAAAATCGAACATTTTTTAACGAAACCAAAAATAAAAAACAAAAAATGCAGTTTTTTGCGTTTTTCGAGCTAGTTTTGAGGTTATGTGGAAAAGTCACTGATGTAAAAGTTATAGATTTTCCCAAGATCTACAACTTTTATAATCAACTTTTTACTCTAGGATCTCAACTTTGGCCGGAAATCGCAATAATGTCTTCTTCCACCCCCCAAAAAAGTGTTTTACCGAAAAAACATCATAACTCGAAAAAATTCCAATATTTTAATTTGAAACTTTTTTTCATGGTTTGTGACTATCAAAGCTACCTTCTACTAAATTTTCACCAAAATCGAACTTTTTTTAACGAAACTAAAAATAAAAAACGAAAAATGCAGTTTTTTGCGTTTTTCGAGCTAATTTTGAGGTTATGTGAAAAAGTCACAAATGAAAAAGTTGTAGATTTTCTCAAGATCTACAACTTTTATACCCAACTTTTTACTCTAGGATCTCAACTTTGGCCGGAAATCGCAATAATGTCTTTTTCCACCCCCCAAAAAAGTGTGTTTTACCGAAAAAACATAACTCGAAAAAATTCCAATGTTTTGATTTGAAATTTTTTTTCATGGTTTGTGACTATCAAAACTACTTTTTACTAAATTTTCATCAAAATCGAACATTTTTTAACGAAACCAAAAAAAAAAACGAAAAATGCAGTTTTTTGCGTTTTTCGAGCTAATTTTGAGGTTATGTGGAAAAGTCACTGATGTAAAAGTTATAGATTTTCCCAAGATCTACAACTTTTATGATCAACTTTTCATTCTAGGAACTGAACTTTGGACGGAAATCGCAATAATGTCTTTTTCCACCCCCCCAAAAAAGTGTGTTTTTACCGTCAAAATTAGCAAAATCTCGGATCTTTAACGTATCGATACGTCGAGTATCGATAAATTAATATTCGATATTCTACTGTATCGATACTTTACGTTCCGATCCGTATCGATACCTAATATCGATACTTTCTAGTGTATCGCGCAATCCTACCAGAAGGTAGGAATTGTAATATCCAGGCAAAGGGCAACCAAATCACAAAACTTCTTCAAATCTATTTAATCGTTTGGGTAAAAGCGGGTCATTTCACAATAAAAATCAAGGTGGTCGTCCAAAACAATTCACACCTAATCAAGCAGATGACAATTTGGTTCGAATAGATGAAAATAATACAGTAAGTTCACCTCATTTGTCAGAAAAGTTCCACCCTTATCACTTCACTCCTGTTCAAAATTCTCGAAAATTCCTGAATTTTCCACGCTCCTCATATGCCTAAACAAAACGACCTTCTTAAAATGTTCTAGAAAACGCATTCGCCTTAATTTATAGTTGGCTGACAGGGGCGGCTTTGGGTTGGTGACTTCGTAACATTATGTTCACCGATGAAGGGACTTTTACTAGAGGAGGGGTATTTAATTGGCGAAACAGCCATTATTGGGAAGAACAAAATTCGCATGCTCTGAAAGAAAAACAATTGAATATTTGGTGTGGAGAAATTATAGACGACCAACTACCTACTAGGGCCATATGTTCTAACCCCAAATTTAAATGGAGATTCTTATTTATTTTTTTTTCAAAATACCTTTAGTGATATTTTGGATAATCTGTCACTAGCTGTAAGATAGAAAATGTGGTTTATGCAGGATGGAGCTCCACCTCATTTCTCATTAGTTGTTAGAAATTATCTAACTGGCATATTTCCTCATCGATGGATGGATGGAAGTGATTTTGAATGGGCACCATGAAATTAACTCAAGAGGAAAATACAAAATCACTAAAAAGTTTCGTCAAAAAAAGTTACCAGTCGTTTTCACGTGGCGCCCCCTGTAACAAACTGTAAAATAGTACATAAAATATTATTCGCTGTATAAAATTATATTCAACTTTAACGCCCTTTATCTTTTTCCACAGCAATATTTTATTAAAGCATACTTGGTCCTCTCTCCATATTTTGGTCCAAACAATCTGTCCCAATAGTTATAACTAACCCTGTATACGTGCTTATTAACGATTCCCTATCCACCATTGATAATGGTACAATACGCACCATACCAAACAATGTCCAGTCTCACCTAGTGCCTTTTTTGTGATTATTAGTCGGATAAAGAAGTGTGTGTTAAATTACCCCGAGGGGTCTTCTAATTGGCATACTCGGAGGAAATCACCCGCGGCGTACTTTTACCCTTCGACGGCCCACCCCGGGGAGTCGACGGGGGTTGATAAATACCTTTTCACGCCTTTCACACATGTCAATTTTTTGACGTTCTCAATGGAAATTGTTTATTGATGTAAACATTATTTATAATAGTTTAGATGTTTGGATGAATTTTTGATCACATGTAATTTTTTTTGCTGAAGGTTTTTGGAAAAAAAATGCCTTACTGCACTGATTTGGTTCCAAGTGATTTTTGATTCTCTTAGATCAAGAATAAACCGACCGATCTACCTTATTCGAAGTCTGGAGAAATTGTCAATGGTATGTTTTGGATAAAATGCTTCAAAAAATGGTTCCTTTATACAGGGTGTCCACAAACAGATACTAGATGTGACTTATACATAATGATAATGACACATTTTTGACGTAATGTCGTCGAAATTCGTAAACGAGCATGTGAACATTTCCTCTAAAAAGGACGATACACTCCAAACACACTCACACTCATCCAGGATATTGAAATATCTATAAGAACGTCCAGATAAGGGGTTGAATGCGAATAAATTGAAGGGTGCTCTTCTATCGATGAGTTATTGATCGCCTCGAGGGTAATTTGGAACGATAACTCTGGAACTAGGAGGAAAAAAAATGGGAGAGATTAAGGGAACTTTAAGGAAGTAATTTTTACAGAGATATATCGACTTGAGGTATTATACAGGGTGTACATTTACGATTGGACATTAAACAACTTGGAAACTGAAAATGGCATCAGAAATTGTTTTTACATATATACAGAGTATGACAAATCCTCTGTAAAAGTAGTATTTTTCCCTGTGAATTTTTCTATTCGTTTTGTAGCCTCCCCTAGTAGAAATAGTGGGTTCCCCAAAAATCATAGACAGGTTTGAAAATTTGTAATTTGAAAATAAAAATCAAGAATCGAAGCCGATTCTGCATATTCGTTTTCTATACGTACTCCATCTACCTTAAGGCAAGGCAATTGTGTCAATGTGAGCAGGTGACATTGAAACTCATCATCATGAAAGATTTGATCTCGTACTTGTAGTTGCCTTGAAGTTGCTCGTAAAATGTCGAATTCTACTTTCTTTCTGTCTCTCTTTCAACTAATATGTATTTTAACGTTTTCTCTCTTTTCGGAGACACAAGAAAGTTGTTTAAAGTGTAATGAGATTCTTTTATAATATATATATATATATATATATATACAGCATCTCGAGCGCTAACGTCATCTAGCGTTTGATAGCCGAATTAGCATAATGAATGAACGATGTTGTGCGAAGGTGGAATTTTGAATATTAATTGCGGTCGATATCTACTATTTACACACAGATAGTGTTGGTTATCGGAATAAATTTGAAAAAAAAGTATAGTTATGTTCAAAATACGAGGGTTGTCTTTTATATTTTGCATATATAAAGCTAGAAAAAAGTTCAATTGTTTTTCGAGCTGTGTCTTGATGGAGGATCATTCGTTGTTGGGGGTTGGTTATAGAGAGAGATATTGATATGGAAATGAAGATCCACAATACAATTACGATACCAATTATAACATATGCAAGTGAAAATCACAACACAACCCCACTTAGCATTGCAACTGGGATATGATAAATGGAGATGAAGTTAGGGATGCGCGATACTATCCGATATTCCAGTGTATCGATACTTTTACTTCCGATACTCGATATTTTGTATCGATATTATGCTTTTCGATGCATTCCAAGTATCGATAAATTTGTAGTGTATCGATACCTTGCGATACGGGATTTTTAGTGGTACGTTATCTATAGTGATGAGCGATATCGTGATTTTTTAATCACGTTGTGAAATGATGTCGTGCTTTTTTTAACGAAACTAAAAATAAAAAACGAAAAAGGTGCAGTTTTTTGCGTTTTTCGAGCTAATTTTGAGGTTATGTGAAAAAGTCACTGATGAAAAAGTTGTAGATTTTCACAAGATCTACAATTTTTATAATCAACTTTTTATACTAGGAACTCAACTTTGGCCGGAAATCGCAATAATGTCTTTTTCCAACCCCAAAAAATGTGTGTTTTACCGAAAAAACGTTATAACTCGAAAAATTTTCAATATTTCAATTTGAATTTTTTTTCATGGTTTGTGACTATCAAAGCTACCTTCTACTAAATTTTCATCAAAATCGAACATTTTTTAACGAAACCAAAAATAAAAAACGAAAAATGCAGTTTTTTGCGTTTTTCGAGCTAATTTTGAGGTTATGTAAAAAAGTCACGTATTATAAAGTTGTAGATTTTTACAAGATCTACAACTTTTATGATCAACTTTTCATTCTAGGAACTCAATTTTGGCCGGAAATCGCAATAATGTCTTTTTCCACCCCCCCAAAAAAGTGTTTTTTACCGAAAAAACGTCATAACTCAAAAAATTTCCAGTATTTTAATTTGAAATTTTTTTTTCATGGTTTGTGACTATCAAAGCTACCTTCTAATAAATTTTCATCAAAATCGAACATTTTTTAACGAAACCAAAAATAAAAAACGAAAAATGCAGTTTTTTGCGTTTTTCGAGCTAATTTTGAAGTTATGTGAAAAAGTCACCAATTAAAAAGTTGTAGATTTTCTCAAGATCTACAACTTTGGCCGGAAATCGCAATAATGTCTTTTTCTACCCCCCCAAAAAAGTGTTTTTTACCGAAAAAATGTCATAACTCGAAAAATTTCCAATATTTTAATTTGAAATTTTTTTCATGGTTTGTGACTATCAAAGCTACCTTTTACTGAATTTTCATCGAAATCGATGAATTTTTGCAGAAACTAAAAATAAAAAACGAAAAATGCAGTTTTTTGCGTTTTTCGAGCTAATTTTGAAGTTGTGAAAAAGTCACCAATTAAAAAATTGTAGATTTTCTCAAGATCTACAACTTTTATCATCAACTTTTTATTCTAGGACTTCAACTTTAGCCGGAATTCGCAATAATATTAGTCTTTTTCCACCCACCCAAAAAAAGTGTTTTTTACCGAAAAAATGTCATAACTCGAAAAATATCATATATCAAGAATCATTGATTTTCTTAGCGGGAAGTTAAAAAGAGAAAACAATTAAATTGGTATGGACGTATTGTCAGAATGAAAACAGATAGAATTACAAGTAAGGTGATGGAAGCTGGAAGTACTATTCACAGAAGAAGGGGTAGACCGAGAAGAAAGTGGATAGACCAAATAAAGGAGATAGGGAATAAGAAAGGAAAAACTCTAGATGAAATGAAAAGATTAGCAAGAGATAGGAAAGTGTGGAAGCATTGGGTACAAGAGGAACCGGAATCCTCATCCGAGACCTAAAAAGGTAAAAGGAGAAGAGAAGAAGAAAAGAAGAAGACTTGGAATTGAAGAAATCGAGTTTTTCCTGGCAGACTAGTTTAAGCACTTTCCATTTTGATATCGCATGAAGGAGCAAGGATTAAAATTCATCATGTGGGATCTTATAACAATGTAATTTCGAACTATTTTAAAATAACAAACCTTCTTCTCATCTTCACTTTTAGTCACTGTAAATTTACGTGCCTTTCCTTTTTTGGAATCAGGAATAGTAACTATGCCTTCGTGTCTTAATACTTGAGTGGCCATGTCTGTCATTAATGACTGACATCGTAGGGGCACTGTCTGACTATCTATTAAATAATATCTCATTCAGCATGGACCATGGTGGTTGAGAGTGACACTTCTTGTTAAAAAGTCTATTAACTTAAACTTGTCAGGTCATGTCAGTCGAATTTGATGTGCATAAATTAATTTTGCAGTGATCTAAAACCAAAATATTTCGCCTTGGCGTGGTCGTCTATCTTTTCGCCAAGGAAAAAACACAAATATGGAGTAAAATTATTCAAGATTTGCTCTACTGACGGTTTTACTTGGAAGCTACAAGTTTATACTGGAGCCAAATAAAATAAACAGCTTGGACTTGGGGAGAGAGTGGTGCAATTTGTATATTGATAACTTCTATACAAGTGTAAGTTTTGGTTAGAAACCTTGGTTGGTGCTATCAGGAAGACAAGAATAAAGCTACCAAAAAGGGTAATTTATCACAAACTAAAAGTGGATGAGGTACGTGAAGAAGAAAATGAATGAATAGTGATAATAATGGAGACCTAAAAAGATCAATGAGGTCCATATGCTTTCTACAAACATGATCTGGATTCGGAGAATGTAAAAAGAGATAGAAGCTTATCTTTACTTGGTCTTACAAATGAAAGAATTGATAAAGTTAAAGTGGAGCACTTGTTAATGAAAACTAAAAACATTAGAAAGGTTACTGGACAGGTACATAAGAGACGAAGTGTTAAAGGATAAACCCTAAATCTACGGATCTAGCGCTGGATGATATAAACAGGCTTATCTCAAGATCAATTGAAGACAAATATATAGCGATGACCACTTTTTTATACATCGAGGGAGCATTTAACAATGTTACCACGAATTCATTGGTTAATTCAATGAATAGACGGGGGACATCCACAACAATATGCCGATGGATAAAGGCAACTCTGGAGGATAGGATAGTAAGCTCCACTCTGGAAAAAGTCCACAAGGAGGAGTGCTTTCACTTCTACTATGGGCAACCTTAGTAGATGACCTCTTTACAGAACTGTCCACAGCAGATTTTACTGTCTTAGATAAGCAGACGACATCGCTATTGTAGTCAGAATGCAAACAGCCTTAAATATAGTTAATAATTGGTGCATACAGGAGAGACTGACAGTCAATTATCAGAAAACACAAATTATCAATTTCACGAAAAAGACGGCACTACAAGGCCTAGAGCCATTCCATTTGCCAAAGAGACAAAGTAACTGCTAGGAGTACATTTTGATCAAAGGCTTTCATGGAACACTCACCTTCAGAAGATCACACAGAAAGCTACCATTGCCCTTGGCAGATGCAGAAGAATGTGTGGGAAAAACTGGGAACTCACCCCAAACATGACCCAATGGCTATGCACATCAAGGGTTGTTAGACCAAGCATACCCTATGGATCAGTAGAGTTGTGAACAAAGAGGAGCTATAAGTCAGCCTCCACTACACATTTTTATACAAGGCGAGGCTAGATCTGTAACGCTCAGATTACTGAAAAGTGATCAACACATAAGCCAAAAGCACGGTGCTGACTATTGAAAGCTTATCGAGGAGCTAAAAGCGGATGTCTTAATGGGGCAACCCATGGACGCAACGGCCACGAGATATAGCTTTAATAATAAGTACCAAATGACTATACCAGGTAGGGAAGACTGGAAGAAAGGTGTACATAGGCTGAGGCGACCAAGACAAAAGTAGGTGTAGGAACCGGAATTGTAGAGCTAAAACAAAGGATAGCTATTCCAATAAGCCTATCTAAGAACGTCACAACTTTCCAAGCGAAAAAGACGGTGATTCACCACTGCGTTGAAGAAATTAAAAGGCAGGAAAGGACATACCGTTCAGTTGTTGCACTGAAGGCACTCGATTCCATAGAGGTCAATCATTCTAAGCTAGTATGGGATTGCATAGGTGCCTTAAACGCACTTGGAGGCTATTGCAAGGTCATGGTAGCCTGGGACACGAGGGTCATAAGGGCAACGAATTGGTGGATGAAATGGCCAGACAAGGCTCATCAATGCCGTTCATTCAAGGTCTACACTAAATATGGCCACAGGGAAGTGGGTGGCACAGAAATATCTAGAATGGTGGGTAACCTCACCAGGTCAGAGACAGGCGAAACTGTTCATTAGAGGACATTCGCCAACTCTTATGGCAGACCTAATGAGCAAAGATAGGAAAACTGTCGAAGCCGTAGTGGATGTGTTGACGGGGCACTGCAAGCTTAACTGGCACGCAGAGCTAATGGGATTGACAGACGAAGCTATGTGCAGATTCTGTCACCTAGAAGAGGAAACTGCAGAGCACTTCCTAAGCCAGTGCGATTGCGTGGAGAATGTGCGGTTTCTTGTGCTAGGCGATGAGAAGCCACCGGCAAGAAACTACATGAAAGACTCAGTCTCGATGCTGATTGGCTACTTAAAAAAAGTCGGGTTGGAGAATGTAATCAAAAATTTTCTTCGAGTCAAATGAGTAAAAGCTCCAAGTTCGAGTATACTTTTTTTACCGAAAATTAGTAAAAATGTCAAAGTGACATTAATTTCTCAAAAATCGTTCACTATTTCATCTTTAAGAGACAAAAAGGGCACGAGTTTTTATGGAAATGCGATTTTCTTAACCAGTTGTGTATTCCACTCGAAATGGTCGCCGAAACTGTCAAACTGACAGTTTTAAACTGGTAAAACTCATTGAGTTAATAAACGAAAGACTTGTCGTGACCAAAAGCGTTATTGGGTCCGCCATACTGCTGCTGGATTTCCATCATTATTGTTATCGTATAAATTACAGATTTCTACACACAGCCGTCAATATTTGTACGCAAATGGATTATTTATCTAAATTTCTGGCCCCATCAACATCGCGTCTACTAATCTCTTCTTTCAGGAAACCTTCAAAAATAAATCATTTGGTGCTAGGTCAGGCGACCTAGCGGTCGATTAAATGTAGTATATTTACTACTACTAGAATTTTTGACTAATAAGACAACCCTCGTATAATCCTATATTGACCCTATACTTAAAATCTCGGCATTTTCAAGGTCTTTTCTATAAACTAGCACCCGTTTGATGGGAAAAAAATTCGTCCAATATAGAACACACAAGTTTGCGTGTCTTAAGTTAATTTTATCTAAATTTTCGGTTATGTAAAATCAGGTAGGCTTTATTTTTTTGATTCCATAGAATTCCGTGTGTTTAATCGAAGACAGTTTGGGTAAACTATGCGATGATTATTGGGTGCCCCTATATGGATATGCAAATGTTAATTTTTGTGTGAGATCAGTTAGAAAAGCTTCTAAATTCAACGAAAATTACTATGGGAAAATGAATTTTTGATCGTTTTTGCGTATTATGATGTATAATTTTTGGGAGTCATCGTTTATTAAATATTTAAGTATTTAGTCAATACTGGCGGATTTAGGTATAGATCTTTAAACAGTGGCGTACCAAAAAAAAAAACATTAAAACATTTTGGGACGCTCTGTATATTATCACGTCAACGTATATGAATATTTTTTAATGTCTTATAGTGAAATCGACCCTCCTAAATTTGACGTTCCAGTGTCGTTGACATTTAAAGTTTATTTTTACTAAATTAGCAACGCCCTCTGTATATTATTTTAAAAATGAAAATTCCCATTGTTTGTACGTGGCCACCGTGCTGCGCACCAATTATTTCTAGCGTGTATAAAATATAAGAAACGAAAAAAAAAATAAGAAAAGAATCGAGGAATGAGCTCGAGGATCATTAAAAAATTTCAGAAATATTTGTGAGGGCGACGCCCAAATCCTTCTTCATACAGGGTGTATCTGTATCACCAAAAAAAATATCCATAACCAATTTTTGTATTTATTATAATAGCAACATATATTAGAAAATGATATTTCTTTATGTTTCATGCAACATAATCTTCTTTTTTATAAAATAATAAATGACATATATGACAACTGTCATGAATGCTAAAAAACTTATTTTTGTTTAAATTAACAATAATAATATTTTAAATGGAAACCTTCGCAAATTTTATTGATTTTTTTTTGTATAGGAATGTTTTCTTGAAATTCTTGTATTTAGTACCACCTTGTATAGGAACAGGTGCTCTTTCTAAATTTGTTGGGCATTTGAGAGACCAGGTCTCGTCAGTAATATATGCAGATTAAGGTGTAGTTGTTGAGTTATAAAAGGTAATTACAGTTTCGAGATTTTGTTCTTTTAGCCGCGAGAATGATGGCGAATGAACATAATAAGAAATACCTGAAGAATGCCTTTTTGTGTGTGATGTCTGACGTCTTACATCAAATACGTATTGCTATAGTGTTATTATTTTTCTAGAAAAGTGTCAATTTGACAATTTTACATTGGAAAATGTCACAGTGACATTACAAGACATAGTAGAAGGAGAAATTGAACAAATGTTTCTTCGGAAGTAGAAGTAAGTAAAAAAACTTTGAATTCTGTTCCTTGCTTTCGATATAGCAGCTGACAAACTGTCAATTTGACAATTTTGGAATGTTCCAAACTCTACAAGAGTGGAATTGTCACTGTAATACCTCCTAGCTTAGGAGGACATGACATGACAAAAATTTGTATGAAAATGTTAAGAAATGCTTCAATTGTTCGTTTTTGGCACTATTCGTTTCCAAAATGTCAGAGTGACATTACAAGACATAGCAGAAGATGAAAATTAACGTGCATTTCTATGGAAGCAAAAGTAAATGAAAAAATATTCAATGTTTCCAATAAACTTTGAATTCTGTTCCTTGCTTTCGATATAGCAGCTGACAAACTGTCAATTTGACAATTTTGGAATGTTCCAAACAGTACAAGAGTGGAATTGTCTCTGTAATACCTTCTAGGTTAGGAGGTCATGACAAAAATTTGTATGATAATATTAAGAAATGTTTCAATTGTTCGTTTTTGGTACTATTCTTTACAAAATGTCAAAGTGACAATAGAAGATATAGTAGAAGGTGAAAATGAACGAATAATTCTATGGAAGCAAAAGTAAATAATAAAATATTCAGTGTTTTCAAAAAACTATGAATTCTGTCCCTTCCTTTCGAAATAGCAGCTAACAAACTGTCAATTTGACAATTTTGAATGGCCCTACAATGTACAAGCGTGGATTTGTCTTTGTAATACTTTTTAAGGTAAAAGGATATGAGAAAAATTTGTTTGATAATGTTAAGAAATGCTTCAAATGTTCGTTTTTGGTACTATTTGTTTCCAAATGTCAAAGTGACATTACAAGACATAGCAGAAGGTGAAAATTAACGTGCATTTCTATGGAAGCAAAAGTAAAGGAAAAAATATTCAATGTTTCCAATAAACTATGAATTCTGTTCCTTCCTTTCGAAATAGCAGCTAACAAACTGTCAATTTGACAATTTTGGAATGTTCCAAACTGTACAAGAGTGGAATTGTCACTGTAATACCTTCTAGGTTAGGAGGTCATGACAAAAATTTGTATGATAATGTTAAGAAATGTTTCAATTGTTCGTTTTTGGTACTATTCGTTTACAAATTGTCAAAGTGACAATAGAAGATATAGTAGAAGGTGAAAATGAACGAATAATTCTATGGAAGCAAAAGTAAATGATAAAATATTCAATGTTTTCAGAAAAATATGAATTCTGTTCCTTTCTTTCAATATAGCAGTTGACAAACTGTCAATTTGACAATTTTGGAATGTTCCAAACTGTATAAGAGTAGAATTGTCACTGTAATACCTTCAAGGTTATGAGAACATGACAAAAATTTGTATGGTAATGTTGAGAAATACTTCAATTGTTCGTTTTTGGTACTATTCGTTCCCAAATTGTCAAAGTGACAATAGAAGATATAGTAGAAGGTGAAAATGAACGAATGATTCAATGGAAGCAAAAGTAAATGAAGAAATATTCAATGTTTTCAAAAAACTATGAATTCTGTTCCTTCTTTTCAATATAGCAGCTAGCAAACTGTCAATTTGACAATTTTGAATGGCCCCACAATGTACAAGCGTGGATTTGTCTTTGTAATACTTTTTAAGGTAAAAGGATATCAGAAAAATTTGTTTGATAATGTTAAGAAATGCTTCAAATGTTCGTTTTTGGTACTTTTTTTTCCAAATGTCAAAGTGACATTACAAGACATAGCAGAAGGTGAAAATTAACGTGCATTTCTATGGAAGCAAAAGTAAATGAAAAAATATTCAATGTTTCCAATAAACTATGAATTCTGTTCCTTCCTTTCGAAATAGCAGCTAACAAACTGTCAATTTGACAATTTTGGAATGTTCCAAACTGTACAAGAGTGGAATTGTCACTGTAATACCTTCTAGGTTAGGAGGTCATGACAAAAATTTGTATGATAATGTTAAGAAATGTTTCAATTGTTCGTTTTTGGTACTATTCGTTTACAAATTGTCAAAGTGACAATAGAAGATATAGTAGAAGGTGAAAATGAACGAATAATTCTATGGAAGCAAAAGTAAATAATAAAATATTCAATGTTTTCAAAAAACTATGAATTCTGTTCCTTTCTTTCAATATAGCAGCTAACAAACTGTCAATTTGACAATTTTGGAATGTTCCAAACTGTACAAGAGTGGAATTGTCTCTGTAATACCTTCTAGGTTAGGAGGTCATGACAAAAATTTGTATGATAATGTTAAGAAATGTTTCAATTGTTCGTTTTTGGTACTATTCGTTTACAAATTGTCAAAGTGACAATAGAAGATATAGTAGAAGGTGAAAATGAACGAATAATTCTATGGAAGCAAAAGTAAATAATAAAATATTCAATGTTTTCAAAAAACTATGAATTCTGTTCCTTTCTTTCAATATAGCAGTTGACAAACTGTCAATTTGACAATTTTGGAATGTTCCAAACTGTATAAGAGTAGAATTGTCACTGTAATACCTTCAAGGTTAGGAGAACATGACAAAAATTTGTATGGTAATGTTGAGAAATACTTCAATTGTTCGTTTTTGGTACTATTCGTTCCCAAATTGTCAAAGTGACAATAGAAGATATAGTAGAAGGTGAAAATGAACGAATAATTCTATGGAAGCAAAAGTAAATGAAGAAATATTCAATGTTTTCAAAAAACTATGAATTCTGTTCCTTCTTTTCAATATAGCAGCCAGCAAACTGTCAATTTGACAATTTTGAATGGCCCTACAATGTACAAGCGTGGATTTGTCTTTGTAATACTTTTTAAGGTAAAAGGATGTGAGAAAAATTTGTTTGATAATATTAAGAAATGCTTCAAATGTTCGTTTTTGGTACTATTTGTTTCCAAAATGTCAAAGTGACATTACAAGACATAGCAGAAGATGAAAATTAACGTGCATTTCTATGGAAGCAAAAGTAAATGAAAAAATATTCAATGTTTCCAATAAACTATGAATTCTGTCCCTTCCTTTCGAAATAGCAGCTAACAAACTGTCAATTTGACAATTTTGGTATGTTCCAAACTGTACAAGAGTGGAATTGTCTCTGTAATACCTTCTAGGTTAGGAGGTCATGACAAAAATTTGTATGATAATGTTAAGAAATGTTTCAATTGTTCGTTTTTGGTACTATTCGTTTACAAATTGTCAAAGTGACAATAGAAGATATAGTAGAAGGTGAAAATGAACGAATAATTCTATGGAAGCAAAAGTAAATAATAAAATATTCAATGTTTTCAAAAAACTATGAATTCTGTTCCTTTCTTTCAATATAGCAGCTAACAAACTGTCAATTTGACAATTTTGGAATGTTCCAAACTGTACAAGAGTGGAATTGTCTCTGTAATACCTTCTAGGTTAGGAGGTCATGACAAAAATTTGTATGATAATGTTAAGAAATGTTTCAATTGTTCGTTTTTGGTACTATTCGTTTACAAATTGTCAAAGTGACAATAGAAGATATAGTAGAAGGTGAAAATGAACGAATAATTCTATGGAAGCAAAAGTAAATAATAAAATATTCAATGTTTTCAAAAAACTATGAATTCTGTTCCTTTCTTTCAATATAGCAGTTGACAAACTGTCAATTTGACAATTTTGGAATGTTCCAAACTGTATAAGAGTAGAATTGTCACTGTAATACCTTCAAGGTTAGGAGAACATGACAAAAATTTGTATGGTAATGTTGAGAAATACTTCAATTGTTCGTTTTTGGTACTATTCGTTCCCAAATTGTCAAAGTGACAATAGAAGATATAGTAGAAGGTGAAAATGAACGAATAATTCTATGGAAGCAAAAGTAAATGAAGAAATATTCAATGTTTTCAAAAAACTATGAATTCTGTTCCTTCTTTTCAATATAGCAGCCAGCAAACTGTCAATTTGACAATTTTGAATGGCCCTACAATGTACAAGCGTGGATTTGTCTTTGTAATACTTTTTAAGGTAAAAGGATATGAGAAAAATTTGTTTGATAATATTAAGAAATGCTTCAAATGTTCGTTTTTGGTACTATTTGTTTCCAAAATGTCAAAGTGACATTACAAGACATAGCAGAAGATGAAAATTAACGTGCATTTCTATGGAAGCAAAAGTAAATGAAAAAATATTCAATGTTTCCAATAAACTATGAATTCTGTCCCTTCCTTTCGAAATAGCAGCTAACAAACTGTCAATTTGACAATTTTGGTATGTTCCAAACTGTACAAGAGTGGAATTGTCTCTGTAATACCTTCTAGGTTAGGAGGTCATGACAAAAATTTGTATAATAATGTTAAGAAATGTTTCAATTGTTCGTTTTTGGTACTATTCTTTACAAAATGTCAAAGTGACAATAGAAGATATAGTAGAAGGTGAAAATGAACGAATAATTCTATGGAAGCAAAAGTAAATAATAAAATATTCAATGTCTTCAAAAAACTATGAATTCTGTTCCTTTCTTTCAATATAGCAGTTGACAAACTGTCAATTTGACAATTTTGGAATGTTCCAAACTGTATAAGAGTAGAATTGTCACTGTAATACCTTCAAGGTTATGAGAACATGACAAAAATTTGTATGGTAATGTTGAGAAATACTTCAATTGTTCGTTTTTGGTACTATTCGTTCCCAAATTGTCAAAGTGACAATAGAAGATATAGTAGAAGGTGAAAATGAACGAATAATTCTATGGAAGCAAAAGTAAATGAAGAAATATTCAATGTTTTCAAAAAACTATGAATTCTGTTCCTTCTTTTCAATATAGCAGCCAGCAAACTGTCAATTTGACAATTTTGAATGGCCCTACAATGTACAAGCGTGGATTTGTCTTTGTAATACTTTTTAAGGTAAAAGGATATGAGAAAAATTTGTTTGATAATGTTAAGAAATGCTTCAAATGTTCGTTTTTGGTACTATTTGTTTCCAAAATGTCAAAGTGACATTACAAGACATAGCAGAAGATGAAAATTAACGTGCATTTCTATGGAAGCAAAAGTAAATGAAAAAATATTCAATGTTTCCAATAAACTATGAATTCTGTCCCTTCCTTTCGAAATAGCAGCTAACAAACTGTCAATTTGACAATTTTGGAATGTTCCAAACTGTACAAGAGTGGAATTGTCTCTGTAATACCTTCTAGGTTAGGAGGTCATGGCAAAAATTTGTATGATAATGTTAAGAAATGTTTCAATTGTTCGTTTTTGGTACTATTCTTTACAAAATGTCAAAGTGACAATAGAAGATATAGTAGAAGGTGAAAATGAACGAATAATTCTATGGAAGCAAAAGTAAATAATAAAATATTCAATGTTTTCAAAAAACTATGAATTCTGTTCCTTTCTTTCAATATAGCAGTTGACAAACTGTCAATTTGACAATTTTGGAATGTTCCAAACTGTATAAGAGTAGAATTGTCACTGTAATACCTTCAAGGTTAGGAGAACATGACAAAAATTTGTATGGTAATGTTGAGAAATACTTCAATTGTTCGTTTTTGGTACTATTCGTTCCCAAATTGTCAAAGTGACAATAGAAGATATAGTAGAAGGTGAAAATGAACGAATGATTCAATGAAAGCAAAAGTAAATGAAGAAATATTCAATGTTTTCAAAAAACTATGAATTCTGTTCCTTCTTTTCAATATAGCAGCCAGCAAACTGTCAATTTGACAATTTTGAATGGCCCTACAATGTACAAGCGTGGATTTGTCTTTGTAATACTTTTTAAGGTAAAAGGATATGAGAAAAATTTGTTTGATAATGTTAAGAAATGCTTCAAATGTTCGTTTTTGGTACTATTTGTTTCCAAAATGTCAAAGTGACATTACAAGACATAGCAGAAGATGAAAATTAACGTGCATTTCTATGGAAGCAAAAGTAAATGAAAAAATATTCAATGTTTCCAATAAACTATGAATTCTGTCCCTTCCTTTCGAAATAGCAGCTAACAAACTGTCAATTTGACAATTTTGGTATGTTCCAAACTGTACAAGAGTGGAATTGTCTCTGTAATACCTTCTAGGTTAGGAGGTCATGACAAAAATTTGTATAATAATGTTAAGAAATGTTTCAATTGTTCGTTTTTGGTACTATTCTTTACAAAATGTCAAAGTGACAATAGAAGATATAGTAGAAGGTGAAAATGAACGAATAATTCTATGGAAGCAAAAGTAAATAATAAAATATTCAATGTCTTCAAAAAACTATGAATTCTGTTCCTTTCTTTCAATATAGCAGTTGACAAACTGTCAATTTGACAATTTTGGAATGTTCCAAACTGTACAAGAGTGGAATTGTCTCTGTAATACCTTCTAGGTTAGGAGGTCATGACAAAAATTTGTATGATAATATTAAGAAATGTTTCAATTGTTCGTTTTTGGTACTATTCTTTACAAAATGTCAAAGTGACAATAGAAGATATAGTAGGATGTGAAAATGAACGAATAATTCTATGGAAGCAAAAGTAAATAATAAAATATTCAATGTTTTCAAAAAACTATGAATTCTGTTCCTTTCTTTCAATATAGCAGTTGACAAACTGTCAATTTGACAATTTTGGAATGTTCCAAACTGTATAAGAGTAGAATTGTCACTGTAATACCTTCAAGGTTAGGAGAACATGACAAAAATTTGTATGGTAATGTTGAGAAATACTTCAATTGTTCGTTTTTGGTACTATTCGTTCCCAAATTGTCAAAGTGACAATAGAAGATATAGTAGAAGGTGAAAATGAACGAATAATTCTATGGAAGCAAAAGTAAATGAAGAAATATTCAATGTTTTCAAAAAACTATGAATTCTGTTCCTTCTTTTCAATATAGCAGCCAGCAAACTGTCAATTTGACAATTTTGAATGGCCCTACAATGTACAAGCGTGGATTTGTCTTTGTAATACTTTTTAAGGTAAAAGGATATGAGAAAAATTTGTTTGATAATATTAAGAAATGCTTCAAATGTTCGTTTTTGGTACTATTTGTTTCCAAAATGTCAAAGTGACATTACAAGACATAGCAGAAGATGAAAATTAACGTGCATTTCTATGGAAGCAAAAGTAAATGAAAAAATATTCAATGTTTCCAATAAACTATGAATTCTGTCCCTTCCTTTCGAAATAGCAGCTAACAAACTGTCAATTTGACAATTTTGGTATGTTCCAAACTGTACAAGAGTGGAATTGTCTCTGTAATACCTTCTAGGTTAGGAGGTCATGACAAAAATTTGTATAATAATGTTAAGAAATGTTTCAATTGTTCGTTTTTGGTACTATTCTTTACAAAATGTCAAAGTGACAATAGAAGATATAGTAGAAGGTGAAAATGAACGAATAATTCTATGGAAGCAAAAGTAAATAATAAAATATTCAATGTCTTCAAAAAACTATGAATTCTGTTCCTTTCTTTCAATATAGCAGTTGACAAACTGTCAATTTGACAATTTTGGAATGTTCCAAACTGTATAAGAGTAGAATTGTCACTGTAATACCTTCAAGGTTATGAGAACATGACAAAAATTTGTATGGTAATGTTGAGAAATACTTCAATTGTTCGTTTTTGGTACTATTCGTTCCCAAATTGTCAAAGTGACAATAGAAGATATAGTAGAAGGTGAAAATGAACGAATAATTCTATGGAAGCAAAAGTAAATGAAGAAATATTCAATGTTTTCAAAAAACTATGAATTCTGTTCCTTCTTTTCAATATAGCAGCCAGCAAACTGTCAATTTGACAATTTTGAATGGCCCTACAATGTACAAGCGTGGATTTGTCTTTGTAATACTTTTTAAGGTAAAAGGATATGAGAAAAATTTGTTTGATAATGTTAAGAAATGCTTCAAATGTTCGTTTTTGGTACTATTTGTTTCCAAAATGTCAAAGTGACATTACAAGACATAGCAGAAGATGAAAATTAACGTGCATTTCTATGGGAGCAAAAGTAAATGAAAAAATATTCAATGTTTCCAATAAACTATGAATTCTGTTCCTTCCTTTCGAAATAGCAGCTAACAAACTGTCAATTTGACAATTTTTGAATGTTTCAAACTGTACAAGAGTGGAATTGTCTCTGTAATACCTTCTAGGTTAGGAGGTCATGACAAAAATTTGTATGATAATGTTAAGAAATGCTTCAATTGTTTGTTTTTGGTACTATTCGTTTCCAAATTGTCAAAGTGACATTACAAGACATAGTAGAAGGTGAAAATGAACGAATTTTTCTATGGAAGCAAAAGTAAATGAAGAAATATTTAATGTTTTCAAAAAACTATGAATTCTGTTCCTTCCTTTCGATATAGCAGCTGACGAACTGTCAATTTGACAATTTTGGAATATTCCAAACTGTACAAAAGTGGAATTGTCACTGTAATTCCTTCTAGGTTAGGACATTAGAAAAATTTGTATAATAATGATTCAATTGTTTGTTTTTGGTACTATTCGTTTCCAAATTGTCAAAGTGACATTACAAGACATCGTAGAATGTAAAAATGAACGCGCGTTTCTATGGAAGCAAAAGTAAATGAAGAAATATTCAATGTTTTCAAAAAACTGTGAATTCTGTTGCTTCTTTTTGATATTACACCATGAAAATATCAATTTGACAATTTTGAATTTCCCCACATTGTACAAGAGTGGAAATGGTGTTTGTAACAGTTCTTAGGGTAAGAAGATATGATAAAAATGTATATGAATAAGTCGAGAAATGCTTCAATTATTGGTTTTTAGTACTGTTTGTTTCCAAAATGTCAAAATGACATTACAAGACGTCTTAGAAGGTGAAAAACAGCACCCGTTTCTTTGGAGGCATTAGTAAATGAAGATTTCATCATTTTTGATATAGCAGATAGAAAATTGTCAATTTGACAGTTTTGAATGGGTCCACATTGTACAAGAGTGGAATTGTCTATGTCGTACCTTTTAGCATAAGGAAGTTTAAATTTTTTTTCATCACCACGTACCATCGAAATAGCTATTTACTTATACATATTTGTACAGTTATTTCCAATTATATTTAGCATCTACGACGATTTCATACATCTGAGAGTATATAAAACGAAGTAAATGTTATAAACTTTTCGTAATTAACACCTGCTGATACAAAAAACAAGATTTTTAATATTACCATCGTGTATATATATATATGTATATATACCTATATATACGAGTTGAGGACAAAGACCTAAAAACCTAAACAGAAACGGCTGTTTCAAAAGTTATTGCTGCTTTTTAATTGTAGGTATGTAGAAGATAATTAACCTACTCATGTTTACTACTGAAAACTAATTTGGTTTGAAAATATATTCTATACAAGGTAGTATTTTAATATAATATAATGTCCCGATCAAGATAATCGGGATATTTTTTAAAAATTTTCTTGAACGATATTTTTCAGCTGTTTTATGTCAAATTGATATCTGGTACTACCAACAATACTTTTTAACAATCTCGTTTGAGTACCGAAAAAAACATCTGCTTATTAATAAATACGTGGTTATCACCTCGAGGGATTTACTCGTAATCTACACTATATTTCATGTTATTTTTCTGATGGGATGGCCACTTACAGAGACGGATTCAGTACGGTTTTGTCAAATATTTTATTCGGTGATTCGTCTGTTCATACGAAGTCAGCTTTCCCCATACCAGTTATTTTACAAGATAGAGGAAAAAGTACTGGAGCAAAAAAATGATCTAATGATTACGAATATTAAAATTTTGTGGTACTATAACGGTACCTACATTTATTATATAAAAATGAACTACGCCCTCTAGCGGTGGAGTAGGAAACTTGAAAATAATTTCCGACAGTTTTTCGTGTGCGAGTTTGTAATACAGATTTTTTTTCTTGTAAGCTGTACGATAAATAGTTTCTGAGATACAGCGAGCTACCTTTCTTAATCAAACACTTTCAATAAGGTCGTTGAAATAGCGTTGATTGGTTTATCTCCAAAGTTGGGGTAAAAGCTCCTTTAAGTTCTTGGAGATTCTGTGGGAGGGGGGATTCATGGGATTAATAGCAATTGATATAGAACGAATTTTTAGTATGAACAGACTTTACTTCATTTTACAATACAAGTTATAATTACCTTTGGCAATAGAAAAAGTTGCTTACAACTCCAGTTGTGTACTATATTTTTTCTACGATTATTTCCGTTTATAAAAATAAAAAGCCTAACAAATAACTTTTATTTATTTAACAAAATTCGGGAACAATTTAGATTAAACATTTATTTATAATAATTAATTGTAAAATTTTGGAAATTATTTATAATTATTCCCTTATCCGTGTTTGGCGGTTGTTCAATAATACGCGGTGAATAGAGGGATGACGTAAATTGTACGGTGTGTTCTTTTTTTCAGTATATGATTTAAGAGCTATTAAATCATCACCGACATCAACCAAAAGAGTGGCAGAAATTCGTCTTAAATAGTGACCTGTTTAAAGTACGACCAGAGATCTAAGAAGGTCCTAAATCAATATAAGCCGACACTATTAGATAACCAATAAAAGTGTGCGTCCCTTAAAATATTCACAGGTCCGGATTAAAATATCTCATGAAATAGTTTGGCATTTTAATAATATTAGAATCGACCGCCTGGTGATAACTCAAGTGGTTGATGATTTATGACCTTCTTATATTTTTGGTCGTACTTTACATTTTTGGATCAGGTAATTTTCTTACTTCGTAACAGTGTAATTCATAAAATTGTTAATTAGTCTTTAAAAAACGTATGGTTTGGAGCAACTCTTCTTAATAGTTTCCTGAGTTTATCGTTTTTTTTTTTGTAAAAATTTGTATTCGTTAAAATATTAAGACATTCCATTTGAACACGCAATTTCCGAATATGTGATGCGTTCATTGCATGTTCGCCAACTGTAAGAAAATATTTGTAGAGAAAAAAAATGGTTACTAAGTAAATGGGTATTATTACGGAGAAATGTAGATATATATATATATATATATATATATATATATGTATAGGTAATTTTTTTTAATGATGTTAATTCACAATATTTGATATATAGAAGAAAATTTCATTTCACTAAAGAAGCGAGCGTTTGTGTATGTTTGCTCGAACTATAATTACAGCTCTTGACAAATTCATTCCTCGAAAACTAACCAAAATTTTGTTATAAATATACCGATGAAACTGATCATGATCTTAGGTTAATGTTTTTTTGAGAGAGTTGCTGAATTCAGAGCTGTAAAAGTTGAAATTAAAAATATTAATAGCATCTATTTGTTTAACAGTGCTATTATTCCGTTGAGGAATATTTGAATTTGTAGCATTGTATACATATATATTTTAAGGAATATTTTATTGTGTTGTGCTGAGCTTTTAACTTTTCAAAAGATTTCTGTTATTTCAATAAAATTGTCCCAAATAATTTTGTAAACTGAATTATATTGTTACGTTTCATAATATATGGTCTTTAAGTAATAAAATATCTATTTAAATTTTGATATGAAAAATTAGTAGGTATTGTTTTATATTATGTTACACCCACCCCATTCGTTTTATTTTAAATTTAACATAAATTTTTTCAAATGTCCTAAATATTATTAAATTAATTTTTTTTATGTATAATTCCGCATGATTGTTATTTAATTTTTATTTCGCATTTAAATAGCTTTAAAGTTGTTCCTGATTTTAATAAATTGAAATTTACTTCCTCCGCCACAATTTTAATTCTCCATACCACGAAGCTCAATTATTTTTAATTTTCCTCTTATTCTATTGAAGATCTATAAATGCAACTGTGATTCTAACATTTTCTGCTCTACATCAATCCCATCTCATTATTTTTAATTTCAGATTATTTTATTTGATTTTTACCTTTATTTTTAAATATTTTTTTAAAAAAATTAATTCTATTTTATTCATCTCGCAACGCCCTTAAATTTTCTTTTGAGCCCCCTTTTTTCAAATTAAATATTTTTATCGGTTTATTCAAAATTTTGACATGCATTAACATTCGGATTTGACTTTATCTTCTTTTTTAAATAATTGATATATTAAGGAAAACTTTTACTCAAAAAATTTCATATCTATACAGTATATACACTGTGTTCATTTGAAAAGAACCCACCCTTAATATTTCAGAAATGCGACATATTAGAAAGGAAAGTGTCCCCCTCAAGTGTTTCGGCATTTATTTCTAATATGTCCCATTTCTGAAATATTAAGGGTGGGTCCTTTTCAAACGAACACAGTGTCTATATAATGACGAATTTAATATCATTTTTTTATGATCAAATAAATAAATAAATTTTATTATTAAAGTCATTGATAGACAATCAAAATCAACTAACTTTTCCTGTTTTTATTTTCTATTAAAAACCGCACATTTACTTTTATATTCATGCATATAAATTGATTGATATGCGTCAATAACGCAATGAATAATTTCTATTATGTTAATTATTCTAATTTACCAATATACAGTGCCTGTATATAATTAACAGAGCCATTTCCTATAATTCCCTTCTAAAATTTGCATATGCATTTTAATTGAAACTTTATTAAGTCATATTTGAAAATAACACTAAAGTATGAACATTAAAATTTCATTCGAAAATACAGAGTAGACACAGTCGTGAAAAATTTTGTATTTAATTCTAAGACACTCCTGGAGTGGAGAAGGATAGAATGGAGACTATAGTGGATGGAAGAAGAAGCCTAGGATATCCTAAAATTTCTTCAAGGACTTTCTTCAGGAACTGGGTGGATAAAAGGGGTACAATAGATCTTTTAGATCTTCGACAATGCAGATCCCAGATTTACATAGTTCTGATAAGAAGAATAAAGATATATTTTGAGGTAAAAATCATATCTGCTTGAAATTGTCCAGGATGGGATGGAAAAACTAAGTAAAAATGAAAATATTAATAATAATCAACGAAATAATATTAATAACTAGAGGAACCTTATACAAATGTTGAATATTTTCATTTTGATTATAAAATTCGAATTTTCTTTACATTTTTCGGACAAACATTTTTTTTGTGAATTCGACCCATTTTTTGAAATGACTGTACCAAAAAACTCCTATGCAAAATGTCAACAAAATAGTCCCAACCGTTTAGGAGAAGTTCAATATAAACCCGATTTCAGCGCCACCTACTGGGACTAATTGTGAATCTATATTATCCAGTACTTACTCAAACACACACAAAATTTCATGGAAATCGGCTCATCGGTTTAGGAGTTATTCAGTGTGAACTCGATTGCAACGCCTCCTACCGGGACCAATTGTGAGTCTAAACCATTATCGAATCCACTTGAACACAATCACAAAATTTCATCAAAATCGGTTCAGTCGTTTAGGAGTGCAATATAAACCCGATTACAGCGCCACCTACTGGGACTAATTGTGAATCTATATCATCCAGTTACTTACTCAAAAACACACAAAATTTCATGAAAATCGGCCCATCCGTTTAGGAGTTATTCAGTGTAAACTCGATTGCAACGCCACCTACCGGGACCCATTGTGAGTCTAAACCATTATCGAATCCACTTGAGCACACACACAAAATTTCATCAAAATCGGTCCAGCCGTTTAGGAGTGCAATATAAACCCGATTACAGCGCCACCTACTGGGACTAATTGTGAATCTATATCATCCAGTTATTTACTCAAAAACACACAAAATTTCATGAAAATCGGCTCATCCGTTTAGGAGTTATTCAGTGTAAACTCGATTGCAACGCCACCTACCGGGACCAATTGTGAGTCTAAACCATTATCGAATCCACTTGAACACACACACAAAATTTCATCAAAATCGGTTCAGTCGTTTAGGAGTGCAATATAAACCCGATTTCAGCGCCACCTACTGGGACTAATTGTGAATCTATATTATCCAGTACTTACTCAAACACACACAAAATTTCATGGAAATCGGCTCATCGGTTTAGGAGTTATTCAGTGTGAACTCGATTGCAGCGCCTCCTACCGGGACCAATTGTGAGTCTAAACCATTATCGAATCCACTTGAACACAATCACAAAATTTCATCAAAATCGGTTCAGTCGTTTAGGAGTGCAATATAAACCCGATTACAGCGCCACCTACTGGGACTAATTGTGAATCTATATCATCCAGTTATTTACTCAAAAACACACAAAATTTCATGAAAATCGGCTCATCCGTTTAGGAGTTATTCAGTGTAAACTCGATTGCAACGCCACCTACCGGGACCAATTGTGAGTCTAAACCATTATCGAATCCACTTGAACACACAAACAAAATTTCATCAAAATCGGTCCAGCCGTTTAGGAGTGCAATATAAACCCGATTACAGCGCCACCTACTGGGACTAATTGTGAATCTATATCATCCAGTTACTTACTCAAACACACACAAAATTTCATGAAAATCGGCCCACCCGTTTAGGAGTTATTCAGTGTAAACTCGATTGCAACGCCACCTACCGGGACCGATTGTGAGTCTAAACCATTATCGAATCCACTTGAACACACACACAAAATTTCATCAAAATCGGTTCAGTCGTTTAGGAGTGCAATATAAACCCGATTTCAGCGCCACCTACTGGGACTAATTGTGAATCTATATTATCCAGTACTTACTCAAACACACACAAAATTTCATGGAAATCGGCTCATCGGTTTAGGAGTTATTCAGTGTGAACTCGATTGCAACGCCTCCTACCGGGACCAATTGTGAGTCTAAACCATTATCGAATCCACTTGAACACAATCACAAAATTTCATCAAAATCGGTTCGGTCGTTTAGGAGTGCAATATAAACCCGATTACAGCGCCACCTACTGGGACTAATTGTGAATCTATATCATCCAGTTACTTACTCAAAAACACACAAAATTTCATGAAAATCGGCCCATCCGTTTAGGAGTTATTCAGTGTAAACTCGATTGCAACGCCACCTACCGGGACCGATTGTGAGTCTAAACCATTATCGAATCCACTTGAACACACACACAAAATTTCATCAAAATCGGTTCAGTCGTTTAGGAGTGCAATATAAACCCGATTTCAGCGCCACCTACTGGGACTAATTGTGAATCTATATTATCCAGTACTTACTCAAACACACACAAAATTTCATGGAAATCGGCTCATCGGTTTAGGAGTTATTCAGTGTGAACTCGATTGCAGCGCCTCCTACCGGGACCAATTGTGAGTCTAAACCATTATCGAATCCACTTGAACACAATCACAAAATTTCATCAAAATCGGTTCAGTCGTTTAGGAGTGCAATATAAACCCGATTACAGCGCCACCTACTGGGACTAATTGTGAATCTATATCATCCAGTTATTTACTCAAAAACACACAAAATTTCATGAAAATCGGCTCATCCGTTTAGGAGTTATTCAGTGTGAACTCGATTGTAACGCCACCTACCGGGACCGATTGTGAGTCTAAATCATTATCGAATCCACTTGAACACACAAACAAAATTTCATCAAAATCGGTTCAGTCGTTTAGGAGTGCAATATAAACCCGATTTCAGCGCCACCTACTGGGACTAATTGTGAATCTATATCATCCAGTTACTTACTCAAACACACACAAAATTTCATGGAAATCGGCCCATCCTTTTAGGAGTTATTCAGTGTAAACTCGATTGCAACGCCACCTACCGGGACCGATTGTGAGTCTAAACCATTATCGAATCCACTTGAACACACACACAAAATTTCATCAAAATCGGTTCAGTCGTTTAGGAGTGCAATATAAACCCGATTTCAGCGCCACCTACTGGGACTAATTGTGAATCTATATTATCCAGTACTTACTCAAACACACACAAAATTTCATGGAAATCGGCTCATCGGTTTAGGAGTTATTCAGTGTGAACTCGATTGCAACGCCTCCTACCGGGACCAATTGTGAGTCTAAACCATTATCGAATCCACTTGAACACAATCACAAAATTTCATCAAAATCGGTTCAGTCGTTTAGGAGTGCAATATAAACCCGATTACAGCGCCACCTACTGGGACTAATTGTGAATCTATATCATCCAGTTACTTACTCAAAAACACACAAAATTTCATGAAAATCGGCCCATCCGTTTAGGAGTTATTCAGTGTAAACTCGATTGCAACGCCACCTACCGGGACCGATTGTGAGTCTAAACCATTATCGAATCCACTTGAACACACACACAAAATTTCATCAAAATCGGTCCAGCCGTTTAGGAGTGCAATATAAACCCGATTACAGCGCCACCTACTGGGACTAATTGTGAATCTATATCATCCAGTTACTTACTCAAAAACACACAAAATTTCATGAAAATCGGCCCATCCGTTTAGGAGTTATTCAGTGTAAACTCGATTGCAACGCCACCTACCGGGACCGATTGTGAGTCTAAACCATTATCGAATCCACTTGAACACACACACAAAATTTCATCAAAATCGGTCCAGCCGTTTAGGAGTGCAATATAAACCCGATTACAGCGCCACCTACTGGGACTAATTGCGAATCTATATCATCCAGTACTTACTCAAACACACACAAAATTTCATGGAAATCGGCTCATCGGTTTAGGAGTTATTCAGTGTGAACTCGATTGCAACGCCTCCTACCGGGACCAATTGTGAGTCTAAACCATTATCGAATCCACTTGAACACATTCACAAAATTTCATCAAAATCGGTACAGCCGTTTAGGAGGAGTTCAGTGACATACACACGTACAGTAGAATTATATATATAAAGAAGATGATAACAAGAACAATAACACAGACAATGACGAAGACAATTACAATAACAGTGACAAATATATGAGTAATAATATTGAAAAAAGTTATAAATATCATCGCAGGAAGAGAAGTAGAGCTGGAAGAAGAATTTGAAAAAATGGACATCGATGTTATTAGGAAAAAGCAAAGAAAAAAGGACGAGGAATACAAAAATTAGCCAAAGATAATAATATTAATATACAGCGAAATGCCACAAGAAAGAAGAGCAGTGGCAGGAGTGGGATTTATAATACATGAGAAATTAGAAGAACAGATACAAAGCTGGAAAGAGTGGTCAGAGAAGATACTGACAATAGAAATGAAAACATAAAAAAACCAGAAGAGAACAATAATCGTATCGTATATGAAGAAGATAGAGCTGATAGGTAATAAGCAGAAATTCTGGGATGAATTGACAGAAGAAATAGAAAAAGCCGAAGAGGATTATACATAATGGGTGATTTTAACAGTAGAGTCGGTCTGAAAGATATGAAGAATATAAAATAGTTATTGGAAACTAATAATGGGAAAAAAATTATCGATTTCTGTTTAATAATAACGAATACATGGTTCCAACATGAGGATATCCACAAATACACAAGAGAAGAAAAGAGTAGGAATGAAAAGTCGATAATATGGAAAGACAGTATCAAGATACAAGAGTTAAAAGTGGATCAGAAATCGGCAGTAAAATCCAAATTTAAAGACGATGGAAAGATAAGTCAACAAAAAGAGAGAATCTATAAAAACCTATAAATTAAGAGATAAAGCAATTGCACGGAAATACGAACAGGAAATGAACAAAAAACTTAATTATAAAGAAATAGAAAACGGAAATATAGAGGATAAAAATACAATCCTAGATATAGCAAAATAAGTGTGTGGAATAAATAGAAAACAAGATAATATGAAACAAACTTTATGGTGGACGATAGAAATAAAAAACCAAGTGAAACAAAAGAAGATGGCATGGAAAAACTACTTATCGAATAGAACAAAAGGGAAATATAATAAATATAAGGATGGAAGGAAGAAAACGAAAGAATTAATTAAAACATCGAAGAGCGAACAATGGAGAAAATTTGGGGAGAAAATAGAAGAAGACTCCAAAGCAAACTAGAAACTCTTTTATAAAGCATTGAAGAATATAAAAACAGAAAAAAAATAAGAATGGCATAATATTAATAGACGACCAAGAAATTATGCAAAGATGGAAAGAATATTATCAGGAACTATACTTATTGATACAAAAGATGGAGAGGAACAAGTCCAAATTAATATGCAGGAAGATGCAGAAATAAAAATGAGTAAAGAAGAAATAGAACAGGTGATAACAGAACTTAAAAATGGAAAAGCTCCTGGATGTGACAAAATTACATCAGAAATGATGGACAAAAAGGAGAAGAAACACTACCAAGGGACTGGAAAAAGGCACTAATTGTACCAATTTTTAAAAAAGGTGATGTGAAAGACTGCAAGAACTATCGTGAAATTAATTAGCATCGCGATGAAAATATTGGAGAGAATACTGGAGAAAAGAATCAGGTCGACAATAGAAAATACATTGGAGGAGTCACAGAGTGGATTCAGAAGTGGAAGAAGTACCCAAGCAAGACCACATATTTGCAACAGTAGACAGAAAAAGTAGTACAAGAAAAAAGAAACTCTTCGTGGCTTTTCTGGATCTAGAAGAAGCCTTTAATACAGTACCTGGAGAGAGAAAATATTAGCAGAAAGGGGATTTAATAAAAAATGATAAAAATAATACAGAATATCTATGAGAAAAATGAGAACGCAGCCATCAGAACAGAACAGAAAATTTCACTACAAATATGGGATTAAGACAAGGAGCCCTTTACATGGATGAGATCATTAAAAAATGCACAAAACTAACTGTAGGACATTTGCAATTGTGCAGGGTAAATATCAGTGAAGGAGCATTTGCAGACGATGTTATATTAATGGCAAAAAATAAAAAAGAACTACAAGAAAACATAAATGTGTTGTATACAGTAATGGTAGACATGGGATAAACAAAAACAAAACAAAAGTTAAGTTATGGTCATTGGAGACGACAAAGAGGAGATAAATGTAAGAATAGATACAGACAGAATGGAGTTAAGTTAAACATTTCCAGTACCTTGGAACAATAATAGTCGAAAACGGAACACAGGAAGCAGATATTAACAATAGAATAGTTAAAATGAACAAACAAAGAAATATCTAAAGATATGAACGATATATCGACCAACACTTACTTATGGATGCGAAACATGGGTGTTAACAGGGCAACAAAAAAGTAACATACAGGCGACAGAATATTTAAGAAGAGTAAGATGTGTAACAAAAGAGGATAGAATGGAAAACATATAAGAAAAGATCTGGGAATACAATCAACCTTAGATTTTATAGAAGAAAAACAACTACAATGGTGGGGACATTTACGCAACGTATGGATGAAGGAAGACCGGTTAAGAGAATATGGAAAGCAAAAATTGGAAAACATAAAAAAAGGGGCAGACCAAGGAAAACTTGGGATAAGGTAATAGCTGGATTTCTGGATAAAAGAGAAAGAAGCTGGAAAGAAGCGAAAGACTTAGTTCAAAATAGGAAAGAATGGAAAAAATTCGCGAAGGAAGAGTAATTGCAGCACGCCCTACACCACTAAGTACTAGAAGGGCTTTAAGAGTATATACATACAGATTGCGAAAGTCCCTTTCGTACGCTGCGACTTATACAAGTACGACAAGGAAAATATGAGCCAAACTATGTGAAAGAGAGAGAAGACTTGTTAGCCCAACGATCATTCGTCCCCTCTACCAAAACAGTTGGGCGTGTATTCAGTCCCCTCCTATTTATTTTAACTGTTGAGTTGCCAAATGTACTTATCTGTAAAAATTATTCCTAATTTTTGTCTATCGTTGTTTTGAAATTTTCAACGGCATTTCCAGCGGCAATAATTGTTAAATCGAAAGCAGTGTACGGATTTTATTTATTGCAGATTGTAATTTGTCCAAATTTTTTCTTGAACACCATTATTTTATTCTTATTTTCGTTGATCTCACTTATTTTTCAAAAGTCAATATTACCAATCTCGATTTTCTCCCACTAAATACACCGTTATCCGGTGTTAAAAGTCAAATGCAAAATAAGTTATTTATTACTCAGAAAGTACCAAACATTCTAAACTGGCAACGCTGCAGCAGAGACTGACTACCCACTCTGTGAGTACGTTCACTCTGGTTCAGTAGTTTCCTTGGAAAACTTTTCTTTTTATTTCATATTTGACTAAGAATTATCGCTATTATAAAATTTAAATGTTATTTAATGTACACAATTATTGAAATTATACATACTTATGCGTTGTTTTCCAGACATATTTTTATGTAATCCAACATATATCAATATAACATCCAACATTAAAATTAATTTCTTTAAAATATCGAGTGTCTGGTCGATACCATAACAATATATTCAGCTTTAGCGAAAAATATCATTTGCTTGTTTTAAAACCCCATAAAATGAAATAAAATTCAAGTTTTTCGAAACTTGCTTCTTTTTATAGGCTATTTTATGTAGAATCGTATAAATTTTAGCACCAAGTTCAAAATTGGCTCTGTAGCAGAATAGCGTCAGTCAAAATAGCGCCGCACAAAAATAACGCAGAACAAAAACAGCGGCAAGCATAAAATAATTGTAATATAAAATACTAATTGACAAAAAAAATAATAAGAAGAAATATATAATTAACAAAAATTCATACTATTTGATAGAAATTGATAGAAATTGATAGAAATTGATAGAAATTGATAGAAATTGATAGAAATTGATAGAAATTGATAGAAATTGATAGAAATTGATAGAAATTGATAGAAATTGATAGAAATTGATAGAAATTGATAGAAATTGATAGAAATTGATAGAAATTGATAGAAATTGATAGAAATTGATAGAAATTGATAGAAATTGATAGAAATTGATAGAAATTGATAGAAATTGATAGAAATTGATAGAAATTGATAGAAATTGATAAAAATTGATAGAAATTGATAGAAATTGATAGAAATTGATAGAAATTGATAGAAATTGATAGAAATTGATAGAAATTGATAGAAATTTGATAGAAATTGATAGAAATTGATAGAAACATTATCAGTAATTATTTTCGATGAGGTTGTGAATAGCGTGTCTATTTGTTTTGGTAATATATTTATGCAGTTTTAAAGTTAGTACTTTTACAGAAGATTCACATTTAATTTGCTGGGGTATAGCATTAGGTATGTAGCTTAGGTCCAAGAAACTAAAATCTTGTTTGTCCCCTTCCCCTTTTTGGAAAACTTCATGTGGAATACAAATTCTTTGATATTTTTTCGAGAAGGGGAAAGGAATAAGATATTTTGTCTGCCGCTGTTTTTGTTCTGCGTTATTTTGTCCAGCGCTATTTTGTCTGAAGCTATTCTGCTACAGAGCCGAACAAAATGTGTATTTTTTAATCTACAGTTAAACTTCCA
This sequence comes from Lochmaea crataegi, assembly GCA_947563755.1. NCBI lineage: Eukaryota > Metazoa > Arthropoda > Insecta > Coleoptera > Chrysomelidae > Lochmaea > Lochmaea crataegi. The sequence continues at coordinate 2,036,076 of OX387428.1, forward strand.
TCCATTCTCGCCATTAAAACAATGTTATTCCAAGAACACACATTCTTATAATGAAAAATACTTTAAAATTAAGTTAAAAATGTATAGAGAAATATACTTACTAGTCTATTAAACACAGACTTTGTAAGGTAATCAATCATTTTAATGCCTTGGGTCATTATTTCAGCCTATTTTAATTAGTTATAAGTTAAAAAACAGAAGATTTTTCAATTAATTGTAAGAAAATACCTCATATTTTCTAAGCCTTGTTTTTAATGTTGATAGAAATGACATAGTTACGAATTGATGACAGTGAAAAATATTAATGTCATAATTTTATTATAGAAATAATTATAATTTGTAATTAGATAAAAGACTTTGGAATAATAGACATTTAATGTCGTTTTTCTTTTTACAGGTAAATTTTTTGTTTACGGACGCTTCTTATATAAATAATGATTTCGTCAAGGCGAAAATTTATACCTATATGATTAAATAAATGTAATTTGTGAAGTAATAAATTTAACATTTGAAGATTTTAAATATTGGGGGGCTAAAAATATTTTTAATATCTCGATTTCCACTTTAATATTCCACATATTTTTCTTTTAAGATTCAAAATATAAAAAAGATGCTCTTATAAATGAACAGATAGATACTCTCCAGTTTCTATCTTTATATACTAAAAGTGTCTTTAAAAAGTTATGTATTTTATTTATTTCTAAATTTAATTAATTTCTATAATTCCCCTACTTCTGATGGTATAAATATAATTTGTGAAGTAATAAATTTAATATTTGAAGATTTTAAATATTGGGGGGCTAAAAATATTTTTAATATCTCGATTTCCACTTGAATATTCCACATATTTTTCTTTTAAGATTCAAAATATAAAAAAGATGCTCTTATAAATGAACAGATAGATACTCTCCAAATTCTATCGTTATAGACTAAAAGTGTCTTTACATATAAAAGTTATGTATTTATTTTATTTCAATATTTATATTAATTTCTATAATTTACCTTCTTCTGATGATATAAATATAATTTGTGAAGTAATAAATTTAATATTTGAAGATTTTAAATACTGGGGGGTTAAAAATATTTTTAATATCTCGATTTCCACTTGAATATTCAACATATATTTCTTTTAAGATTCAAAATATAAAAAAGATGCTCTTATAAATGAACAGATAGATACTCTCCAGTTTCTATCGTTTTAGACTAAAAGTGTCTTTACATATAAAAGTTATGTATTTTATTTATTTCTATATTTATATTAATTTCTATAATTTTCCTACTTCTGATGATATAAATATAATTTGTGAAGTAATAAATTTAATATTTGAAGATTTTAAATACTGGGGGGTTAAAAATATTTTTAATATCTCGATTTCCACTTGAATATTCAACATATTTTTGTTTTAGGATTCAAAATATAAAAAAGATGCTCTTATAAATGAACAGATAGATACTCTCCAGTTTCTATCTTTATATACTAAAAGTGTCTTTAAAAAGTTATGTATTTTATTTATTTCTAAATTTAATTAATTTCTATAATTCCCCTACTTCTGATGGTATAAATATAATTTGTGAAGTAATAAATTTAATATTTGAAGATTTTAAATATTGGGGGGCTAAAAATATTTTTAATATCTCGATTTCCACTTGAATATTCCACATATTTTTCTTTTAAGATTCAAAATATAAAAAAGATGCTCTTATAAATGAACAGATAGATACTCTCCAAATTCTATCGTTATAGACTAAAAGTGTCTTTACATATAAAAGTTATGTATTTATTTTATTTCAATATTTATATTAATTTCTATAATTTACCTTCTTCTGATGATATAAATATAATTTGTGAAGTAATAAATTTAATATTTGAAGATTTTAAATATTGGGGGGCTAAAAATATTTTTAATATCTCGATTTCCACTTGAATATTCCACATATTTTTCTTTTAAGATTCAAAATATAAAAAAGATGCTCTTATAAATGAACAGATAGATACTCTCCAAATTCTATCGTTATAGACTAAAAGTGTCTTTACATATAAAAGTTATGTATTTATTTTATTTCAATATTTATATTAATTTCTATAATTTACCTTCTTCTGATGATATAAATATAATTTGTGAAGTAATAAATTTAATATTTGAAGATTTTAAATACTGGGGGGTTAAAAATATTTTTAATATCTCGATTTCCACTTGAATATTCAACATATATTTCTTTTAAGATTCAAAATATAAAAAAGATGCTGTTATAAATGAACAGATAGATACTCTCCAGTTTCTATCGTTTTAGACTAAAAGTGTCTTTACATATAAAAGTTATGTATTTTATTTATTTCTATATTTATATTAATTTCTATAATTTTCCTACTTCTGATGATATAAATATAATTTGTGAAGTAATAAATTTAATATTTGAAGATTTTAAATACTGGGGGGTTAAAAATATTTTTAATATCTCGATTTCCACTTGAATATTCAACATATTTTTGTTTTAGGATTCAAAATATAAAAAAGATGCTCTTATAAATGAACAGATAGATACTCTCCAGTTTCTATCTTTATATACTAAAAGTGTCTTTAAAAAGTTATGTATTTTATTTATTTCTAAATTTAATTAATTTCTATAATTCCCCTACTTCTGATGGTATAAATATAATTTGTGAAGTAATAAATTTAATATTTGAAGATTTTAAATATTGGGGGGCTACAAATATTTTTAATATCTCGATTTCCTCTTGAATATTCCACATATTTTTCTTTTAAGATTCAAAATATAAAAAAGACGCTCTTATAAATGAACAGATAGATACTCTCCAGTTTCTATCTTTATATACTAAAAGTGTCTTTAAAAAGTTATGTATTTTATTTATTTCTAAATTTAATTAATTTCTATAATTCCCCTACTTCTGATGGTATAAATATAATTTGTGAAGTAATAAATTTAATATTTGAAGATTTTAAATACTGGGGGGTTAAAAATATTTTTAATATCTCGATTTCCACTTGAATATTCAACATATTTTTGTTTTAGGATTCAAAATATAAAAAAGATGCTCTTATAAATGAACAGATAGATACTCTCCAGTTTCTATCTTTATATACTAAAAGTGTCTTTAAAAAGTTATGTATTTTATTTATTTCTAAATTTAATTAATTTCTATAATTCCCCTACTTCTGATGGTATAAATATAATTTGTGAAGTAATAAATTTAATATTTGAAGATTTTAAATATTGGGGGGCTACAAATATTTTTAATATCTCGATTTCCTATTGAATATTCCACATATTTTTCTTTTAAGATTCAAAATATAAAAAAGATGCTCTTATAAATGAACAGATAGATACTCTCCAGTTTCTATCGTTTTAGACTAAAAGTGTCTTTACATATAAAAGTTATGTATTTATTTTATTTCAATATTTATATTAATTTCTATAATTTACCTTCTTCTGATGATATAAATATAATTTGTGAAGTAATAAATTTAATATTTGAAGATTTTAAATACTGGGGGGTTAAAAATATTTTTAATATCTCGATTTCCACTTGAATATTCAACATATATTTTTTTTAAGATTCAAAATATAAAAAAGATGCTGTTATAAATGAACAGATAGATACTCTCCAGTTTCTATCGTTTTAGACTAAAAGTGTCTTTACATATAAAAGTTATGTATTTTATTTATTTCTATATTTATATTAATTTCTATAATTTTCCTACTTCTGATGATATAAATATAATTTGTGAAGTAATAAATTTAATATTTGAAGATTTTAAATACTGGGGGGTTAAAAATATTTTTAATATCTCGATTTCCACTTGAATATTCAACATATTTTTGTTTTAGGATTCAAAATATAAAAAAGATGCTCTTATAAATGAACAGATAGATACTCTCCAGTTTCTATCTTTATATACTAAAAGTGTCTTTAAAAAGTTATGTATTTTATTTATTTCTAAATTTAATTAATTTCTATAATTCCCCTACTTCTGATGGTATAAATATAATTTGTGAAGTAATAAATTTAATATTTGAAGATTTTAAATACTGGGGGGTTAAAAATATTTTTAATATCTCGATTTCCACTTGAATATTCAACATATTTTTGTTTTAGGATTCAAAATATGAAAAAGATGCTCTTATAAATGAACAGATAGATACTCTCCAGTTTCTATCTTTATATACTAAAAGTGTCTTTAAAAAGTTATGTATTTTATTTATTTCTAAATTTCATTAATTTCTATAATTCCCCTACTTCTGATGGTATAAATATAATTTGTGAAGTAATAAATTTAATATTTGAAGATTTTAAATATTGGGGGGCTACAAATATTTTTAATATCTCGATTTCCTCTTGAATATTCCACATATTTTTCTTTTAAGATTCAAAATATAAAAAAGATGCTCTTATAAATGAACAGATAGATACTCTCCAGTTTCTATCGTTTTAGACTAAAAGTGTCTGTACATATAAAAGTTATGTATTTTATTTATTTCTATATTTATATTAATTTCTATAATTTACATACTTCTGATGATATAAATATAATTTGTGAAGTAATAAATTTAATATTTGAAGATTTGAAATACTGGGGGGTTAAAAATATTTTTAATATCTCGATTTCCACTAGAATATTCCACATATTTTTCTTTTAAGATTGAAAATATAAAAAAGACTCACCTCATATTGTTGATAATTAGCCAAAGACGAATTAGAATTAATGTAGAAACGTGACATCATTCCATATTCCAGAGAGTTACTTTAGAAAAAAAAACACAAACACTCACAAAAATTCCACTTCAGTCTATATGAATATCACAGGGTCGCTATATTTCTATTTAGAAAAAAAATATTTATCTCGAAATAACCGTAACTTAACCTCAACAATAAAAAAAAACACCGATTAATTATTTATTTATTTGAAAACAACAAACGGAGATTATTCTTGAACGAAACAACAGTCGCGATATGTTAGATTGAGGCTTTCTGTTAGAGGCACTGCGTGTGTGGAGATATGTTGTCGAGTCGTTTGGCTAGCAGCCGTGCTGCCGGGGGTAAGGCCAACGGCCATTGGCTACAGCGATAAGATACTCGCTTTGTGATTGGCTTACCGAGTTACGCGCCCGAGGGGACTGCGATTATAAACCTTCAATTTCATCTTTTGATTTACTTCTCTGCTCTCTTGCCGATGCTGTGGGTGTATGCTGCTGGTAGAGAGAATCTCTCTCTGTGCAGTGCCCGTGTGGTGGTTGTGCACTAAAGCAATAAGAAGAACGGGAAAACTGAAAAAGCTGTCACGATAAACAGTGGCGGGATCGAAGGGAGAGACAAAAAAAGGGTTATACCATTCCAATGTCTCTATATAATACGGGGGGTTGAAAACATAGTAGGTATGTGCAAATGATGTCTATCGCTTTAAATTTTGACAGAATTTAGAAGCTGTCACTATAAATAGTGGCGGTATCAAAGGGAGAGACAAAAAAGGGTTATACCATTCCAAACATTAACAATGTCTCTATATAATATAGAAGGGTTGAACACAAAGTAGGTATCTGCAAATGATGTCTATCTCTTTGAATTTTTACAGAATTGAAAAGCTGCCAGTGGCGGCTCCTCGAAGGAGGCTAAGGAGGCTTGGCCTCCTCACCAATTTATCCAGCAAATAGAAATTACTGATCAATTTTGACAATTATTGACCATTTTTGACAATTATTGATCAATTTTGAGAATTTTTGACAATTTTCCCAAAATTATTGACAATATTTGACCATTTTTCAAAATAATGACAATTTTCGACCATTTTTGGAAAGTTTTTGACAATAAATGTCCATTTTTGGCAGTTTTTAACAGTAATTGACAATATTTAACAATTTTTACTAATTTTTGACCATTTTTTCAAAGTTTTTGACAATTATGAACCATTTTTCCAAGTTTTTGACTATTTTTGACCATTTTTTCGAAATTTTTGAAATTTTTTCAAAAAACTTAACAATTTTTGATAATTATCAACTGTTTTTGACAATTTTCCGTAAATTTTTGACCATTTTTCGTAAATTTTTGACAATTTTTCAAATATTTTGACAGTTTTTAACGATTTTTGTCAATTATTGACCATTTTTCGACAATTATTGACCATTTTTGACAATTATTGATAAATTTTGAAAGTTTTTGACAATTTTTCGAATATTTTTAACGATTTTTGACAATTATTGACCAGTTTTCGAAATTTTTGACAATTTTTCTAAAAGTTTTGACAATTATTGACCATTTTTGACAATTTTTGGCCATTTTTAACAATTATTGATCAATTTTGAGAATTTTTGAACATTTTTGACAATTTTTCAAATATTTTGACAGTTTTTAACAATTATTAACCATATTTCAAAATTTTTAATAATTTTTGACAATTATTGACCATTTTTTCAAATAATTTGACAGTTTTTAACGATTTTTAACAATTATTGACCAATTTTCGAAATTTTTGACAATTTGTCTAGAAGTTTTGACAATTATTGAACATTTTTGACAATTATTGATCAATTTTAAGAATTTTTGACAATTTTTCAAATATTTTGACAGCTTTTAACAATTTTTGACAATTATCGACCATTTTTCGAAATTTTTGACAATTTTTCTAAAAGCTTTGACAATTATTGACCGTTTTTGACAATTATTTATCAATTTTGAGAATTATCGACCATATTTGACAGCTTTTGATCAATTTTGAGAATTATTGATCATTTTTGACAATTATTGATCATTTTTGACAATTATTGACCACTTTTGACAATTATTGATCAATTTTGAGAATTTTTGAACATTTTCAGATATTTTGACAGTTTTTAATGATTTTTGATAATTATTGACCATTTTTCGAAATTTTTGACAATTTTTCTAAAAGTTTTGACTATGATTGACCATTTTTGACAATTATTGACCATTTTTGACAATTATTGATCAATTTTGAGAATTTTTGACCATTTTTGTCAAGTTTTCAAATATTTTGACAGTTTTTAACGATTTTTCAAAATTTTGACAATTATTGACCATTTTGACTGTTTTTCAAAATTAGTGACAATTTTTAACCCTTTTTGGACAGTTTTTGACAATAAATGTCTATTTTTGACAGTTTTTAACAATAATTGACAATTTTTAACAATTTATGATAATTTATGATCATTTTTTCAAAATTTTTGACAATTATTAACAATTATTGACAATCGTTGACAATTATAGACCATTTTTCCAAATTTTTGACAATTTTTGACCATTTTTTCAAAATCTTTGACAATTTTTCAAAGAACTTAACAATTTTTGACAATTATCAACTATTTTTCAGAATTTTCACAATAATTCTCCATTTTTGAAAGTTTTTGACAATTTTTCAAAAATTTTCACCATTTTTTCAAAATTTTGATAATTGACCATTTTTTCAAAATTTTGACAATTTTTGACCATTTTTCAAAAATTTTGACAATTTTTCAAATATTTTTTGAAAATATTTAACAATTATTAACCATTTTTTCCAAATTTTGACAGTTTTTAACAATTATTGACCATATTTCAAAATTTTTAATAATTTTCAACAATTATTGACCATTTTTGACAATCATTGACTGATTTTTAATGTTAACCATTTTTAACAAAAGTTTTCGACAATTTTTGATAATTATTGACCATATTTGACAATTTTCTAAAACTTTTGAGTTTTTGACAATTTTTCAAAAATTTAGACAATTTTCAACAATTATTGACCAGTTTTGACAGTTTTTTTATAATTATTGACCATTTTTTCAAAATTTTTACAATTTTTGACCATTTTTCAAAAATTTTGACAATTTTTATGTCCAGTCTCCTCTCTTAAAAAGTTCACGAGCCGTCACTGAAAGCTGCCACGATAAACAGTGACGGAATCGAAGGGAGAGACAAAAAAGGGTTATACCATTCCAAACAACAAGAAACAACGATTTCTACATAATTCCAGGGGTTGTAAACAACGTACGATCAAAGATCTAAGAAGGTCGTAAATGAATATAAGCCGACGACCCTCATTATTATCTATTGTTCCGAAATATAGATAAGCAATAAAAGTGTGCGTCTCTTAGAATTATTTGGAGACTGGTTCCAAAAAAGGTGCAATTAATCCATCTAATTTCTTGTAACGTTTTTCTTTTAATTTAAATAAATTTCCTTTGAAAATCAGTGGCGTTCCGTCACTGAGACGAGGCGTGATTTGCAAAAGGGTTAGGGGGAAGTCGACTGTACAGATAATCACTCCACTGACTGTAGAAGGAAATATCGTGCACACATTAAATATCTTAACTTTAGATGGCAACGTCGTAAATTAATTATTACAATAGCAAAAGCACCTCCATAGCTCGTGGAGAAATTCTTATCAGATTTTAGAAATGTGCGAATATGTACGACACCGACAGTTATTGAAATATTCCTCCTTTTTATCGTTGACTACGTGGGTCTTTTACAGCGGCGTATCAAAGAAAATTATGTTTATATTCCTTTATTTTCCTTATCTGGGACCAGTAGCTTAGCGTAGAGGGGACAGCAGGGACCATGGCCCCGGGCGGCATACAAAAAGGGGCGGTAAGTGGCACGATTTTTTCAATTGGAAATAAAATAAATTAACTCTAAATGACTGTGAAAATTGTCTAGAGCCCGACCTGCTGAGTTTTCCTGCTAACAAGCGACAGTGAGAAACAGCGGAGAAAACCCACGCTACGCCACTGTCTCTGGGACTGGCCAATCTATTAAGTAGGGATGGCGATTCTTTCTAAAAAAGATCGATTTTTAAATCGATTCGAATCGTAACCTGATGAATCGATACATAAAAAAATCGAGGTCTAAAAGATCGATTTCAATAAAATCGATGTTTTTCAAGTTTGTATTTTTTACAATGTTAATAATATAAATCGATCTTTTTTATTGAAAAAACAACAAGAAAGGTACCCCTAAATAAACAATCTCTCTCCGGGATCTCTTATTAGTAAAATTGGGGATTTTTTTTAAGTTCAGGGAATTCGATAATAATAACAATTATATATTTATTACCATATTATTACCACAAAGTATCGGATTAGGAATGTGTGAGATTAATGGAAAATAATAATCGATAAAATAAAAATCGATTTTTCTTCATTCAAAATTAATGGATTTGTCGAAAAAATCGATTTTAATAAAAAATAAATCGATTTCTGCGAAAAGATCGTTGGTTTTTTTTTGGATTGTTTTAAAAATGGACATGCTTTTCGTATATATTCCGATAATAAATCTAAGAGATTTATTCGTTAACGATATTTACCGGATTGAAAAAAAATCAAATAAAATTATATGAAAATTGTCAAAAATTTTGAAAAATGGCCAATAAATGTCAAAAATTGTTGAAAATTGTCAATAATTGTTAAAATTTTGAAAAATGGCCAAAAATTTTGAAAAATGGTCAAAAAATTTGGAAAAATGGCCAACAATTGTTGAAAAACTGTCAAAATTGGTCAATAATTGTTGAAAAATGGTTAATAATTTAAAAAAAATGATCAATAATTGTTGAAAATTTTGGAATGGACAATAATTGTTGCAAAAATGTCAAAATTGGTCAATAATTTAAAAAAAAAGATCAATAATTGTTAAAAAATTTGGAATGGACAATAATTGTTGCAAAACTGTCAAAATTGGTCAATAATTATTAAAAAAATGGTTAATAATTTTAAAAAAATGATCAGTTATTGTTGCAAAACTGTCAAAATTGGTCAATAATTTTTAAGAAATGATCAGTAATTGTTGAAAAACTGTCAAAATTGGTCAATAATTAAAAAAAAATGGTCAATAATTGTTGAAAAAATGTCAAAATTGGTCAATAATTGTAAAAAATAGTCAATAATTTTTAAAAAATGGTCAATAATTGTTGAAAAACTGTCAAAATTGGCCAATAATTGTAAAAAATTGTCAAAAAGTTTGGAAAAATGGTCAATAATTGATGAAAAACTGTCAAAATTGGTCAATAATTGTTAAAAAATGATCAGTAATTATTGCTAAACTGTAAAAATTTGTCAATAATTTTTAAAAAATGATCAATAATTGTTGAAAAACTGTCAAAATTGGTCAATAATTGTCAATTAATTGTTAAAAATGGTCGATTTTTGTCAAAAACTGTAAATAATTGTTAAAAAATGAATTTACTGTTTGGACCCTTACTTTGTGGAATCTACTCATATTACTTTTTTAAATGAAACTAAGTGTTTCTAATTAATTTCACTATATAATGAAAAAATTATGAAAACTCTAAGATATTGATGAGTCATGTTAAAAAATGGTCAATAATTTCAAAAAAATGGTCAAAAATTGACAGAGTTTGGAAAAATGGTCAATAATTGTTGAAAAACTGTCAAAATTGGTCAATAATTGTGAAAAATGGTCAATAATTTTTAAAAAATGGTCAATAATTTTTAAAAAATGGTCAATAATTGTTGAAAAACTGTCAAAATTGGCCAATAATTGTAAAAAATGGTCAAAAATTGTCAAAAAGTTTGGAAAAATGGTCAATAATTGTTGAAAAACTGTCAAAATTGGTCAATAATTGTTAAAAAATGATCAATAATTGTTGAAAAACTGTCAAAATTGGTCAATAATTGTCAATTAATTGTTAAAAATGGTCGATTTTTGTCAAAAACTGTCAATAATTGTTAAAAAATGAATTTACTGTTTGGACCCTTACTTTGTGGAATTTACTCATATTAATGTTATAAATGAAACTAAGTGTTTCTAATTAATTTCACTATTTAATGAAAAAATTATGAAAACTCTAAGATATTGATGAGTCATGTTAAAAAATGGTCAATAATTTCAAAAAAATGGTCAAAAATTGACAGAGTTTGGAAAAATGGTCAATAATTGTTGAAAAACTGTCAAAATTGGTCAATAATTGTCAATTAATTGTTAAAAATGGACGACTTTGTCAAAAACTGTAAATAATTGTTAAAAAATGAATTTACTGTTTGGACCCTTACTTTGTGGAATCTACTCATATTAATGTTATAAATGAAACTAAGTGTTTTTAATTAATTCCACTATTTAATGAAAAAATTATGAAAACTCTAAGATATTGATGAGTCATGTTAAAAAATGGTCAATAATTTTGAGAAATGGTCAATAATCGTCAAAAGGTGTCAAAATTTTGAAAAATAGTTAATAAATAATACGAGAGCCGTTTTCGAAAATCCACTCCTTAAACACACGTAATTTATACAAAATCGATTAATATTACCCGAAAAATCGATAATTAAATATCGATTATAACAAAATAATAATTGATTTATATAAAAATCGTTTAATTTTTCAAACATCCCTACTTATAGAGTTCCCTATAAGCTTTTTTGAAAAAAAAATCAACAGTGTCTGTCGAGTCTACTGGGATCCGAGCGGTTCCGCTCTCATCACTACTTGCGATGTTGCCGGGGCAATTGAAAAAAAGCCGCTCTACCAAAAACACAAAAAAAAATCGAAAGTCGATTTTCAAGGGTGAAATATCGATTCACTGAATCGATTCAACACAACATATCGATTTAAATAATCGATTTATTCGGTCCGAGAAATCGATTATTCGATTAATCGATGTCAGATCGCCATCCCTACTATTAAGGGATTCTATGTAGGTAGAAAATAAATGAAATACAGACATTTATTTACAATACAAACTTTAAGTGATGTTTTATCGATTCCTTCATTGCAAATTTACATTTTAAGACCCCAGCTTCTAAATATACTTACTATAGTAATGTTTATTCTATTCGGTAGGTAGAAATGTTGAATGGATAATTTTTTTTAGTGTACAATAAAATATGGGGTTGTAATTTTTGTTCCAGTAGATCCGTACCTGCTTGAACATAGAATGTCAGGCGGGTATATTGAACCTGTGGTTGCTTATGGTCGCATTGGAACGAGACCAGCAAGAAGACAATGGCAAGACGGCCATGTTGACTACTCAAGAAGCCATGTTTTATCCTTGGGCAATTCGAGTCGTACGCCTACGAAAAAGTACTTGATCACAAGAACGTTTTACCGGCTTTGGCGTAGCTCAATCCGGTATATTCCACGGCCGACTTCGAATCGATTGATCAACACAATTTTCGTTTTGGTTCGAACCACGAAGTTAGCCACAGGGCAGTGAAGAACAGAAGAAGGAGGAACGAAAGAAGAAGTGACCGACGTCGATCAAGGCTGGCACCCACGAGGTGATAGACGGGATTTTATACCCTCAAAAATAATACGGAACGCCAAAATGAAGATTTTTTTTTCATAAGATTTCGTCTAACTGCTCTAATTTTTGAGATACAGGTTAATTGAGATAGAAATAGATATTTTATGTTTAAAATACTTAAATTTTGCGATGTTAAGATCAGTGGAAGACGTTGATTACCGACCAGAGTGAGGCAAATCTTTCGCCACATCTCGGCATTAATAATTATATTAATTCGGAAGACACAGAAAGCTCAGCGTCAACTTTTCTCAGACTTCTACGACGATTTCCAATCAACACTTCCTTCATTTTGGTGACGTTAAGTTCAATAGAAGACGTTGATGACCGACCAAAGTAAGGCAAATCTTTCGCCACATCTCAATAAAAATAAAGACAGTTGTTATTACGATGTTGTTATTACTTTTGGTGATTTCTATTAAGAAGTGAATGAAATTACTGCCCTTAAGTCCACTTTATTAAAACATTTGGCTGGAGGGCTCGAAAAACCGCCAGAGCAAAATTGATTCGAGTACGTTGTACCTACCCTTAAGTTTTGATGAAGGGGTGAATTCTAATAGAGTTTTCTCCCTTCGAAAAACAATTTCGCAATAATTCTACATAAAATAACTTTACGTTTATTGCTTTCAAAGATACTGAATATTTTTTTTTTTTAATAAATTTTCCTGAACTATAAAAATTTAAAACCATCTCGAATTTATAATGAACCGAGTAGGTATCGTCGGCCCTAATATCTTATAATATACAACTTTTTAGTCCTCTCTATAGATCAACCCGATCTATGAATAAATATTAAAATTCAAAAGTTTTATGATTTTATGCGAGAGATAAACGTTTATCAACGTTCGACTACGCTGTAATTAAGAAATTTGAAACAGTACAAAATTATAGGTATTTGTTCTATATGCGTCTGTGTCGGTTCAAATTTCGTCTACGACAACTTCTTAGATGCTGCAAGGGTCACTCGGTAGGCGTGTCCACGTCTACTTACTTAATTTATTGAAGATTTTTTCTTATTTTATTACACTTCAAAAACATAACGTGGTCGTGGCCAGTCATACGACAATGCCTCTAATATGTCTGGAGGCTACAAAGGCCTACAGGCTAGAATTAAAAATGTTTCGCCCCAAGTAGTGATGAGCAAAGCTAGACCAAGACCAAGACTTGGACAATCTTGGTCTTGCTCAAATATGTCCGGTTTTAGTCTTGGTCTTGCTTATTTGGTCTATGTCTTTGTCTTTTGTCTTTTGTGTCTTTTGTGTCTTTTGTGTCTTTTGTGTCTTTTGTGTCTTTTGTGTCTTTTGTGTCTTTTGTGTCTTTTGTGTCTTTTGTGTCTTTTGTGTCTTTTGTGTCTTTTGTGTCTTTTGTGTCTTTTGTGTCTTTTGTGTCTTTTGTGTCTTTTGTGTCTTTTGTCTTCTGTGTTTAGGTCTTTGTCTTTAGGTCTTTGTCTTTAGGTCTTTGTCTTTAGGTCTTTGTCTTTAGGTCTTTGTCTTTAGGTCTTTGTCTTTAGGTCTTTGTCTTTAGGTCTTTGTCTTTAGGTCTTTGTCTTTAGGTCTTTGTCTTTAGGTCTTTGTCTTTAGGTCTTTGTCTTTAGGTCTTTGTCTTTAGGTCTTTGTCTTTAGGTCTTTGTCTTTAGGTCTTTGTCTTTAGGTCTTTGTCTTTAGGTCTTTGTCTTTAGGTCTTTGTCTTTAGGTCTTTGTCTTTAGGTCTTTGTCTTTAGGTCTTTGTCTTTAGGTCTTTGTCTTTAGGTCTTTGTCTTTAGGTCTTTGTCTTTAGGTCTTTGTCTTTAGGTCTTTGTCTTTAGGTCTTTGTCTTTAGGTCTTTGTCTTTGTCTTTGTCTTTTTTGTCTTTTTTGTCTTTCTTTGTCTTTCTTTGTCTTTCTTTGTTTTTCTTTGTCTTTCTTTGTCTTTCTTTGTCTTTCTTTGTCTTTCTTTGTCTTTCTTTGTCTTTCTTTGTCTTGTCTTTCTTTGTCTTGTCTTTCTTTGTCTTTCTTTGTCTTTCTTTGTCTTTCTTTGTCTTTCTTTGTCTTTCTTTGTCTTTCTTTGTCTTTCTTTGTCTTTCTTTGTCTTTCTTTGTCTTTCTTTGTCTTTCTTTGTCTTTCTTTGTCTTTCTTTGTCTTTCTTTGTCTTTCTTTGTCTTTCTTTGTCTTTCTTTGTCTTTCTTTGTCTTTCTTTGTCTTTCTTTGTCTTTCTTTGTCTTTCTTTGTCTTTCTTTGTCTTTCTTTGTCTTTCTTTGTCTTTCTTTGTCTTTCTTTGTCTTTCTTTGTCTTTCTTTGTCTTTCTTTGTCTTTCTTTGTCTTTCTTTGTCTTTCTTTGTCTTTCTTTGTCTTTCTTTGTCTTTCTTTGTCTTTCTTTGTCTTTCTTTGTCTTTCTTTGTCTTTCTTTGTCTTTCTTTGTCTTTCTTTGTCTTTCTTTGTCTTTCTTTGTCTTTCTTTGTCTTTCTTTGTCTTTCTTTGTCTTTCTTTGTCTTTCTTTGTCTTTCTTTGTCTTTCTTTGTCTTTCTTTGTCTTTCTTTGTCTTTCTTTGTCTTTCTTTGTCTTTCTTTGTCTTTCTTTGTCTTTCTTTGTCTTTCTTTGTCTTTCTTTGTTTAAATGCTACTAATATAAGACTAGAGGAATCTGAAATTGACATAACAACAGTGGACAGTCTGTACAACTCTCTTATAAATCTTTTTGAGAAAACCCGTAACAATTTTGAACACTGATAATATAGACAATTTGGTTAATCAGCTACAGAGACGACGAGATGTCGGAGGGGGGAGGGGGAGTGTATCAAAGGTCAAATGTCACGTCAAACGTTCCATGTCACGTCAAACGTCAAATGTCACGTCAGACGTCACTTTCCACATCACTTGGCACGTCGAGTGAGGCTAGGTAAGCCACCTATGGAGCTGAGGTATGCAGAGGTGTCTGAGGTATGTAGAGGTGATCTGAGACGAGCAGAGACGTTCTTAGATATGTTTTCTTGCTCTATTTTGGTTATCTTACAGTTTTTATTAAAAATGGGTAGATTTATTACAAATGATCAGTGTAAAAATATCTTAGAACGTCTCTGCTCGTCTCAGATCACCTCTACATACCTCAGATCACTTCTGCACACGTCAGCTCCATATGTGGCTTACCTAACCTCACTTGACGTGCCATGTGATGAGGCACGTGTCGTTTGACGTGGCATGTGACGTTTGACGTGACATGTGACATTTGACGTGACATTTGACCTTTAACGTGTGACGTTTGATATGTACTCCAGCAATTAACTGTACTAGAGAACGGAGTTTCTCCTGTCTAGGACAAACTAAATGATGTGGTTGTTTTGAACATCGAATCAGATCATAACGATTGCCCTGACATGAAGATGTCATAAATGACTTTGCGAATATGAAGGTTAGAAGAGTTCCTTTCAAAATTCAACTGTGTTCCTTTGAAAGTTTAACTGTGTGTTATTATAATATACTTACTTTATTGAAGTTATACTTCTAATGCGACTTCCAACAAGGTTGCGTTAAACGTTAAAGAGAAAAAGAAAGATACACAAAGGTAGAAAGTAGGAGAGAGAAAGAGAGTGAGTCCTTCAGTATTCGATAACAGACGGCAGTGAAAGTACTCTTTTTAAAAAGTAATTTATTAAGAGATTGTAATTTCGAAATTTCCTTCAATTGACCAAAATCTTCGGCATTTATCAACAAATGATAGTGTAAGTATACTTTTTTCCTTAAAAAAAGTAACTTTTAAAATGTAATTAAGAAAAACTGCCTTTTTTGGAATTTTCTTCATATGACCAAAACCTTCGGTATTAAATGACAGATGGCAGTGTAAGTATTCTTTTCAAAAAGTAATTTATTCAGAAACTGCAATTTTGAAATTTCCTTCACATGACCAAAATCTTCATCAAAAAAGATAGTGTAAGTAAACTTTTTTTCTTAAATAATAAGGTAACTTTCAAAATTTAATTCAATAAAAAATTCTTTTTTTGGAATTTTCTTTATACGACCAAAACCTTCGGCATTCGACAACAGATGGCAGTGATACTTCTAATGCGACTTCCAACAAGGTTGCGTTAGACGTTAAAGAGAGAAAGAAAGATACACAAAGGTAGAAAGTAGGAGAGAGAAAGAGAGTGAGTCGGTAGATCCCAGGCACATGCGCGTGATCGCATGATCAACAATGTGGCATAGGAACATTTTGTGGCGATACTTCATTTGTTAATAATTTTCCACATATGATGTAAAAGTGATAATTAAAAACAATTAACTTATGCAATGTAATGCAATAAACTATACTTATTCTACTTGATTTTCACATGAAACTCGATGGTTAAAACGGCTTCTTCTCGAAATAATGAAGCCTATACGTGTCATCATGGGCTACCGGTCTATAACGTTGATACTCTCAAAAGACTAGCTCTTTTTGTCTAAAAATCATTCACCTACCAAATTATCGTATTTAAAATAAAAAAATAATAAGGAATACAGAAACACACATGTTAGTCACGCGAAGAAACATTTTTTATTAAAAAGAAGTTCATTAATTTTATATTCATGAACAGATGCCTTTTTGTGTTCTTTATATCATATCAAAATTATTTTGTAAGTACGTATGTTTATTCGACTTTGCAACCTACTTCCTATCAGCTGCGTTTTTTAGCGAAATGTAATTAGTTATAAGTTTTATTTCTGTCACCGAATTGATACTTTTACTGCAATTTTGACTACAACAAATTAAATTTCTGTAACGATATTATTGAATTATGGTTCATTTATTCATTTATTTGGGTTCTGCTTGTCTGCACAAACACTTGAACTGAATCTTTGTACCATTTTCCATGTTATCTACTTCCATTCCAGAAGCTTCGTGTCTTCTACAAAGGCTTGACTGGAGAGATTTTCAGTTGTATATTAATTCCTCTCCAAAGTGCTTCCGTTTAAGTACTTTTAAGTTCTCGCAGAAGAAGAGTATTTGAGTAGCTGCTTCATCATCAAGTCCACATTTTCTGTTCATTCTTCAAATGTCTCTTACCCAATTTCAATATCCTGGTTAAAAGTTCCTTATCTACCTTGTGCAGCAAACTCTTTGTATGGAGGTAGCTTCCATTAGAACTGGTGTTCCCTATCCAGCCAGTTCTCTTATGCAATCTCTTGTGATTCAACAAAACGGTTCCGGACCTAAGAAGTCACCTTTAGAGCCTTCTTTAGCTAGATGGTCCGCCATTTCATTACCTGCAATCCCCTCATGTGTCGGCACCCATATTTAGTCCAGTAAATGAAGGATGAAAATGTAACGGTAAAAGTAGTACCTCACAGGGCACCAGCTCGAAGGGCTCCGGCTAGAGACTCCTCTCAAGGGTGATTCGACCCCAAGTTTATGTCGCACAGGGATAACAGAAGGGTTGTAAAAATTGAGGGCGCCACTACCTTTTTAGCGATAAAAATACTAAGAAAACTAAGGCGGAAAAGGTAGAAACGCCTTGTAGAATTTAGATAAAAGTTAATAATTAAAAAAAAGTCACTAAAAATTACCCCGGGCGATATCTCCCTCAACTTTTATAGTTGAGGATTTTAATAAAAAAAAGAATTAAAAACAAATTTACAGTTTATTCTGCCACAGGAAATGAACAACGGAATTTACTAAAGGAATTTGTACTTTTATAGGTACTTAGCTTAGATGAAGTGGTTTCCTGGAGAAGAAGTCAGGTCTTGATCCGAACTGATGAGTTCTGTTCTAGGGCGGTAGTTTGAGCTAGGGCGGTATCCTTGGCTATATTCTTGGGGTTATATTCTCCGGTTTATATTCGGCTATATCCTCCTAGGGTTATATTCTTGGCTTATATTCTCGCCTAGGGTTATATTCTTGGCTTATATTCTCGCCTAGGGGCTGTGCTTACCTAGAAGTACAAGTGGATCAGGGATATGTAGGAACTTGAATGTTATGGCACATTATGTTGGTCAGCTTTTCAGGTTAAAGAAAAGGAAGGCAGTTATTTGAAAGTCAAAAAATTGATTAAATTTACTGAAAGCTTTCCAACATTATATGTCCCATGTTAAGACAGTAAAAATAGCAATTATCGGCTAAATAAAAAAATATACTAATGATCCGAAAGAAACTTATGATAGCAAAAAGTTATTTATTTAGTTATATGAAAAAATATCGTGCTTAGGAAATATATGAGACCGGCACTGGCGTTGCGAAAGAATATTTTATAGGTTACCGGTAATTTATAACAATGTTATTTTATAATTAAAAGAGTTATTTCGCAACTGAAAAAGCTTGAAAATGCTTGTATAAAAGTAAAACTGAATTATAAAAGAATATTTGGCTTAAAACTACCATATTAGTATAAAAGAACAGTTTATGACCACGTGTTGAATTTAATTTCGTCTATCTCTGTAAAAAAATAAAGAATGCATACGAAAATTATATCAGACAGTACTTTAGAAGAAGCTTATTAATTATAGATTATGATTTTGGACTTACCACAGCAAAATTCATAAGATAGGTACTTGGGATATGAAAGATAGCGAAAGACGATGTGCCTCTTTAGGCAGACGATAACGAAAAGGCTGTTTAACGAGGCGTTGTCCGTTGGCAGGCGTCAATTGTCTTACGTTCGGGGTAGAAGAGTTTGGGGTCACAGAACTATAATTGGATGTGGCTAGTGACGACGAGCGCTAATTAAAAGGATTTATTCTGTAAAATCGAAACAGGTCGATAGACATGTTACAAAAAGTAGGCAAAGTGTACAAAAATCCTGCCAGTCCATGAATTTTCTGTGAAGGTTAGGGTTTGACTAGTAATTGAACATCCAGAAATTTCACACTCCTCATCGCCATTTTAGGGGGGTATTCCCGGCCCCAAAGTTCCAATATCTCCTAAAATAAACACTTATCTAAATGATCTTTCGCTCAACATTCACACTAAATGAAGTTTTTATATCTAATAAATATATGAAATTATGCAACTCTTTTTACATGTACCACTAAAAACCAAAGACAAAATAGAACATCTGTTTCTAACAGATTTTATATACAAAATGGACGATATTGTAATCGTAACGAAGAGGAATAAATATCAAGTTCTGGATTTATTCACACGCACGTAAGTTTAATGATTTAATTTATAGTTTATAGAATAGATACCTTTTATCTTGTATTACTTTTTGAAAATTATTTTCTGTGTTTTAGACCTTTCTGGGCCTTGGAGTCCCTCGTAGAAGTGGCTTTGATATGTTTTCGGGGTCGGCTTGGGAAGATTTTCAGTTCTGCTTACCTCTAGGAGTTTTCACTCATAGTTTATTTGAGGAATTTAATATTTACAGAGGTTATTTAACCTCTGTTTTTAACAGGCACTTGTAAGGAAGGTTAGTAACACAAATTCACTTTATAGTTTCACCTTTTAACATAACGTAGCCTAATTTTAACTCAATTTTGTAACATGAAAAAGCTTATACTTCTCAATTCTGTATATTTTTTCGTAACTACCCGTTTCTAATCAATAGCAACGTATCAATTTTTTATATTCAACAACCATATGTCTCTTTATTTTTAAGTTTTTCTATATTTGCTAACCAATCAAATTCATTTAATAATTTTTGATTTCTGTTATTTGACTTGATTATTTTATAATTTGATCTTTTTCTGATATGAAAGTTTATTTTTAATGTCTCCAAATAATTTATTATTGTTTTTATCTTTTAGTTAAAAAATATTAAAATTATTTGACGTCTGTTTTAATTTCAGTTGTCATGTCCTTTCTTCCGTTCGAGTTGACAAATCTAGATTCCCACTTTGTTAAATATGTTCATAAGTGTACTCTTTCTATTTTTACCAGTGTCAGATTTTATAACCTAACTAATAATTTTTAATTTTCAGGTTCTTTCTTTTTAGATTTATGATGAGCCAAGAAACTTTTGCAAAGCTTTTGAAAATTCTGAAACTATGTGATAGGATTTCAATAAATTAGAGAAAAGTTATAAAGATTCCCGTTTAAAGTTTGGGTTGTAAATATTTGTCAGGTGATTTGTTTATATTTTATTTAAATTTTATACTGAAATAACCCTTGTTTGGTGTATGTGTTGTATGATTCCACTTTCCATATCAATATATATATATATATATATTATATACTGAGTGTCCCAGGAGTTTGTACCCATAGAGTACAATATCTATCTATTATCTTCCTTGTTTTTGGTATGAACTTCTAGATCCAGGACCATGTATGTATGTATGAATATTTGGGGTGAAATTTACTGAGACCTAAAAGATCTATTGTTCCCCCCTTACTTCAACTCAGTTCCTGAAGAAAATCTCAGAGACTAGCAACTCCCTTAGTCCTATATATTCCAGGATCATAGCTACTTTGAACTGTTTTTTGTTATCTACGCCTCTGTGGTTGAACTCGTAATATCGAAAACATTAACCGGATATTGTGAATAGCGGATGTCAATGATATGTGTATATATATATATACCACCCTCTTAGTCCCACCGCCCGCGCACCCTCTCGAATACAATCCTGCGGTTTTTGACTGAACCCCGAACACGCGTCTACTGTCAACATAATACACTTCAAAAGGCTTTGTCCCTTTTTGACAAATAAGTTCAGTTCCGACTCTGACATGTGACATGATCACTTTATTACTTTTTCGGTGAAACTTTCACTGATCTAGTGGATGTTCGACCGCAAATAAAAGGGCGTTATTCCATTTAAGACCCTTTTTCTTCGCTTATTTACTTTTTTTTTTCTCTGAATCGAGTTTGGTTTGGTTTTACAGATAAAATTCTCCATGTTAAATTTTTTGAAGCTCCAACTTCCACTTTAAAACTTAAAAACACCAAAATCTTCCAAACAAACGAAATGACCAAAACCAAAACAAACAAAATGTGTAGAAAGGAGAGAAAACAGCTGAATGCTCTCTTAACTTTCCTTGGTTCTACTGTAGAACTTCTGCAGCTTCAAAGAGATAGAACATAATTCTCTTAAAAATCCAAGGAGGGATGAGCTGATCCTTTTTGTCGAAAATAAGACACCATCAAGTTTTACCCTGTTCCCTGGCCCGAGAATTCACCCCCAGATAGCTGGTTGATCTCTCGGTCTTGGGAACTCTTGGGAAAGGTGCGTTCCTCTGCACTTGGTCGGCAAATCGTTTATTCCTGATGGAATCTCTGGCAATTGTGGCATAGTATCATTCCATTTCCTTTTCGTAGCTCTTCCCATCTTATCCACACGTGTTGGATCTTCCTTATCTCCTTCCTTTCTTCTACATCTAGCTCCAGTAGTCTTCTTCCATCGTACCTTGAGTGGATCTGTTGATGTCTGGGTACCAGGTGACTTTTAATGACAAATTATCCATTTTTTAATCCCTATTGGCCAGCTAGATCTATCAGCAAACTATTTTTGCAGGACTATCCTCCAGTAATATCAAAATATGTCTAGGCTAAATGACATTGTTTCATAACTTGATTGACAGGTGGAACATGTCAAATCTTACGGTACAAAAAGCAGGTATTACGATTTTACGATCGGTATATAAATAAGGCTTAACTAAAATTCACCGAGGCATCAACAGATACAAAATATATAATCTGAAAACCCTGGAGCAAAACAACCAATAGCTACACATGCACCCCGTAAAACAAACACCGAATTATACAATTGAAATAGTACAATATGTTCGTCCCCCGTTTAATTCGGCATTGTGTGCATCGAGATACCCGCCGACAAACATCTGAACTATGCCCCTAGGGAAGTCCTAAGGGAGCGGCAAGTCTCCGCCCCCGGCGTACCCCGCTACCCAATCACGGCCGTAAGACACGCCCCGCCTCGGGCACTGCCCCCCTTACGATTCTCCGCCACCCTTGCCGTAACCAACATGTTTATTGGAAGCGCGACGGTGGGTATTAAGGCATGAAGAAAGAAGAGTTTTTTTTTGTCAGTTGAATACCTTTCGTTATTTCTGTTAAAAATAGCAAATGTTCATTGAGACTTGCGTCAATATTTTTTTCGGTTTGTCCAATATATATATACTTTCCGAATTGTCCAGAATCATCAACGAAGTGATTTTAAGAGTACTCGTGACCCTTGCAAAACCAATACAGGATCAACCATCCACGTATTATTCGCCCTTTTATTAGTCAAATTTTTCGAATTTTGGTTTGCGGTTGGAGGTGAAGATGTCGCTATTATCACAACTTTAACATTTCCGTTACTGCAAAACATGTATTGATTGCGATTTTTTTGTTAACTACAGTCCGGGAATAGGCTCTTAGAGCTCTCGGACGGAGAACTCATACCCTGTATACCAGTCTACAAAAGTTGTCCCTTCTAATTGCAAACCAGTATGGTTGGTTAAATCTTGTAGATCATACCGATTCCGTTTGACTTAGAAGAAGTGTAATTCAATGTATGTCGGGGAAGTAGTTGTTTCTTCTTAGCTGAACGGTAATTGTTTTTGAAAAATATTATTCAAAACTTTGTTGTAAAGCGTTAGAATAATATACTTATTCTTCGATATATATTAATATTAAAATATTATTGTGACCATTAATGTTTCTTTTTCTATTTCTGTGTCGGGCAGGTAGCTTCACCCCGCATCGGGACGAGTTTAGGGTCTTTTCTATTGTCAAGAGAGAAGTACCTACGCTTATGGAATTTGGTCAATTGATTTGATTGATTGATTTATTGCTCCGCCGGATTTATGAATAAACTATAAGCTTAAAACTAACTAGTGTGGCTAGAGTCGAGTGTCTTGAGAGTCGACTCTCAAGACTCTCGACTCTCTCGACTCACTCTCGACTAATTCTCGACTTACTCTCGACTCACTCTCTCGACTCTCTCCACTCACTCTCGACTCACTCTCTCGACTCACTCACTCGACTCACTCTCTCGATTCACTCTCTCGACTCACTCTCTCGACTCACTCTCGACTCACTCTCGACTCACTCTCGACTCACTCTCTCGACTCTCCCACTCACTCTCGAATCACTCTCTCGACTTCTCCACCCACTCTCGACTCTCTCTCTTGACTCACTCTCTTGACTCTCTTCACTTACTCTCGACTCTCTTAACTCACTCTCGACTCACTCTCGACTCACTCTCGACTCACTCTCGACTCACTCTCGACTCACTCTCGACTCACTCTCGACTCACTCTCGACTCACTCTCGACTCACTCTCTCGACTCACTTTCTCGACTCACTTTCTCGACTCACTCTCTCGACTCTCTCCACACACTCTCAACTCACTCTCTCGACTCTCTCCACTCACTCTCGACTCACTCTCGACTCACTCTCTCGACTCTCCCACTCACTCTCGAATCACTCTCTCGACTTCTCCACCCACTCTCGACTCTCTCTCTTGACTCACTCTCTTGACTCTCTTCACTTACTCTCGACTCTCTTAACTCACTCTCGACTCACTCTCGACTCACTCTCGACTCACTCTCGACTCACTCTCGACTCACTCTCGACTCACTCTCGACTCACTCTCGACTCACTCTCGACTCACTCTCTCGACTCACTTTCTCGACTCACTTTCTCGACTCACTCTCTCGACTCTCTCCACACACTCTCAACTCACTCTCTCGACTCTCTCCACTCACTCTCGACTCACTCTCGACTCACTCTCGACTCACTCTCGACTAATTCTCGACTTACTCTCGACTCACTCTCTCGACTCTCTCCACTCACTCTCGACTCACTCTCTCGACTCACTCACTCGACTCACTCTCTCGATTCACTCTCTCGACTCACTCTCTCGACTCACTCTCGACTCACTCTCGACTCACTCTCGACTCACTCTCTCGACTCTCCCACTCACTCTCGAATCACTCTCTCGACTTCTCCACCCACTCTCGACTCTCTCTCTTGACTCACTCTCTTGACTCTCTTCACTTACTCTCGACTCTCTTAACTCACTCTCGACTCACTCTCGACTCACTCTCGACTCACTCTCGACTCACTCTCGACTCACTCTCGACTCACTCTCGACTCACTCTCGACTCACTCTCGACTCACTCTCTCGACTCACTTTCTCGACTCACTTTCTCGACTCACTCTCTCGACTCTCTCCACACACTCTCAACTCACTCTCTCGACTCTCTCCACTCACTCTCGACTCACTCTCGACTCACTCTCGACTCACTCTCGACTCACTCTCGACTCTCTCTCGACTCACTTTCTCGACTCTCTCCACACACTCTCAACTCACTCTCTCGACTCTCTCGACTCTCTCCACTCACTCTCGACTCACTCTCTCGGCTCACTCACTCGACTCACTCTCTCGACTCACTCCCTCGACTCACTCTCTCGACTCACTCTCTCGACTCACTCTCTCGACTCACTGTCTCCACTCACTGTCTCCACTCACTGTCTCCACTCACTCTTGACTCACTCTCTCGACTTCTCGACTCACTCTCGACTCATTCTCTCGACTTCTCCACTCACTCTCGACTCTCTTAACTCACTCTCGACTCTCTCCACCCACTCTCGACTCACTCTCTCGACTCTCTCCACTCACTCTCTACTCACTCTCTCGACTCTCTCCACTCACTCTCGACTCACTCTCTCGACTCTCTCCACTCACTCTCGACTCACTCTCTCGACTTCTCCACTCACTCTCGACTCACTCTCTCGACTCACTCTCTACTCACTCTCTCGACTCACTCTCGACTCTCTTGACTCTCTTCACTCACTCTCGACTCACTCTCGACTCTCTCCACTCACTCTCGACTCACTCTCTCGACTCACTCTCTGGACTCACTCTCTCGACTCACTCTCTTGACTTACTCTCTCGACTCTCTCCACTCACTCTCGACTCACTCTCTCGACTTCTCCACTCACTCTCGACTTACTCTCTTGACTCACTCTCTTGACTCTCTTCACTCACTCTCGACTCTCTTCACTCTCTTCACTCACTCTCGACTCACTCTCGACTCTCTCTCCTCTCTCTCTCTCCTCTCTCTCCTCTCTGGACTCACTCTAGACTCACTATCTCGACTCACTCTCTCGACTCACTCTCTCGACTCACTCTCTCGACTCTCTCCACTCACTCTCGACTCACTCTCTCGACTCACTCTCTCGACTTCTCCACTCACTCTCGACTCACTCTTTTGACTCTCTTCACTCACTCTCGACTCTCTTCACTCACTCTCGACTCACTCTCGACTCACTCTCGACTCTCTCTCGACTCTCTCTCCTCTCTCTCTCCTCTCTCGACTCACTCTCGACTCACTCTCGACTCACTCTCGACTCACTCTCTCGACTTCTCCACTCATTCTCGACTCACTCTCTTGACTCTCTTCACTCACTCTCGCCTTTTCACTCACTCTCGACTCACTCTCGACTCTCTCTCCTCTCTCTCTCTCCTCTCTCGACTCACTCTCGACTCACTCTCGACTCACTCTCGACTCACTCTCTCGACTTCTCCACTCACTCTCTTGACTCTCTTCACTCACTCTCGACTTCTGCACTCACTCTCGACTCACTCTCTTGACTCACTCACTCTCGACTCTCTTAACTCACTCTCGACTCAATCTCTTCTCTCTCACTCTCCTCTCTCTCCTCTCTCTCCTCTCTCTCCTCTCTCTCCTCTCTCTCCTCTCTCTCCTCTCTCTCCTCTCTCTCCTCTCTCCTCTCTCTCCTCTCTCTCCTCTCTCTCCTCTCTCTCCTCTCTCTCCTCTCTCTCCTCTCTCTCCTCTCTCTCCTCTCTCTCCTCTCTCTCCTCTCTCTCCTCTCTCTCCTCTCTCTCCTCTCTCTCCTCTCTCTCCTCTCTCTCCTCTCTCTCCTCTCTCTCCTCTCCTCTCTCTCCTCTCTCTCCTCTCTCTCCTCTCTCTCCCCTCTCTCCCCTCTCTACCCTCTCTCCTCTAGCTCCTCTAGCTCCTCTCTCGACTCACTCTCTCGACTCACTCTCTCGACTCACTCTCTCGACTCACTCTCTCGACTTACTCTCGACTCACTCTCGACTCTCTTCACTCACTATCGACTCACTCTCGACTCACTCTCGACTCACTCTCGTCTCACTCTCGACTCACTCTCGACCCACTCTCTCCACTCACTCTCGGCTCACTCTCGACTCACTCTCTCGACTTCCTCACTCACTCTTGACTCATTCTCTTGACTCACTCTCTTGACTCACTCTCTTGACTCACTCTCTTGACTCACTCTCTTGACTCTCTTCACTCGCTCTCGACTCTCTTAACTCACTCTCGACTCTCTTCACTCAGTCTCGACTCTCTTCACTCACTCTCGACTCACTCTCGACTCACTCTCGACTCACTCTCGACTCACTCTCGACTCACTCTCGACTCATTCTCGACTCACTCTCGACTCACTCTCTCCACTCACTCTCGAATCACTCTCGACTCACTCTCTCGACTTCTCCACTCACTCTCGACTCACTCTCTTGACTCTCTTCACTCACTCTCGACTCTCTTAACTCACTCTCGACTCACTCTCGACTCTCTCTCGACGCTCTCTCTCCTCTCCCTCCTCTCTCGACTCACTCTCTCGACTCACTCTCGACTCACTCTCGACCCACTCTCTCCACTCACTCTCGACTCACTATCGACTCACTCTCGATTCTGCCCAAGAGTTGTCGGGTAGTACGATTGTTTTTTACTTTTTTTCTTAAAGAGAAACTGTACGTTTTGTTATAATAACGCACCATCTTCAGACAAAAAACCATTTTCTATTCAAAATATTCGACATAATAGATACGGTGTAAATAAAAAATCACTTTTTGTTTTTCGATAAAATATCGTTTTGAAAGAAAAGAGACAGGTGATGAAATTATCGCATATATAAACGATCTAGTTTCAGAAATGTTATTCGCCCTTAGAACACGAGAGAGTGTGTTGACTCAAATTATAATTAGCAGCGCCCCGTTGAGCACGTCACGACTCTTTGCCGACCTCTTCTAGCGGAAAATTACTCTTACATCGCCCTCTTTCTACTCCACTGACGAGTTTTCTTCTCATTCAATGTTGTTTGTGTCATTGATTTTCAAGTGAAAAGCGGAGCCGCCTGAAAAGGGAATGGATGTTTTGTTTTCGCGACAAAATCTACATGGTACTCCAGAAAATTTTGGTTATGGTTTTTTTTAATTTTTGACGAAAATTATGACAGTGGTGCATCGATTAATTCAGATTTTACTGGAAGATCGAAAAATAAATACGATTTTCGGATTTTCCGACCCAAAATACATAATAATTGACCGTTTCAACAATACCTTCATTATAGACCACTTTTTCAAAAAACCGGAAATTTTTCGAAAATGTTTTTACATGCTGTTCTTTAAATTGCCATTACGGCCAAAACGCTAGAGATATGACATTCGTCTCTTAATCGTTCGATAGAGTAAAAATGGCTCTATCCGATGGACCATATTTCGTTTTTTTGATTTAATAAATAACAAAGTTATTGAAAGTCAAAGTTGCATGATTTTTTTTTAGAATTACATTCCTTAAAAAAAGTGTATCACCTACGCCTAAGGAATCGAAAAAACTAAATAGACAAAAATCGACAGTTGAAGGTCTATATTAACAATAAAAAAATATATCACTGCTCAATCGTCATTCAGAAGCGAGTTATTAAAGGTCAAAGTTGAAAAATTTTAAAAAAATTTCCAGTTTCAAGGACTCCCTCCCCCTGCTACCAAATCTGAAAAAAAATTGATTTCCGATTTCGTTGAAAATTTCTATAAAGGGGTTTTTCGTTACGGCCATTTCAAAAATTTTATACTTTTTTAAACAAAAAATTGCTTTCCCGGAAAACTCAAGAAAAATTCTAGAAAATCTGATTTTTTCGGAAAAGTACACCTTTTATCGAGAAATTATCATGATTCTTGGATTCCTCGACCCGGAATACATGAAAAAGTATTTTTCCAAAATTTCCCCAAAATCTTCATAAAAAGCTCATTTTTTGGATTTTCCACCAAATTTTTGTCCAAAAACATGACATTTTGACATATACAATGCCATTACGTCGAAACCATAAAAGATATGTTATTCTTCTTCTCACCATTCGATAGAGGAATAACGGCCCTAAATAATGCACCAAATTTGGTTTCTTCCATTTCATAACTGACAAAGTTATACGGGGTCAAAGTGAAAAGTCCATTTTCTGATTGTCTCTACCGTCAACACCCCTCTAATTGAACATTGGACAAACAGGCGTGTAGGGAAATATTTTTTGAACAAAAAAACTGGACATCGATTTTTACGCCCCCCCAACGTACACTCTCGGACCACAAAACTTTCTCCGAAACGATCGGACAAAAAAAATTGAGCCCCCTAAATGGATCGCATAATAGTTTTTCGGCTGTCAAAAAAAATACGCCCCCCTACCGCGCCACCCCGTTCAGAGTTCTTAGGACCCGGCGGTACGAGCTTTTTTATTATTTAAGCTATCGAAATGAAACAAAAACCATTCGATTTATAAAAATCGTCCGAGTCTATTGGATCCAAAAAAGGGGGGTCAATTTGTAAAAATATACAAGTATAGTCAAAAATAAGTGAGACCCGAAAATTTGAGCGAACTTTTTGCGCACACGCGGCAGTGGCCATTGTTTAGCTGGGGGATCCAGTGGGAAGTGGGGGAGTGAACGTCAAACGTCACGGGTCACGTCAAAAGTCACATGTCACGTTAAACGTCGTGTTATTTGTATTCCACATGAAGTTTTCCCTTGCAACACGACGTTTGACGTGACATGTGAAGTGACGTTTGACGTGACATTAGACGTGACGTTTGGCGTGACATGTGACTTTTGACGTGACCCGTGACGTGCACTCCCCCACCTCCCATAGGCTTTCCCGATAAAGTGACGCCTTCAGAATTATGTGGGATGGATAGTTTTCATTGACATGCTTAAATTCATAACATTTTCCACAGATTTCCGTCTCGACCGAGATTCTAGTATAGTTTTTATTAAATGATTCATCCATCGTACAACCCCGATTTAGCTTTATATGATTTTTTCTTATAATCGAACAAAAAAAAACCATCCCATCCATTTTGGTACAAACAAATTCAACTCATCTAAAATTATTTTCTCTTCCCTTTTTCCCTAACGATTCCCATTAAATTTTTAAATTAATCGAATATCGAAACTAAACCCCAACTTCAAACGCTAAAAAGTAAGTAAAAATAAAGCTCCATTTGTCCGTGTAGGTCTGTGCTTAAAAACCAAACCAAAATTACTATTATTGCATATGAAAGGGCTTTCTGAAAATTGTTTGTCGACGGCCCCTTTGCCCTTGCCCTTCCCTTTGATGATGATGAATGACAATTCAATGGGCGATTACAGAAGGGTTCGGGTACCGATCGCGATTTTAAAATTGTCGTGACTAAAATACCGAACGACCGACCTTTTAGAAACGATCTCTTATATTTTCCAGGAAAAAGTTCGGATTCGCGTCACCGACATGCTAATCGGGCTTAACGTTCCTCGACTCTATCATAGACGTACCTTATACAATTTTTCTAAGGGATTCATTCATTTGTAAGAACTTCCATTTACCATTGGCGTACGATAAAATTTTTGTTTATACTTTTGTCACTTTTATCACTTAGTGAGACATTTTCGTGTGAAATTAAATTTATTTTGGTAATTTTTAGAACCCTAATACTATTACCATTCAAATATATTTAGAAGTGATAAATTTGCCGTGTAGTTGGTTAAGAATAAGATCCTATTAGGTATTTTATTATAGATGTATTATAGGCGTAATTTTTATGTTTAGGTTTTAGGTTCCCACGTTTAAATATCCTACTTATTGTCCTTATTTATTCCAATGTCCGCCTATGGTTTATTGCGGTTTTAGGGTCGCTTACTTGAAATTGTCCTATCAATATGATAGAAATATATTATAGTCTAAAAATATCCTTCGGATTGTTTGCGTAGTCACTGTCGTTTTAAAACGGAATATATAAGCAAACATAGTAGAGATCGTGAATGAGGAATATAAAGAGCACAAAGGGCCGTATTTCAATTACAAATGGTCACATTAACGATACATCACCTCGCACTCTATATACGCTTTCTTGTGTAACATCCAACCATTTGTTTAATTTACATTTACATGAGGATTTGATTTCGAGAGTGTTATTCGGTGATCACTTTAAGCCCTTTTTGGGTTTTAAAGATTAAAAAACGGAGCTTATTATAGGCTTCAATTGCTCGTTAGATAATTGGAATGTATAAGCTTATTTTGTTCTTTATTATAGTTTTTGTATCACACTGTATGTTATAATGCACTGCTAACTTCAAAATTTAGTCTAATTAAAAAATTTTTTGAATAAAGTAAATCTGAATTGTACGCATACTCTAATATGCACCAGATTGCAGAGCCACCTACCGGGACCAATTGATAATTTAAATTTTGAAAATTTTTCGCGAACTATGACGTGTGACATATCAAATAAAAGGGCTTGTTTCTAGGGTCCCAAATATAATTTTTTAATAATTTTAAAATAGATGATTTTTAAGATATTTGAAAAAATAGATAAAAATTGAACTTTTTAATTTTAAAATTAAAAAAAAAACAATAAAAATAGTACTTTTCTTTTATAGATTACAGAAAAGCCTATAAAAATGTTCTGATATAACTATCCAGGAAATAACTCACACACAATATTTGATTAAAATTGGTCCAGCGTTTAGGAGGAGTTCAGTATGTACACGATTCCAGCTCCATCTACGGACCAATTATAAATCTGCAAAGCATTCAGAAATACGAATGTCTATAACCCAAACAAGAACGTGTAACGTAAATAATCTAATTTTTGATATGGCGATCCCTTTTTGGGGGGGGGGGGCAAAATATGAAATTATTTCGCGATCTATGACGTGTGACATATCAAATAAAAGGTCTTTCCTCGAGGGTCCCAAATATTATTTTTTAATAATTTTAAAATAGATGATTTTCAAGTTATTTGAAAAAATAGATAAAAATTGAACTTTTTCCTCTAAAAATTAAAAAAAAAACATCTACGGACCAATTATAAATCTGTAAAGCATTCAGAAATAGGAATGTCTATAACCCAAACAAGAACGTGTAACTTAAATAATCTAATTTTTGATATGGTGATCCCTTTGGGGGGGGGGGGGGTCAAAATATGAAATTATCTCGCGATCTATGACGTGTGACATATCAAATAAAAGGTCTTGCCTCGAGGGTCCCAATTATTATTTTTTAATAATTTTAAAATAGATGATTTTCAAGTTATTTGAAAAAATAGATAAAAATTGAACTTTTTCCTCTAAAAATTAAAAAAAAAACATCTACGGACCAATTATAAATCTGTAAAGCATTCAGAAATAGGAATGTCTATAACCCAAACAAGAACGTGTAACTTAAATAATCTAATTTTTGATATGGTGATCCCTTTTGGGGGGGGGGGGGGCAAAATATGAAATTATCTCGCGATCTATGACGTGTGACATATCAAATAAAAGGTCTTGCCTCGAGGGTCCCAGTTATTATTTTTTAATAATTTTAAAATAGATGATTTTCAAGTTATTTGAAAAAATAGATGAAAATTGAACTTTTTCCTCTAAAAATTAAAAAAAAAACATCTACGGACCAATTATAAATCTGTAAAGCATTCAGAAATAGGAATGTCTATAACCCAAACAAGAACGTGTAACTTAAATAATCTAATTTTTGATATGGTGATCCCTTTTGGGGGGGGGGGGGGCAAAATATGAAATTATCTCGCGATCTATGACGTGTGACATATCAAATAAAAGGTCTTGCCTCGAGGGTCCCAGTTATTATTTTTTAATAATTTTAAAATAGATGATTTTCAAGTTATTTGAAAAAATAGATGAAAATTGAACTTTTTCCTCTAAAAATTAAAAAAAAAACATCTACGGACCAATTATAAATCTGTAAAGCATTCAGAAATAGGAATGTCTATAACCCAAACAAGAACGTGTAACTTAAATAATCTAATTTTTGATATGGTGATCCCTTTTGGGGGGGGGGGGCAAAATATCAAATTATCTCGCGATCTATGACGTGTGACATATCAAATAAAAGGTCTTGCCTCGAGGGTCCCAGTTATTATTTTTTAATAATTTTAAAATAGATGATTTTCAAGTTATTTGAAAAAATAGATAAAAATTGAACTTTTTCCTCTAAAAATTAAAAAAAAAAACATCTACGGACCAATTATAAATCTGTAAAGCATTCAGAAATAGGAATGTCTATAACCCAAACAAGAACGTGTAACGTAAATAATCTAATTTTTGATATGGTGATCCCTTTGGGGGGGGGGGGGGGCAAAATATGAAATTATTTCGCGATCCATGACGTGTGACATATCAAATAAAAGGTCTTGCCTCGAGGGTCCCAATTATTATTTTTTAATAATTTTAAAATAGATGATTTTCAAGTTATTTGAAAAAATAGATAAAAATTGAACTTTTTCCTCTAAAAATTGAAAAAAAACACTAAAAATAGTGGCCATCACGGACCAATTATAAATTTGTAAAGCAATAAGGGTTTCCTTATAGGATCAAATTGCTTCGAAAATACTGGACCGATTAAGTTAAAAATTGGTAGAAATAGGAATGTCTGTGACCCAAAAAAGGACGTGTAACGTAAATAATCTAATTTTTGATATGGTGATCCCTTTAGGGAGGGCAAAATTTGCAATTTTTTCGCGAACTATGACGTGTGACATATCAAATAAAAGGGCTTGTTTCGAGGGTCCCAAATATAATTTTTTAATAATTTTAAAATAGACGATTTTCAAGTTATTTGAAAAAATAGATAAAATTGAACTTTTTCCTCTTAAAATAAAAAAAAACACTAAAAATAGTACTTTTCTTTTATAGATTACAGAAAAACCTATAAAAATGTGCTGATATGACTATCCAGGAAATAACTCACACACACAATATTTCATTAAGATTGGTCCAGCCGTTTAGGAAGAGTACAGTATGAACCCGATCTCAGCACCATCTACGGACCAATTATAAACCTATAAAGCATTCAGGGTTTCCTTATAGGATCAAATTGCTTCGAAAATACTGGACCGATTAAGTTGAAAATTGATAGAAATAGGATTGTCTGTGACCCAAACAGGGACGTGTTACGTAAATAATCTAATTTTTGATATGGTGATCCCTTTTGGGGGGGCAAAATTTGCAATTTTTTCGCGATCTATGACGTGTGACATATCAAATAAAAGGTCTTGCCTCGAGGGGCCCAAATATTATTTTTTAATAATTTTAAATTAGATAATTTTCAAGTTATTTGAACCAATAGATAAAAATTTAACTTTTTAATATTAAAATTAAAAAAAAAAACAATAAATATACTACTTTTCTTTTATAGATTACAGAAAAATCTATAAAAAGACCAAGCTCCTTATATAACTTGAGTTCAACTAGCACTCGTTCCGGTTTTTATACATAATTTTGGCAGGTGTTCAACATACGACTGTGGGCGTTCTGTCTAAATTTAGTGAAATATATTTACCCTCATTTTTGAATTCAAATTATACCCTTTTTTTTAGTAAAAACTTCGAATTTATTGTATTTTCAAAATTCCCCGAGGGATATCTTCGAAATTAAAATAATCATCCAACAATACCCCTTTAAACTCCTTCAAAAAATTGCACCAATCGATCCAACAAAAATAACAAAAAGGCCATTGTCGCCATGAAAAGAAAAAGAAAAAGAAGCGAACAAGAAAGCCATATAATATTATTTTGTAATTTTTGCTACCACCCCCGCGGCATCCGGTCGCGTGTATAGGGACGCGGTGCTCGAAGAGGCTGAGTGGAGTCCGATCATGACGGCCCCGGGCCCTCATGACTTCAACACAACTATACAACATGCCCCTTCTTGCACAGCAGACCACGAATGTCCCCCCAAGCCAAGCCAAGTCATTGTGCCCCCCCGCTTCCAAGGCATTCCATCATTTTGCCTTGCCGTACCACTTTATATACATTATGATATACCTACCATTACAGAGGCGGCGAAACAAACAATCTTCTCAATAAAAAAACATTTTTTTGTAAGACACAGAAAGTTTCTTGGAATTATGGAAGCGACTTCCTTTGGATCTTTTTCTAAGGGCGGAGGCGATGAAGGAAATTCTTAGGATGGAATATGGTTTCCGAGCAATACTAAATGAATCCTGGAGACATCATCTGGATCGCCGATGGTTCTAAAACACTCTAGGGCTGGTAAAAACGGACCTGGAAAGAGAATGTTCTTGCCTTTGTGGATATTCGTCTGAAATTTGTACAATGTTTTTATGTTGCATCAGTATTTGTTTTGTTTGGTGTACGCCATTGGATTAAAATAAGAATCAGTTGGAGCGGCCATGCTTTAGGCTTTAAGGCTTATAGATAACAGCGGTGGTATCTAACCACGATTGCAATTACTGCAAAAAGAAATTTCTGGTTGTTGTTGTTCTTGTATATGGAGGCTTAGTAACGGTGTCCACGCCCACGCTAATCTGCATGAGTAGGGGCAGAAGAAATGTCTTTCGTTATACGTTCCGAGTGTATAATTATAGCTTTGCAAAAAGGTGATTAATAAATTTGATTTTAATTCAAAATAAAGTAACAATGACGGGAAATTTATAATGACAGATGACAAGTGAAATAGGATCACTCGTCATAATCTAGGCTGCCAACAATAAAAAGAGATTTACACATTTTTCCTTGAAATATTAACAAAAATAAACATTCTTTCCCACTCTATTGATCAAGAATTCCAAACAAAAAAGCGTTGCCAAAATCGCACTCCGCGAATTCGTGAAGTACCATTAATGTTTTTTTTTGTGGTAAATTTCGTAGGGTGGACTAACTTAACTCGACCGGCACAAAAATAACCAACTAATGCCTCTTAAATTGCACGTTATCACGCATTATGTTAATCTAATCGAAAAAAGAACAACAGTTTCTCCGGCTTTCACACGCAATTAGTTAAAAATACCGATATGTTATAGATGGTCAGTTAGTGTTACGAAATTTCGCATTATATACCATTTAAAGGACGATAATTATTTTTATATTTGAAAAGAGGAATTTTATCCCTAATACTTATTTATATAACTAGTATACGATTAAAATTTATATAAAGCTTCATAAAAGGTATTTCTGTGAATTCAATACTTTAAAAACGAAGCGGCAACAGCGCTTGGGTCATACACGTCTCCGACAGCGAATGTTGGGAAGTCACACGTTGCAACGGCTACAAAAATTCTCTGGAATTAATGTGGTGTCGTTTGAGAATGATATATTTGTACACTTTATTGATTTATCAATGGCCTTTGACAATGAACAAAACAAAAAATACAAAAACGTCATGCTCAAAAGAAAATTAAGCTCAGTGGTAGAGATTATCATTTGTTCAAGTCCCAGAAGATTCTACCTCCTGATTACTGTATAAAATCAAAACCTATAGGGTGTTTCGGTAAAAAATTGAACACATTTACATTTGAAACAGAATATTTTTTTGTCGTAAAAATTCACCTGTAACCGCATCGACAAACTGGTACTACTTAATAGCACGAAATTTATGATCTAGTAAAATATAAATCTCTCAATAACGAATAACGATTATATTTTTTGAAACGGACGCTGGGTCTGGTCGTTATTATCATTAAAAATTAATACCGGCCAATGTGTTTAGATTAAAAACACATAGGAACTCATTAAAATGTTTCATAGAAGCTAATTTAAAGCCGAGGCAATTACCGGAATAGCCGGCCGCGTATCCTTGTGCTTCACAGCCACACGGCCACACTTCATGAAGAAGAAATATCTAATTCCAATCCACCAACGCGAACTCGCTATACCAGTGGTGGAGTCGGAAACAGAAAAATTCGAGCCTTTTTTTTTGAAAATATTGGCGTTAAATATAAAATTAATTTGGAAATAAAAAGTAATTTTCCTTCGCCTTCGTGTGAAACTCTAGTAATTTTTGTGTTTCCTCTTGAAATTTGACATTTATAACAAGAACTTTGACTAGTGTTTCATAGGAGACGATATAAAACGAAACTCATTCTTGTCTCGATCTCGCTCTAGTCTGAAACTCAATAATTTTTGTGTTTCCTCTTGAAATTTGACATTTCTATAATGAAATTTGACTAGGGCTTGACAGAAGACGAGATAAAAGAGACTTAAACTCGTCTCGATCTCGCTCTCATCTGAAACTCAGTAATTTTTGTGTTTCCTCTTAAAAATTGTCTTTTCTATAATGAAATGTGTATAGGGCTTCATAGGAGACGAGATAAAGAGACTTAAACTCGTCTGGATGTCGCCTTCGTGTGAAACTCTAGTACTTGTTGTGTTTCCTCTTAAAATTTGACTTTTATAACAAGAACTTTGACTATTGTTTCATAGGAGACGAGATAAAACGAGACTTGATCTCGTCTCGATCTCGCTCTCGTCTGAAACTCAATAATTTATGTGTTTCCTCTTGAAATTTGACATTTCTATAATGAAATTTGTATAGGGCTTCATAGGAGATGAGATAAAGAGACTTAAACTCGTCTCGATCTCGCCTTCGTGTGAAACTCTAGTAATATTTGTGTTTCCTCTTAAAAATTGACATTTATTAAAAGAAATTTCACTAGTGTTTCATAGAAGACGATATAAAACGAAACTCGATCTCGTCTCGATCTCGCTCTCGACTGAAACTCAATAATTTTTGTGTTTCCTCTTGAAATTTGACATTTCTATAATGAAATTTGAATAGGGCTTCACAGAAGACGAGATAAAAGAGACTTAAACTCGTCTCGATGTCGCCTTCGTGTGAAACTCTAGTACTTTTTGTGTTTCCTCTTGAAATTTGACATTTATAACAAGAACTTTGACTAGTGTTTCATAGGAGACGATATAAAACGAAACTCATTCTCGTCTCGATCTCGCTCTCGTCTGAAACTCAATAATTTTTGTGTTTCCTCTTGAAATTTGACATTTCTATAATGAAATTTGACTAGGGCTTGACAGGAGACGAGATAAAAGAGACTTAAACTCGTCTCGATCTCGCTCTCATCTGAAACTCAGTAATTTTTGTGTTTCCTCTTAAAAATTATCTTTTCTATAATGAAATGTGTATAGGGCTTCATAGGAGACGAGATAAAGAGACTTAAACTCGTCTGGATGTCGCCTTCGTGTGAAACTCTAGTACTTGTTGTGTTTCCTCTTAAAATTTGACTTTTATAACAAGAACTTTGACTATTGTTTCATAGGAGACGAGATGAAACGAGACTTGATCTCGTCTCGATCTCGCTCTCGTCTGAAACTCAATAATTTATGTGTTTCCTCTTGAAATTTGACATTTCTATAATGAAATTTGTATAGGGCTTCATAGGAGATGAGATAAAGAGACTTAAACTCGTCTCGATCTCGCCTTCGTGTGAAACTCTAGTAATTTTTGTGTTTCCTCTTAAAAATTGACATTTATTAAAAGAAATTTCACTAGTGTTTCATAGGAGACGATATAAAACGAAACTCGATCTCGTCTCGATCTCGCTCTCGACTGAAACTCAATAATTTTTGTGTTTCCTCTTGAAATTTGACATTTCTATAATGAAATTTGAATAGGGCTTCACAGAAGACGAGATAAAAGAGACTTAAACTCGTCTCGATGTCGCCTTCGTGTGAAACTCTAGTACTTTTTGTGTTTCCTCTTGAAATTTGACATTTATAACAAGAACTTTGACTACTGTTTCATAGGAGACGAGATAAAACGAGACTTGATCTCGTCTCGATCTCGCTGCTCTCATTTGAAACTCAGTAATTTTTGTGTTTCCTCTCAAAAATTGTCTTTTTTATAATGAAATTTGTATAGGGCTTCATAGGAGACGAGATAAAGAGACTTAAACTCGTCTCGATCTCGCCTTCGTGTGAAACTCTAGTAATTTTTGTGTCTCCTCTTAAAAATTGACATTTATAAAAATAAATTTGACTAGTGTTTCATAGGAGACGATATAAAACAAGACTTGATCTCGTCTCGATCTCGCTCTCATCTGAAACTCAGTAATTTTTGTGTTTCCTCTTAAAATTTGACATTTATAACAAGAAATTTGACTAGTGTTTCATAGTAGACGAGATAAAACGAGACTTGATCTCGTCTCGATCTCGCTCTCATCTGAAACTCAGTAATTTTTGTGTTTCCTCTTAAAATTGACTTTTCTATAATGAAATTTGACTAAGGCTTCATAGGAGACGTGATAAAGAGTCTTAAATTAGTCTCGATCTCGCCAACGTGTGAAACTCTAGTAATTTTTGTGTTTCCTCTTAAAATTTGACATTTATAACAAGAAATTTGACTAGTGTTTCATAGTAGACGAGATAAAACGAGACTTGATCTCGTCTCGATCTCGCTCTCATCTGAAACTCAGTAATTTTTGTGTTTCCTCTTAAAATTGACTTTTCTATAATGAAATTTGACTAAGGCTTCATAGGAGACGAGATAAAGAGACTTAAACTCGTCTCGATCTCGCCTTCGTGTGAAACTCTAGTAATTTTTGTGTTTCCTCTTAAAAGTTGACATTTATAAAAAGAAATTTGACTAGTGTTTCGTAGGAGACGATATTAAACGAGACTCGATCTCGTCTCGATCTCGCCTTCGTGTGAAACTCTGTAATTTTTGTGTTTCCTCTTAAAATTTGACATTTCTATAATGAAATTTGAATAGGGCTTCATAGGAGACGTGATAAAGAGTCTTAAATTAGTCTCGATCTCGCCAACGTGTGAAACTCTAGTAATTTTTGTGTTTCCTCTTAAAATTTGACATTTATAACAAGAAATTTGACTAGTGTTTCATAGTAGACGAGATAAAACGAGACTTGATCTCGTCTCGATCTCGCTCTCGTCTGAAACTCAGTAATTTTTGTGTTTCCTCTTAAAAATTGACATTTCTATAATGAAATTTGAATAGGGCTTCATTGGAGACGAGATAAAGAGACTTAAATTAGTCTAGATCTCGCCTTCGTGTGAAACTCTAGTAATTTTTGTGTTTCCTCTTAAAAATTGACATTTATAAAAAGAAATTTGACTAGTGTTTCATAGGAAACGATATTAAACGAGACTTGATCTCGTCTCGATCTCGCCTTCGTGTGAAACTCAATAATTTTTGTGTTTCCTCTTGAAATTTGACATTTCTATAATGAAATTTGACTAGGGCTTCACAGGAGACGAGATAAAAGAGACTTAAACTCGTCTCGATCTCGCTCTCGTCTGAAACTCAGTAATTTTTGTGTTTCTTCTTAAAATTTGACATTTCTATAATGAAATTTGACTAGGGCTTCATAGGAGACGAGATAAAGAAACTTAAACTCGTCTCGATCTCGCCTTTGTGTGAAACTCTAGTACTTTTTGTGTTTCCTCTTAAAATTTGACATTTATAACAAGAACTTTGACTAGTGTTTCATAGGAGACGATATAAAACGAGACTTGATCTCGTCTCGATCTCGCTCTCGTCTGAAACTCAATAATTTATGTGTTTCCTCTTGAATTTGACATTTCTATAATGAAATTTTTATAGGGCTTCATAGGAGACGAGATAAAGAGTCTTAAATTAGTCTCGATCTCGCCTTCGTGTGAAACTCTAGTATTTTTGTGTTTCCTCTTAAAATTTGACATTTATATCAAGAAATTTGACTAGTGTTTCATAGTAGACGAGATAAAACGAGACTTGATCTCGTCTCGATCTCGCTCTCGTCTGAAACTCAGTAATTTTTGTGTTTCCTCTTAAAAATTGACATTTCTATAATGAAATTTGAATAGGGCTTCATAGGAGACGAGATAAAGAGACTTAAATTAGTCTCGATCTCGCCTTCGTGTGAAACTCTAGTAATTTTTGTGTTTCTTTTTGAAAATCGTAATTTCTATCGTGAAATTTGGAAAAAATTAAGAATATCCACAGTTTGAATGAAGTTAATTTTGGTGAAAATATTCAGTATCTCCGACTCTGCGAGCATTCGAATCATAACGACCCGAAGTGAGTCTACCTGGCCCGGCGTTTATATGTAATAGCTTCGGTTGGCATTTCATTTGCTCTATGACAGATTCCTTTTACTAATTCATTTTTTAATTAACTAACCCATTTCTGAG
Source organism: Lochmaea crataegi (assembly GCA_947563755.1). NCBI lineage: Eukaryota > Metazoa > Arthropoda > Insecta > Coleoptera > Chrysomelidae > Lochmaea > Lochmaea crataegi. The sequence goes on from OX387428.1 coordinate 2,076,420, forward strand.
TGACCTGCTGATGTGGTTGTTGATCGTCTGTTGTTTTGTTTGACTGGGACGTAATCAAGAGTGCCGCGCCGCGTATACCTCAATGAACACTCGCAACACACACACACACACACACACAAATCGTGATGAATTTTATGTTTTATGGCTCTGAGCGAATCGTTTTCGGGGCATTCGAAAAATCTCCTTTTGTTTTCCGAACACTATTAATAATAATGAACTAAACTAAATGCGGATAATTTTTTGCGAAAACTACTCGAGGAGATATCAGGATTCAAGATGGAAATCTTTTGACGTACTGACACTGTAATTGCTGAATGAAATGCCGTTTAATAACGTTTTTTTTTACAATTAGATACAAATCAAATCAACTATTTATAGAGTTTTTTTTATGAAATATTACAAGGTGTAAGCAAAACTTTCACGTTTGAAGAGAAGATTTACTAGCTTTTATTGTAAAATAACCCCAAAAATGTACAACCCTGTATGTGAATATTCAAAATAATAAAAAAAAATAACGATCTCCGCCTTCAAGCATCAAAGAACGACAAAATTAATTTGTTACCAAAACCGATCATTGTCGTGGTTCGTTTACTTTTTTAATAAACTACACACATGTCACTGTTTTTCACCCGAAGTAAAAATGGTCCATTAAATAACCGTAAAGACCGATCTAAACATATAGTACGAAGTACACACACACCCCCTCGACTCGATACATATCTAAATTAAGCATTAATTGTCAGTCGGTGGTTAAAAGAGCCTGAAATTGTCCCTTGCCGATATTTACATTGTTAAATGACAATTGCAGGCTGGTATTGAGGAAAATTTCCAGCCCTTCCTTCAGTTAACACTCAAGGATTTATTTCGAGTTTATCACTAAAAACAACCACTCTCAGTTGTTCTGAAAAAGTATTGTTCTTTTGTGGTCCTGTGGATCTTCATTACGTTCACCAACCAAACAGCCTTTTCATTCCTTTTTTTTGGGTCGGGATGGGAAACTCATGTTCGAATGAGTCCAGGACCCATCAGGTTAACCAAACTCTCCCCCAATCCAAGCCTCAGCAACGCGCCCAACACTGCCCGTTTGCTGACACTGCTGAACGCATTCTCGACGTCGAAGAACACGAGTAGGGCAAATTTCTTGTTCCTCCAGCTGCCCTCCCTAGCCCTTTCCACCATTATCCTGCCCAGCGCCGAGATACATGATTTTCCCTTCGCAAACCCGTGCTGGTTTACTTTAAAACCTACCAACTTCCTTCTCAATCCTATCCTTTATTATCCCCTTCATCAATTTACCCACACCACTCAGCAAGCTGATGGGCCTGTAGTCCCTCACCCCTTCCCCTCTCTACCCGCCTTCTTCAGCAGTATCACCTTGGCCACCTTCCATCCTTCCGGAAACTCTTCCACCCTCAGCACTCTGTTGACTAGCTCCCAGAAGTACTACCAATTGTCATCCAACAGCCTCTTCATCATATCACCCCTCAGGACATCTATCCCTGGGGCTTTCCTTACTTTAATGTTTCTCCCCCCCTCCTCTACTTCCCACTCCTCTACCGGCCTTATCCCCCTAATTTTCCCTACCCCCCTAGTATCCTGGACTTCTCGAATCCTGCCCACCCCACTCCTCCTTCTCACCCTGTGAACAATTTCCCTATAATCTCCTTTTCCCAACCTTCCTCTAACACCTCGTTCCCATTTCCAGCCATCCTCTTCACCGTTATCTCATACGCCTTTCCCGATGGATTGTTTTCCAATTCCCCCAGTAACTCTTCCCACTTCTCTCTTTTTTCCCTCTTCACCCCACTCTCCAGTTCCTTCTTCTTCTCTTTGTATCCCCCTTTTCCCTTTATCCTTAATCTTCCTCCCAGCATCCGTCTTCGTTTTTTCTTACACTGCCTCCTCAGCTCCTCTATTTCCTCATTCCACCAGTAATTAGCCCTCCACTCACGCCTATTGCTCCTCTTTCCCTCTCCTTTACAGCCCTGTATCACACTGTACAATTCATCTACATCAAGTCCCCTTTCTATCTCCTATCTTACTTTCCTCCTCATACTCTCTGCCTCGGCCTTCGTCCACCCAATATTTCCTTTCTCCCTTTCCTTATACCCGTCTCCACATATCTATGTAAGCTCAAGCTTTCCTCAACCTCCAGCACCCTCCAACTCACCCTTTCCCCCAGCAATGCAGTTATGTCAATGAATGACGAACCCCCGTCACCCCTCACGAAGGTGTGCAGTAGTCCATCATTCAGCACCGCCAGCTCGTAGGATGTCAACACTTCCTCCAGGATCTCCTCTCTCCTGTCCGTTTTCTTCCCCCCCTCTTCCTTACCTAGTAAAGGAAACCATACATTCGCCAGGCAGTCGCACTGGCATAAAACGTGTTCTGCACATTCTCCTGGATCTTCCGATGGCAAAGATAGCTTCCTAGTGTCTTCTGAAGATAAATGATCAAAATTACTGATAGGTACCTTGTTTCTTTGTCAAATGGAACACCGATCTTCCTAGCAGATGCTCACCCGTCCTTGCCATGATGGTGGTTTGTCCAAGAATGGATATTATTGTCCAATCATCTAGAGATGCCTTTACCCATCGGTATGTTGTTGCGGGCGTGCTTTAACCAATGGTTACATTGTTAAATGCTCTCTCGATCTCTAAGAAAGAGTCCATCACTATCTCTTTATTCACTACTAATATTTAAAAGAAAGTACGTCTCTGTAAACGAGCACACCCCCTATGTCTCTCCCTTCTGATCGGTAAATTAACCATGAGATGATTTTCTCTCCCGAAGGACTTTACATTTGATATGGTTATTACGAAAAATTGTCACGGTCTATGATATGGAAATGCATGCAGATTGCAGGGTAGGTAACCAGGACTGGTAAATCGTATTCGATTCGAGTCAGATACATTTAGATTTTCCCTTTGAGATAATATTAAACGAATTAGACTATAATAGGATCGATGATTCGAATGCAACACTGACAGCAGACGTCATACATTTTGACGTTTCCCAGTGTTGTATGTACATGTTTAGCAGTCTCCAATTTAGACAAGTGTTCCTCTTCTATTCAGTAGTCTCCCAGATTCGATACATTCTTCCTTCTCCAGTAAAAGTTTGAAGAGTACCTTTGGTTGTCTTAGCCCTACTAGATCTTTCCAATGGTACTCTACTTCTTCTAATATTCTGATACCTCAAAGAGGTTCTGATCACCGAGAGGGTGTTTCAAGTCATCTCTTTGCTAGTTCATCTGATATTTCGTTGTTGTTCTTGCTTAGTTCATTAAATTTTTCTCGGCATTCTCAAACCATTTTAGAACCCACAGATCCACACTATAAGGTCGTCTTCAGTCGCAGATCGTCAGCTAAGGATTTGTACCTTATAGAGAAGACAAAGATAAGATGGGGGTGATGGAAGGTTCTTCCTGGGCTGCATCTTGGTAGGGACGGGCTTAGTGAACTGATTACACAAAATCCTTTGCTTGGGTTTTCCCAAAAATTCCTCACCAGCATAGTTGGCCAGTAAAAGAGTGCTATTTTTGAAATATTTGGGTGAGAAGAATTTTACTGTTTGACGAACGAAACTGAGACACTTAGTGCCTATTGGGCGTTGCGAATTGCTTTATTATGTCAAGTGGTTGGGAACGTTTCGAACTTTTCTACCCGTTCATAATGAATGTTTAATTTTAATCAAAACGGAACTAAAACGTTCGTTCGAGTCGGAGCAGGTAGATCAAATCCAAAGACCAACGTTTTAAAAGAGCGAAACGAACTAAAAAAGAAAATCTTCCCGGACATAAATTATCAGAGAACAATTAAATTCAGCACCATCCATTATAGAACCCAAATAAAATTTTTAATGGCTCTTGTCATAGGTAACATCATTTTAGAATTTTTTTTTGTTTTAGTTTTGTTTTGAAAGGTTTATATAATGAATGGTCCGAATCAAAATGTGCCATATAAAATCGGGATTAATTGGTTATTTTTATTACGGCAAAAGGAATTAATGAGGTGAAATGAGGATTTATGTTTTGGCTGTGTTGATTCGTTTCGAATTAGCGCCTTCGGTGATTTTTCTACGTTTATTCCAACAATCTGAATTTGGTAAAAACGGTGCCCATTAATTTGAATATCTTCAAAAGAAAAAGAGAACTGTTACTTGAGTTATCAGCAGGCGGTCGAGTCTACGCAGAGTTGTATCTGCCCTAGCCTAGCCATTAAATTTTGTTTTATATTGTCGATATTTAAATGCAGTTTGAGTGAAGACAGTTTATGTACAGCTTCCTCACCGTTAATATCAAAAATTTGATCCAATGAGTGAAATAGCTCAGTTACAGCTTAAATTAAATGGGTACGAGAAGTAATATGGAAGAGAAAAACGTAGAGCTTATCGATACAAAAAAACTGTTAGAGCCACACGAATGAAGCTAATAAAAAAAAAAGAGAAGAAACTCCCAATTCTTCGGAATGTGAACTACTAAAGCAAATATTCAACGAAGATCAAATAGAAGCGTTAAAAAAGAAATAAATGGAAAAAAAGATAAGCGGTCGTCGGACCGCCGACAGAAGCTTGCTTCTTATGCACAATAGAATGACCATTTTTCGTGAATTTTTCACCATTTTTCACATTTTGACAATTTTTGACAGTTTTTGACGAATTTTGACAATTATTGACTGTCTTTGATAATTATTGACCATTTTTGACAATTTTTCTAAAATTTTAACATATTTGGCAATTATTGACCATTTTTTCAAAATTTTGACAATTTTTGACAATTTTTTCAAATTTTAATAATTATTGACCATTTTTGACAATTTTTGACCAAATTTGACAGTTTTCACAATTATTGATCATTTTTGACAATGTTTCAAAAATTTTGACCATTTTAGACCATTTTTCCAAATTTTAACAGCTATTGACAATTTTTGAGAATTTTTGACAATTTGTCAAAAATTTTGGCAATTTTTAATAATTATTTACCATTTTTGACAGTTTTTTTTTATTATTGGCCATTTTTTCAAAATTTTGACAATTTTTGACAATTTTTCGAAAAATTTGACAATTTTTCAAAAATTTTGACAATTATTGACCATTTTTCCAAATTTTCGGCAATTT